>JAOSBP010000008.1:8528109-8542472 GCA_027563825.1 Erythroxylum mucronatum | reverse complement strand
ACTTACTAGTCTCTCTGCATGCTCGCGGTGCGTAATTGATCCTCCTGTGTGAACGGGAAGACTGTCTGCCCCTCTCCGCCCACGTCTGTTGGTGGAGTTACGGCCCGATATGCGCATTGCCTCGGGAGATCTCCAGTACTCCAGCCAATGGTTCCATGTGGACTCAGAAATGTAAGAGGGTCGTTGTCCACCGCTGTGTATCTGATTGATAAAATCTTTATAACGTATACGGGCTCGCGACTCCCATACACCAAGTATGGACCCATCGAGTTCAGAACTCCAGTAAAAATGTTTCTGAGACATTTAGTTACGAAATTCATTATAACAAATAAGCAATAAATATGTGACACCGGAATGGATAGAACAACAAAAGAAACGCATATATAAGCCTTAATATTGTACCTCAAACTCCTGAAAGTAAAATGTTTTAGTTGCCTCAGAGATCTTCTTCCATGCATAACCCTCATGATCAATCCTCTCTTTAAAGGTCGATGTCATGTGTCGTGAACAGGGGCCAGACGGAATGAACCTAATAACGAGGACAAATAAGATTATTATCCTAGCAATCATTTAACACAACATAACCATTGCAGGTGAGGTCATCCACACCTTTACGTCCCAGGCTTGAGAGCATCTAAGAAAAAGATACTGGAAAGGGATAAAATATTAAAATTGGTTTGATTAATTTAATTGCAAAAAATTTTAATTGATTAATTTTTAGTTTAATTTTAAATTTTTTGGTTCAATTTAGCTTAATAATTTTTGTTGTTAAAAAATAATCATTTTATGAATTAATTGGTCCATTTTTATAAACTAATTAATTTTTATAAACTAAATAAATAAATTAATTTTTATTTAACAGCTTTTTTTAAATAAACCTTATTTTTTGTTTTAACCCTTTAATTTCCCACCTGTTTTATAAAACATTTATCTACCTACATTTCTTATTCTAAAACAGCTTATAAACTCATTAAAGACATTTAATAGCTGTTGTGTTTTTTTTTAATGACAAACCTATTTAATGCATTTAATGAATAATATTGTACGATGGTTAATGCAAAAGTTGTCTTTTAAAAGGTTTTTGGTTAAAAGCTTTAGCAGAGAATGCATGGTTTGAAAACCAATAAACATATAGATGATCTTACGAAGATAAGGGTTAAAAATGAAAGATTCTCTTTCAATGTTAACGTCGAGAGAAAACGTGAAGATATAAGATGAGTACATGTATGATAACATAGATACGTTGTTTTCGTTTTTAGTACTTGAAAAATAATAAAGAGAAACAAAAACTCTTTTTCATTTTTTTAATTCCTGAAAGATAAACAAAGAGAAGAGAAAAATAGAGAAAAATTGTTTTTTTTTTAATTTTTTAAAAAATTCTTTAAATTTATTTATAGTCGTATCAAATGTTAAAAGTGAGACGTATTTTTTGATGTAAAATATATAGAAACTTTATAATTTTGAAATTCTATATCAATTAATCCTCACATTTTACGTATTTATTTTACTTGTTCTTATTATTAGTATATTTGTAAAAAGCAATAAATGAAATATAAAATAGCAATCAGTTGAGTTGGCTGCTATAGGTTTGCAGTATTTCACGACTTTATCCACAACTGTCTGCTAATAACCTCAGTACCAACGGTAAAATTAGGAAAAATAAGTGCGACAAAATCAACTACAGAAGAATGGTTCTTTTATTACTAAATAGTAGCCATATCCTCTAAATAGAGAGTAAAAGTGGTAACAATAAGAATTTATTTAAACTTTTTTGTAAAATGTTAAGGAAAAAATTAAGTATTTAATTAATGTTTAAATAAATCATTTTAAATATTGTATCGTTATCACGAAAATACAAGGAACTGCTTTTCAGGTACTTTTTCTACAAGTTTATGTTATCTATGTAAAAGAAAAAACAAAGAGTAGGACCATATTATTTTAATCTTTCAAACAATGTTGCGTACAGATCAATAAGAATATTCACATTAGAGGCATTAAATGACTAGTTATTTTTATATATTAAGATATTTTTTAAGATGCTGCTTGTCAATCATGCTCACTACATTAGACTCTATGCATTAAGAAATTTGAGATTCACAGTTAATCTTATGCATTTTTATTGATAATTTTTTTAAAAAAATTTATAGTTAATTATACATGATTATGTCTTTGTTTTAAATTAACTATTGAATGTATCTAAAAGAAATATTTAAAGGTTTTATTTTTATTATAAATCAGACGAGTAATGTGGTTAGCCACGATACACAAAGGAGTAAAAGTCCAATCGCAATTCATTTAATAAATGCACGCTAAAGAATCAAACCTCCTTTCCTTCCATCGGTACTTTAATTTGATTGCAATCCTATATATGGTCGATAAATGCTTAACGTACAACAAATAAAACAAGCTATTTAGCGAAGTGCTCGATACTGTATATGTAATCCAAATTTTTTTTGGACATGAGCAAAAGAGGGAAGATTCGATTTCTTAGCCATAGGATGGGGAAGCTAGTTTCCATTCTAGTTAACAAAAGTTTCCCTACGTTCTCACTCAAATTTCATTATGTAATTTGCATTCAAATTTGATCTTAATCATTATTCCATGGTTGAATACCGATCCTGACATGATGGATGATGAACTTTGGTTCAGCCGGATTCTGTAAGGTTGGAATTTCGTGGTTCTGATCCATATTCTCGCAGAGTTTCACCTGTGGAAATCCTGCAAGACAAACAAGGACTCTCCGGGGGTCGTTTCCAGGGAGGCCCCTCCGATGCTCAAGTCAGTTTCTTTGCCAAGGGTTTAGGTTTTTGAGAGCGGAGAGATAACTAGGGTTTCAGTTCGTACCTCTATCATGGTTGAACGTTGCCTTATATATGTGGTAAATTAGGTTTATGTCTTTACGTCCCTCATCCTCTTTGCATAGGAGACAACTTCTTACTACTGTTATCAGGCCGTCTATGCCTGAGCTTGGGAGTGGACCTATTGAAACCGGGCCTCATTAGGCCGACCCGACTAAACTTAAAAATTTCGGCTACTTTGTCACCGTAGTAAATGATTAGCATGTGATAACGGAGGCGTATTCATAAGAAGTTGGTGAGAAAAGGACGTACTTGGTCCTACTCTTCACTATGGTATGGACCAAATTATCATAAATGCCACGCATGTTCGATTTTTGATTGCCACTGATATTTTTTGTAACGTAGATTTCACAGTACTTTGATATTGATAGATTGGTCTAAATAAGAAGTTGCGTCATTGACCACATTACTTATTATTACACGATCATTAGCTAGAAAAAACGAAATAATCATTATCTAGCATCTGCAAAAAGGCTGGCTTTTGATTATGAAAAGTCATGCACAATCCTGTCTGTCCACGTCGAGTCCTATATGAGACAGGTCAATAGTTGCTCTCGCAATAAAACGTTTAACTAAGTGAATTGAAGTATTTTAACTATCATGAGTCAATAACATTACTTAGTGAGGAAATTGCGTAAACCCCGCCTATGTTTTGGATTCTCAAAGCATTATCAAGGGTGAGGTACCAACACAAAAATCTTAGTTCATTTTTTGACTATTTATATTTAAAATTTTAGTATTTCAATTGGATAAGTGGGATTTTTGGAATTTCCTCATCCTGAATCATAAGAAGGATGCGAGTTCTGTGCTAGATATTTTGGAAGATATTTTTGTCGCACATCACAATCTATGTTCTACGACCATGTGCAAAATTTAGTTTTTAGGTAAGGTATTAAATTGTTGACGATAACCCGAATTGCGGCTGTATATTGCAACTGACTTATGAATTCTTGCTTTTCTGCATTTGGTTATAAGTGAAAGTGTAGTTGCATTCTGCTCAATATACTCAAAACTGTAAGTTATTTGCAGTCCATTATTCAAAATCTAGTTTTTGAGTCAGACAACATTATTCGTAATTACTGAATTAGGAATCACTTCCTCAATATTACTCTTTAAAGGCAAGAAAAGCCGCTTGAATCTTCTTTTTTTTTTTTAATCTCCATCCCATTTCTTAAGAAAAAAAGAATCAGTTTTGGGCAAAAGTTCTACAGTAGAATAGACCTTTAATTTTCTTTTCTAATTATGGTTGCCTTTATTTGGATGTATCTAGACGCGCACACAAAAGAAATACAATTATTAGGAATTTAGTCCTTCAATTAATAGAAATGGGAAGATATATAAATCAATTAGAAGAAAACCACATACCATACTGAAGAACAGTAAAGAAGTAATGGAGACCCATGTCCTTACGGAGACATTTAATCGAGAAGAAGAAAAGAACTGAGCAAGTCCTACGTTACACATGTTATGCTTATAGCAAGAGATGCATTAAAACCGGAATTGGGTATGCTGGACATTGGATCTCTGAATCACAGACACCTGTTACTGATTTGGTTCCCTATCAAATCATAACATTCTCGTCCAAAACTTACACTCATTCGAGATGGCCTCCAACGACTTGCCAATGCAGAGGAACCTTTCTATAACCAAATACCTGCTTCCTGTATATTTAGTGGGTTCAACTCTTAGCATGGCATGTGTTATGTGTATATGCCCATGTCCATGTGTTTTATATGCTAAACTACTGCAACCTGGTACGGTCATGGCTGATCTACCTAGGAATAGGACGATCTCCCCTAGGATGGAGTAACGGTTAGTAGAATTGAAACATGAATAGTAATTAACAAGAATATACACACTATAGTGAGGTTCTCATTCATAGAATGTACCGTATAAGTAGGTAGCAGTTAACTCCTACACATGATCTAATTTTTAAGATTAAGTTATCGAGTTCAGGACATGTATAATTTTGTTCTCTCTAATAAAGACAAAATTACAAGAAATATAGCCAGAAAGGAGGCGCTTACGTTTGCTTTTTCAATTAAAATTTTAGATAATGCACATTCGTATTTATTCATTCATAAAATAAAAAATAACTTTTTTTTGTTAAAATGAAGAAAATAGTATTATATTGAAGAAGTATGCAACATATGCGCAGAACCACAAAAAACCTGCAACAAGGCAATCTGACACAACAAGAGATTACTCCCATGACCAAACCCCTGGCCAGAGGCTAAACGTGAATAAGACAGAGTTACAAACTTCCCAAGATTCAAGGAACTAAGACGACAGCGCACCAAAAGAAACGAAGACTAAGAGTTATACAGGGCAAAATAAAATAAGTTTACGACGATACAACACCAAAATGGTAGATAAATTATTATAGAACTTTTAGAGATGTCCATATTGCCTGGACATGAAGATGTTAAAAAGTTTATAAATGATAAGGGTCAGTTATCCAAATAACTAGTGAACAATAGTTGACTCAAGCCCAATTCTTATTAGCGAACTTTGCACATATTAAAATTTAACACTTTTAAAAATCACACTTCACTTAGAAACACAATTAGCAATAAAATCTTCATCTTTGTAAAGAGATGATCAATATGATGATAAAATGAAGACATGAAATCCAGAAAAGATGGTAATTAAGGAACATTCATGTTTGCAGATAGTTTACCTTGAAAGGGAGACATTTACGAATTGTTAGAAGGAATGAAAATAATATGAAGAAAAAACAGGAACTAGAATAACAATCATACGACAAGTAACAAGTTTTTCCTGCGGGGGCCCGGTAATTTTACTTCATAGAAGAGTTACAATTCCAAAAAGAGAGAAGATGGAGAGGTAATGAACATGCCCATAGACTTTCGTTTAAGGATAAATATCTATAGAAATATCGGAACTAATAAGTATAACAAAAATAATGTGGGAACCCAAGTGAAGGTTGATTTTCAGGGAGGGGAGTGGAAATGCTATGAATAAATAAGCGCCTTGAAGGTCACAGTGGCAGTACAAATATCTGTAGACGGTAGGTCAGGCTAGAGCAGGAGCAAAGGCAAGACCATTGATTATTTCCATTTTCATGGGATGGATTGCCGTAAATGCGATCTGACCATTGAGTTGTGTTGGTGACATCTCAATCTATGTGGGAATAGCAGAGCCCGAGAAGTGTATGAATGTTGATTTTCTTTCATAGTTTTTATATCTATGTATTTTGGCAACCTTACCTACACAATAGTAAAAAATAATACCCCCAACTTACTTGCGTGCACTCCACCCCTCTAACCAGCTATATATAATGATGCTTGTTTCTGACCCTGGCCATTTGAACCTCTTTGCTTTCCACACATTTCAAAGTATACAGACATACATTTGTATCAGCTTCTAACAATGGAGTTTGGAAGTGGTATTCAGTTTCTTCAGGACAAGACCATTTTGGTCACCGGTGCTACTGGGTTCCTAGCAAAGAGTACGTCACATGGATTCCCTGTCTTTCTAGTAATCTTTAGGGATTCACAAGCTCACAACTTCTCTTTTTCGAGTGCAGTTTTTCTGGAGAAGATACTGAGAATGCAGCCAAAAGTGAAGAAGATTTATCTTCTTTTAAGAGCTGCTGATGCTAAAGCTGCCTCCGTACGCTTTCAAAATGAGGTATGTATCTATAATGTGGCCAAACATATTAAAAGATAAGGGTAAACGAAATAAAAAGCTCAAAACCGGAACACTGCATCTTCATAGTTTCCTTCTTCTTTGCCTTTGTTCCTCCTCAATCAAACATTAAATGGCTGAATAATACAGTCATCTTTTAAAGTTAAGTAAGTTATACCCCTGTTTAAGGAACAGTTCTTGGTACCAGAAGTAAGTATGGGTTTAACCAGAAAAAGTACTAGAAAAATAACAGTATATAATTACTGATGCTAAGAACTTGAAACTCCATGTCTGTGTCTAAGGAATTAAAACCTTTTCCTAAGATTTAAAAGGCAACCGATTTGGTTTAAGCTTTTGTATCATCTGCTGATTAACCTATATGCACAGGCTATTGGGAAGGACTTATTTAGACCACTAAAAGAGAGGTTAGGTGCAAATCTGAATTCCTTCATCTCTCAAAGAACTGTTCTTGTAACTGGGGACATCTCTGTTGGTGATGATCTGGGAATTGGGGATTCAAATCTGAGGGAGAAGATGTGGAATGAATTAGATGTTGTTGTAAATTTGGCAGCCACCACCAACTTTGACGAAAGGTACGATATTAACAATGGACCACAGCCTATTTACTTCTTATTTATTTTTTATTTTTCGTTATCTTCATTTTATGGGGAAAACATAAACTTGCAGGTATGATGTCGCACTTGGCATCAACACATTAGGCGCCAAGCATGTCTTGTGCTTTGCCAAGAAATGTGTGAAACTAAAGAGCTTCGTACACGTGTCCACAGGTACGTTACTGAATCACCTACCGTTTCTTTCTTAACTTGTTATATAACGAAATAAAAGAAATCTGGCAAAGGCACCTTATTTTATTAAAACTTATGGTATAGGGTTGGAACACCCAAGACAAATTGAGTAACATATTGAAATCGCAATTCATTAAAAAAATATGAGCTTGTGCATCTTGTTTCCTTCTTTTTCTTCAACAATTTGGATTTCCTAACCAAGCATACTGATTGAGAGCACATGATGGTGGTGTAATCTTCAGCTTATGTCGCCGGAGAGAAGACGGGGTTGATATTAGAGACCGCATATCAAATGGGGGAGAGCCTTAACGGAGTCAAGGGACTAGATGTGTTTGACGAAAAGCGGCTGATTGAGGCGACGTTGGCTGAACTTGAAGCTAAAGGAGCTACCGTTCAAGAGATCAAGGAGGCCATGAAGGATTTGGGCCTTGATAGGTAAGCTCTTAATTACGCATAAGAAATAGAGGGAAAAAATCGTTTATGATGCTTAAAAAACTGTTGCTTTCCACAAAAAAAAAAAAAACTATATATTCACAGCCCTAAAGCAACTACAAGGATTTTAGGTTGATCTATTATTTAGTGGATGAATTCAAGCAGCAAATAAACTCCAATACCGAGCTATTTGAGTCCATGGTTTTAGTTTATGGAAAAGTGAAACACAAGTGTTTTAGGCTTCAGGAGTGAACATAATAAGTTGAAACAATCCCCTTTTATCACTAAAGTGTCAAGTCTTCTTTCACTTCTGGGACTGGGAGTTCACACCCGTCTTGGAATACCGAGGGCACAAGACAGTTCACATGTGCCATTACGATGGTTATGCTAAGCTCTCTACCTATTGGTCAGGTATTTATTGTCCTCCTTAATGGGGCAAGGTACTCAATCAGTCATAAAGTTATCTTTTACAATGCCGTACTATAGCAAGGTATTTAGTCATTCATAGTGATTTGTTAATGGAGTAATTAACTTGGACTTAATTTTTCAACAATTTATGTCCCATGCTTTAGTCAATTGTTAAGTTTTTTCATCCCAAAATAACTCTTTTTTCCCCTAAAATTATAAATATGTATAGCATCTTTTACAAATTAAGAAAAGTGGAGTGGGCAATCTTGGACATTGAAATTGAACAGGTAAAACATCTGGTCCTGCGACATAAATTTGATACGAGTCAATATCCCTGGGTAAGTAACCCAACACGAAAAGTAATTAATCAGACAATTGAATTGTACGACGGCCTCTCTAATTTTATTTCATGGAATACTATTCTTCCTAGCGTATTACCAGGATTCTTACGGGTGTTGTTCTTGGAATCCTGTTCTTAATGTCATCCATGTTTGTCAGATAGAACTAGCTACTTGTATAATTAAACTTAATTAAATAAACATAGTTTAACGTCTGAATGAGTTTTTTCATCTATATTTTAAAACTTTTGGGATTAGATTAATGGGAAATCATAGCGTGGAGCGGTGAGGCCAACTGCCCTACAGTTGAGCTATTAAATGAGAGAGGTCAAAGCTCATTTACTCATTTGCAGCTGACAGGAGTTTTCAATACTGCTTGTACTTTGCGTGAGGAATAATTAGGACACAATGCTTTCTTCATCATCGTCTTACCTTCCTTCCACCTTAATTTTTCTCTTGTCAGTTTTCTCCTCACTTCACCTACTTGTTCTTCTCCCAAAGCCCCAAACCCTCCATTTCAGCTGAAGGTGTAGATTGACTTGTCTCCTTAGTTTATATATATATATATAATTTTTATTTCAAATATGCATGGTATATCTTTCGCACACTAAATTTGGAGGATATCTTCTTAAAATGTTTACTCGAGGAAGGCAGAGCTACATGTCAAGCTACGTAGTTCAATCTTCTGATACATTTACCCATATTACACTAAGGTAAAATTTGATTGTGTTTTGCAGGATATCTTCATAAGTTAGTTAACTTAAAAGACCATGAAAAGTTTTCCTTCAAATAATTATAATTGAAACCTGATATAATTAGCATTAATTACATTGCTTATCGTACCAATGGACTACTTGTGTTGATGGATTGAAAAATTCTTGACCTAAATGAACTTTTACATAGCGCTTTAGGGAGACCAGGTTGGCCCAAATTTTATTTAATCGGTCAACGAAAATTTGAATTTAGGGGATGGATTCGTTCCTTTCTTCTTCACCCACTTTGTTTATGAAGTTACGCTTGCAGCAAAGAAAGGAGAACTAAAAAAAGATATATATCAGATTATAAATGATTGAGATTGTTGATGAATTTAGGAAGGTTTTGTGAATTAATGTAAAGAAACAAGCTTTTCAAAGATAGTATAATGTTCATGAAAATAATTTCAGGGCGAAGTTGTATGGATGGCCAAACACATATGTATTTACAAAGGCAATGGGGGAGATGTTTGTAGGACAATTGAAGGAAGATATGCCAGTGGTCATAATCCGTCCCGCCATTGTCACCAGTACCTACAGAGAACCATTTCCTGGTTGGGTTGAAGGTGTAAGGTACGTAACTTGGTTCTTCTGATAATTTACAGATAAATTGGAGAGTAAATTCGATCCTAAATTTGCTTGTGGCTGCAGAACAATTGACAGCTTAGCTGTCGCATACGGAAAAGGAAGACTTACATGCTTTCTCGGTGACCTTAATGCAAGTGTAGATGTAGTAAGATAAACAAACTTCTTCTTCAGAATGTATTAATATATATAACTAACAGCTGCTAATGCTTTTGCTAGAACAAACTAATGACAAATTTAAAATTGGCAGATACCAGCTGACATGGTGGTGAATTCAATGATTGTGGCCATGGTTGCTCATGCTAATCAACCATCTTATGCAATTTACCAAGTGGGGTCTTCAGTAAGAAATCCTGTCAAGTACTCCGAACTCCAAGATTTCGGATTCCGTTACTTCACCAAGAAACCGTGGATCGGAAAGGATGGCAAGCCTGTCAGAGTTGGGAAGGTTAAAGTTTTGACCAACATGGCTAGCTTTCGGAGATACATGGCACTTCGCTACTTGCTATTTTTAAAGGTCTTAATTCATCATACTTGCTCAAAACTTTCCGTATGATGAGTTTCTCTAATCTTTATTCCGAATTAACTCTAATTACAGGGACTAGAATTTGCAAACACAGCCTTGTGCCATTATTTTGACGGCGTGTATAGTGATCTCAATCGTAAGATCAAACATGTCATGCGACTGGTTGACCTTTACCGGCCATACTTGTTCTTCCAAGGAGTGTAAGTATCTTCTACTTTTGAGACAGATGAGAGTAGTTAATCTTGTGGTTTGTTCTTAAGCGTGCGATGGTGTCATTGAAACGCAGATTTGATGACATGAACACCGAAAAATTGCGGATGGCTGCTAGAGAGAATGGCATAGAGAATGATGTGTTCTACTTTGATCCAAAGTGCATTAACTGGGATGATTACTTCATGAACATCCACATGCCTGGTGTTGTTAAACACGTTTTCAAGTGACAGTATCAACTAGTGCATGAGTCGAATTACTTCTGTCATTTGTTCAAGGCATGATCTACATCCTTTATATATGTAGCGAGCAAGCCCTTTAGAAATTGAAAGAAGAAAATATGTTAAAAGTTATTGGCTCATTGTTTGACCAATAAGGATTTATGACGAAAGTTGTATTGTTCCTGTTCTATTTTTGTTGGTGAAGAAGAAATTGAATTTCTTTTTTCTGCTTAAAGAACGTGACCAATTAACAATTATACACCTTCAATACATGTTAACAAGGATCGGCAATTAGCATTCATATTATTTAAGTCCTATTGAAACCCTAGTCATATTATTTGTTTTTAATCTTGTGTTACGAGATGGGTGAAAGAGTTTATTTAAACACATAATCTCCTTCTACATGCGTGCGGGGAGATATATAACATTACTTGCTCTCACTCTTGGACAAATGTCTTCATTTTACAAGTTATTGAGTAATTGCAAAGTTATAAAAGTTTTGTTAATATCCGAGCCTTGCGAAGGGGAATACTGCTAAGCTTCTGTTGTAGGAAAAAGAAAAATTCTGACTTGTCCTTTGTTAATTATAAATCAAACTTACGTCAATTTAGCTTGATAACAAAATTTACAAATGCCATATTTATTTCTTGATATATTAAAAGTTCAATAAGTAATAATAAATTTATAGTGACGAGTTGCAAGTGACTGACGAAACAAGAGAGGCGAGTAATTGGAGACAACGAGAGACTGGCCAGCGAGCGTGAGAAGCGTCTGGGCATTAATTTGGTGTGTGAGTGAAACACGTGTAAGTGGATTCCAGAGGAAGGTGAGAGCAAGACGAAAGAGTGGCGAGACGTTTTGCGCTATAGTAATGTGAAGAGTACTCCACCTTAATAGAAGACTTCTTGATCTAGTAAGTAATTGGCTACCTATCAGTAACTGTTGGTGTCTTAAACGTCTGTTAGTCAAGAAAGGCGTTATAGTAGCAGTTAGACGATAGTTTTTCTGTTAAAGGCTGTCAAAATGTATAAATACAGAGTAAAGAGATTAAATGAAACACACAATTCATTCTTCTCAAATCAGTCTCAATAGCTCAATAATTCTATCTACGTATTTGTAAAATAAGAGTGGTATCAGAGCATTTATTGAAGGGTTTTAAGGGATCTGTGGAGCATTTCGTCGAACAAGAAAGTGGCATAAGCCCGAAAGAAGAGTACAGATATTGCGATGGAAGGATTTCCAAGCATGCAAGCACCGTTATTCGATGGAAAGTCATACCACATTTGGGCGGTAAAAATGCAAACATACGTCGAGGGTTTGGACTTGTGGGAGCCAATTGAAGAAGATTATCATGTGGATCCATTAGGCGATAATGCGACGGTGAATCAGATGAAATATTAGAGGGAAAGACTTACCAGAAAAGCCAGGGCCAAGTCTTGCCTCTACTCAGCAATAAGTCCTTCGTTATTCACAAAAATTATGCATATAAAAATTGCCAAAGAAATATGAGATTACTTGAAGGCTGAGTATGAAGGAGATGAAAGAGTGAAGAGCATGAAGATTATTAACCTGATGAGGGAGTTCGATAAACTCCAAATGGTAGAGGATGAGGCTGTCAAAACATATGCGGCAAAATTGCAGGATCTTGCGGACAAGATTAGACTTCATGAAAGTCGGTTTGAAGATGAAAAGATTGTACAAAAGATGCTCATTTCCCTTCCTTAAAAGTTCGAAGCAACGATCATCTCTTTGGAGAATACCAGAGACATAGCAGATTTGAAGTTGTCAAAGCTAATGAGTTTTCTGCAAGCCCAAGAGCAAAGGAGAGCTCTAAGGAATGCTGAAGTCACTGAAGGAGCACTCAAGGCAAGTCAGAAACACAATGGAGGGGGAAAGAAGAAAAGCTGGACCAAAGGAGGTGCAGAAGGCAAGAAACAAGAAAAGAAAGAAAATTCAGCAACATCACCGCAGTCAAAAAAAGATCCCTGCAAGCATTGTGGTAAGTCAAATCATCCCCATTACAAGTGTTGGAGAAGGCCTGATGTTAAATGCAGGAAATGCAAGAAGCTCGAACACATTGACAGGTTCTGTAGAAGCAAGGAGCAAGAGCAGAGTTCAGGAGAAGCTCATGTTGCTGCCAAGAAAGAAGAAGAACAGCTCTTTGTAGCCTCCTGCCACAATACCACGATTTCAGCAGATAGTTGGATTGTAGATAGTGGTTGCTTAAACCACATGACAAGTAATCTGAGCATTTTCAAGAATCTAGACAAGAATTACATCTGCAGAGTGAAGATTAGCAATGGACAATTGATCTCAGCCAAGGGAAGAGGAGCTGTGGTGATTGAAAGCATGAAGGGTCCAAAGACACTTGAAGAAGTACTTTTGTAACATCCCCTCACCTAGGGGAAGGTTCGTATAGTAATTAAGTGAACCATGAGAGGTTAGAAATGCATTTGCATGCTCATGCCTATTTGTGACATACATATACATATGGATAATGAGATTTTTGCACATGAAAATATTGTACATGCATTCATTGACATTCCGGGTATAATTGTGAACTTATGAGATTTTATTGAGAATTTGGTTTGTTTGTATTTGAAAAATTATTTGGAGAGTGAAATTGTCGATTTTACATTTTTGGAGAATTTTAGGAAATTTTTCTGAAAATTTTCGGGATAATTTTTGGACTAGGAAAAAAGCAGACCCATTTATAAACGGTAGTGGAATTTGTTGTCAAATAGTATTGGGATTTTTTATACATGACTATAGGATTAATTGACAAGTGTTATTTTTGGAACTTGGGCTTGAATGGATTAATTTATTAGATGAATGCATAGGAAATTGTCACTTGCCAAGCCATGTCTTTTAAATGAGTAATTGTTGAAATTTGAAGCCATTTTGCTCTCTCATACGACACTCATCCTTCAAAAACAAAGTGGAGATCATTTTGGAGTCTTCTTCTTCTCTTCTTCGTGGCTTTCTTCCTCTCCTTCATGAATTGTGTCTTCCTCCTCCAATTCTAGCCTAGCTTTCATCTTTTGCTTGTTTCCTTGCCAACTTGCTTTCTCTTCCTTGCTTACCCTAAAAACCTATCTTTCTATCCCCTTTGGAGATGATGATCGTGGGTGATGTGTGAAGCTAGGGTTTGGTGAATTTCTTGAAGAATTTGAAGATTAGGTTGCTAAATCAAGTAAGTTCTTGTTTCTAATGTCATAGACTTGGTGAATTCAAGCTAAATTGTTGATTAAGTTGAGTTGTGATGTTTGAGATTGTAAGGTTTATGTTGTGTCATGAATGATGATAAATTATGTTCATATATTGTTGTTGTATGTATAGGATGAGTGAGAAAGCATATATAGAGGTTTAGAAATGGATTGATGTTCAAAGAGATGCATGGATGAGTGTAAACTTGATTATAACTAGATATCTATGTATATGTCCTGTTTTTGGTAATTGTTAAATGATAGATTATGGGTTGTTTGAGAGTGATTTATTAAATTGAATTAGGTAGGGATTGATGAAGAATTATAATGGAAATGATGATCTAGGCATAAGATGAAATAGATGAGTTGA
>JAOSBP010000008.1:8390566-8409284 GCA_027563825.1 Erythroxylum mucronatum | reverse complement strand
GGGAATGACAGCAAGTAACCCTTCAGGGTTTTCAGCTTAAGGCTTATGTCTCAGGTCGTTGGGCTCCGAAAACGGGGGCCAACACCAAGCTCTTTTCTTAATAATTAGAATCTATCTTTAGAAAGTTGCTTAGTAAAGATATCACTTACTTGATTTTCAGTTTTAACATGTAGAAGATCGATGATTCCTTCTAAAACATGATCTCTAAGAAAATTATGTTTGATTTCTATATGCTTAGCTCTAAGATGATGCATAGGATTTCTAGAGAAATTTATTGCACTTATATTGTCACATAGTATAGGAATATGATCAAATTTCAGATAAAAGTCCTAGAGTTGATGTTTCATCCATAAGTACTGAGCACAATAGCTGGTAGCTGCTATATATGCCGCTTCAGTTGTCAAAAGCGTTGTTCAATTTAGAAATTGGACATCCTCCAAGAAATTGATAGTGACCACTTGTCTTTTTCTATCAACTTTATCACCTACATAATCTGCATCACAATAGCCAACTATGTTAAAAGAATCAATTTTTGGATACCATAATCGAATTTATGAAGAAGAACGTTCTATCAAAGCTTCTAGAGCTTAATATTCGAATTTGTAAAAAAACTTCCGGATGTTATGGAACCATTTATGAATAGGCAAGTTCATAAAGAAGGTTCCCGCAAGAAAGGAAGTAATTATTATATGATTTTATTTCCTTTTAAAAATCATATCTTTGCCTATATAAGGAAATAAATCGAGTTTGAATTTTGAAATATTATAAAATTATCATCAAAATCGTTAACCATAACCCTTGAGCTAACAGTATATAAGATTGCAATTATTTATTCTCCTTGTCTTATCTTTTCTATAGTAACAAAAGAAATTCCTCTCTTTGCTATGGATGTAGGTTACATAGATTAGTCGAATTACATAAATTCTTAAATTCTTCTTTCTTCTTTTCTTCCATATTGCTTTTGATTTTTTCAACACTTGATATAAGATTAATTGATATTGTAACAATTGCAATCAAAGTGTAGGTTGTCTTTGCAAAATTAAGGTTTACTATCAAAATGTCTCTTCACAAGTTTGATATTAAAAAATTAAATGGATTAAATCACTTTGATCTATGGAAGGTGAAGATGAGAGTAGTTCTTGTTTAACAGAGATGTAGAAAAATGTTAAAAGAAGAAGAAAGGCTGTCAGAGAATTTGAGAGCATTAAAAAAGGAAGAGATTCTATTGAGGGTGCATTGTCCAATATATTTGAGTTTATGTGATGAGGTCACGAGGGATGTGATTAATAAAATAATTATTATTTTGTTGGAAAAACAACTTGAAAGTAAGTATTAAAAGAAATCACTTACATATAATTTGTATCAAAAGCAACATTTATATACCATGAGGATGATAGAAAATTTGCAAGAGCAAATTATCTTGGATATATAAGATATTGGGGATAAATTAAGGATGAGAAGCAAGTCAAAATTCTTTTGTATTCTTTACCTAATCCATATGAAAATTTTGTATTCTTTTAAAAAAAAAGTATTATTAGATTGGATGATGATGGTGAATGTGTTATCAAAGATAGCAATTAAGTGAAAATCAAGATGTATGATGGAATTATTAGAACACTGGATGCCTAGTATGTTCCTGAACTTCGAAAGAATTCTATTTTCATGAGTACTTTTAATGGTCAATGATATAAGGTTTCTAATGATAATGGATAACTTAAAGGGTCGAGAATGCATTGATTGTGATGAAAGAAAAAATACAACAACAACATTTATGTCTTAATAGGAAAGATAATAATAGGATTAGTGACTTTGTCACCATCTTCAGGGAAAAAAGATTGGAATGAAACAGTCAAACATGAAAAGGTAGACTTTTGTAAGTTTCATACATTTAGAAAAAAAATCTAAATATAACCTTCAAGGATATTGTATTTGGGAAGTGATGTATATCAAGACAAACATATAGAAAGAATATATTAAGGTCAATATAGTAAGCAATATTAGTTCAAAAGTAGTATTAAAATAACCTAAATAGATATTAAAAAGATTGAAAATTCTAATTTAGGAGATATAACTATCTTAGGAAGCAAATATCGGCATATTATAGCAAAAAATAAAGTGAGAAAGATCGTCAAGTAGCCAGAGCTATAATTAGAGAGACTCGATAGCGTATGCTCTGACCATTTGTAACGGGGATGGAAGTATCATTTAAGGAACTAGAGAAAGTCAGGAGAAATCTTATAAGAAAAAATTCACACTTTAAAGGATGCAACTGAGATGTTGCTCACATAAAAGTTCTAGTGTAGCTTAGACTTGGTAAATGTTCGCTCATTTTGAAGCCTTTGGGAGCTTATAGTTAGGGAGTGTTTCTCAATTAGATGTTGAAGAACTCAAGTTAAGATAAGGTATTGCGAGATGTGCCACAATTTTTTGTGAAATAGAATTTCAATTATATTAATCTTATGGTACAATAAAGTTTTAATATCGCTAGGTATTTATATAAGTAGAGGTTCGGTAACCTTAAATTTTGTAGAAATAAAAAAAAATTTGTACAAGGGACTAAAGGAACCAAAAAATGCTAATTAACGCAATGTCCTGCGGTATAGAGCTCCTTGCATGTTGCTGTGAATGAGCGCCAGGACTAACTCAGGGGGCTCTTGGAACATATGTATGCTTGGGGTGGTCTGATCTGCGAGGGTGGCCAAAAGATCGGCGCATTGATTGCCTTCCCTATACACGTGTTGAAGCCGCACTTCCCACGTACGCTGGAGGATTTCTCAGATACTTGCCAACAAAAAATTATTACTATCAGTTTCGGTATAAGAGTCGGAAAGGATATTAATGACTTCCAGCAAGTCTACTTCTAAGATGACTCGCCAGTATCCAAGGGACCAAGCCAAATTGAGTCTCAAGTGGACTTCCCAGAGTTATAATTATTTTGTGGAAATAAAATTTTATAATTAATTTTTTTAAGAGTAACCCTAGGCTATCAATAGTCTGATAAAGATTTTGTATGTGAAATCCTGAAGGGACCTAGGCGAGAGCTTCTGAAAGGTTGTAGTCATATATTCTCAATGTATTTTCCTTTTCACAATAACAAAAGAAATGTATCTCTTTGTTATTAGACGCAAGTCACACAAATTAATTGAATTATATAAATTTTTATTTTTTATATTCCTTTTTTTTGTGTAAAATTTGATACGGTAACAAAGGTTTTAGACAAATATCATATGGAGGCCAGTATTGTCCTCGAATAATCTCATGAACTCTTCTATGGTCAATTTTCCACAGGCTAACCACCCGTTCCGCACCTTCCAATCTTGGATACTAGTGGTTGTTTTTTGTGGGTGAATTGCATGCGTTGCAGACCTTATTCTGAAGAGTCTGATGCCATTTTTACCCCGAACTTACACGTATATGTCTTGCCCGATAAAACAAGAGTGTAATTAGTGCAAACTTCGACGATGAATGCTCTTAACGAGTGGCCTGTGTTCGTGATCCTGAGTACTCGGGAATATTTTACCTTAGGTCAACTTACCTTTGAATCGTTAGATAATGGAAACATGACTGTTCTTAAAATACTTTTCGGGTGTGGTCATAGAATTGTAAATACCTACAAAGAGATAAAAATACAAGTAGAGTGTTTGGATTTAGTGTTGATGGATAGCCATCTCTAATAACTCAATTGGGTTACATATACTCTTATTGCCTTGGTAACCATCTTGCGAATTTAAACATTTGGTTCTTGGCGAGGAATCACTCAGAGAAGGAGACTCGTTGTTAGAAAGTAATGCATAAATTAGTGGTGTTCTATTTAGTTACTCAACCTTTCTTTAGACAGTTACAGATCCTAGTTTTAAGGAATAAACATCATGTCTCTAGTTTGAAGGATATATTAGTTGATTTGTGATATTTGATATTGAGTTGTTATGATAGTGGCTAGATTTTAGGCATGTTGTTAGTTGTAGAAGATATTTAAAAAGTGTCTTGTTTGTCAATGTGGGCGTTCCAGAAAAATAAAAACTCTGTTTTCTTTACCTCTTTGTTTTGCTGCGTAAGAGAGAAGTGTGAGACATTTATTAATTTTTCAGTTCTATCATCTAGTATCAGAGCTATTATGGCTAACAAGTACGTTGGAATCAATTCAACAATTCCTTGCATTCCTGTCTTTAAAGGATGAGGATATGATGCTTGGAGTACTAAAATGAAGACTCTCGTTATTTCCTAGGATCTATGGGAGCTGGTAGAAAAGGGGGTATAGTGAAGTAGGAGTTTCAGCCGAAGTTCCAAGAGATCAACGCAAGAAAGATGCTAAGGCTCTCTTTTTTATTCGACAAGTTGTAGATGAAACTATTTTTCCTAGCATTGAGACAACCATCAAGTCGAAGGAAGCGTGAGATTTGCTTCTAAAGTGATATTAAGGTACTACAAAGGTACAAATTGTCAACCTGCAAACTCTTCGTCGGAATTTTGAAAGTTCCTTTATGAAAGATGGAGACTCTTTGGACACTTAATGATAGAGATCGTTAATCAAATGTAGAAATATGGTAAGATGTGACTGAGCAAAAGGTGGTTGAAAAAATATTAAGGAATTTGCCAAAAAAATATAAACACATCGTGACTGCTATAGAAGATGCAAATGACATAAGTGAGTTAACAGTTGATTAGCTACTTGGATCTCTGTAGTCTCACGAAGAAAGGCTACAGTGTCAAGATGCTCAAGCTGTTGTGGAAAATGCTTTTCAGACTAAGTTACAACTATTAAAAGGTAGTTTTAACAACATCGAATCAAGTAACAGAAGCAACAATGATTCCAATTACAAAAAGGGTCGTGGTGGTCATTCTTATGATGGAAAGCGTGGTGGCAGAGGTGGTGGACGATTTGGGGGACAGAATCAAAGCCATAAGGAGGAAGAGAAAAATAGTGAATCTCGTAAATTTCAATTCTATTATTGTAATAAATTTGGTCATATTTGAAAATATTGCGGGTTAAAGGAAAAGCGTGAAAAACATGCCAAATTTGCTGAGCAAGACCCAAAAGATGATAGTGAGAGTTTGTTCCTTACGTGTTACTCAACAACCATATGCTCTCCGGATGTTTGGTTCTTAGATAGCGGCTGCTGTAAACATATGACTACAAATTTGGAGGCTCTTGACAGTTTGGATAAATTTGTTGAAACTACTGTGAAGTTGGCTGATGGTGTCTCGTGTGAAGCAAAAGGAAAAGGCAATGTGCAGCTCTGTTCAAGTGATAGTAAATGCATCAAAGATGTCCTGTATGTTCCTCATCTTGACTCAAGTCTCTTGAGTGTGGGTCAATTTCTGAGACAAGGTTATTCCCTTGTTTTTTAGGACATGTATTGTGCTGTATTTTTGGATAAAAGCAAAAATAATTCACTGTTTAATGTCCCAATGACTGAAAATGACTTGTTTCCACTTCGTCTTGATAATATGCATTTAATGAATCTTTAGAAGACAAGAACTGGCTATGGCATCACAGGTATGGACATTTGAGTCTTAGAAGTTTAAGTTCTTTATTTAACCAAAATATGGTGGTTAGAATGCCATACATTCATAATATTGGAGAATGCCACTGTCTTCCTCAAGTACTTCATCAACGCCTCCAAAAAAATGGCATTCTTAGACAGAGATTTATAAAGAAACAGAAAGATGTCAATTTGCAGCACTTCAAGAACCCACTTGTTTTGAAGATGCACCTCAAATTAAAGAATGAAGGGTGGCCAAGGATGAAGAAATCAATGCTTTGGAAAAACATGACACGTGGGAGCTTACTAATTTACCAAATGGGAAAAAGACAATTGGTCTCAAGTGGATTTATAAGCTCAAATTCAGAATGACGGATCAATATAAAAGTATAAAGCACATCTAGTTGGACGAGGTTATATGCAGCAGGAAAGTATTGATTTTGAAGAAACCTTTTCCCTTATAGCTAAATTTGATATATCAGAACTGTTTTGGCTATTGCTACATATTGCAGATGGCATGTTTATCAGCTTGATATTAAATCGGCATTTCTCAATGTTGTCTTGGAGGAAGAAGTTTGTGTAGATCAACCAATAGGTTATGTAGTCAAAGGCTAAGAAAGCAAGGTCTATATAATTAAAAAGGCTTTGTACGACCTTAAACAACCTCCTAGGCCTTGGTAATAGAGAATTGACAGCCATTTTAGCAAACTTGGACTCTCTAAAAGTTTAAGTGAGCCAACTTTATATGAAGCATGTCAGTCTAATGAGATAATTATAGTATGTTTGTACGTAGATGATTTGATTTATACTTCAAACAACATTGCTTTGCTGTAGGATTTTAAAAGGCTGATGATCAAAGAATTTGAAATGTCAGATTTAGGTTTGATTGAGCTATTTTTTGGGGCCGAAGATGAAGCAAACTAATGGTGGAATATTTCTCTCTCAAGAGAAATATATAAGGGATCTTCTTGCGAAATTCCAAATGCAAGATTGTAATTCTGTGAAAACTCCCCTCAACAGCAACCAGAACTTCAGTATAAAAGATGGTGCAGACAAGATAGATGGCAGTATTTTTTGTAGTTTAATGGTAGCCTGTTGTATGTCACCAATAGCAAGCCTGATATCATGCACGCAGAAAGTTTATCGTCCAGGTTCACGCAAAAATCAAGTAAAATACACTATGGTGCTGCTAAATGGGTTTTGAGATATTTGAAAGGGACCATTTCCTATAAGATTTGGTATTCTAATCTAAGTAATAAGCTTAATTTGTGCAGATTTTCTGATAATGATTGGGTAAGTTCGCTAGATGATCGAAAAAGTACCTTTGGCTATGTTTTCAATCTTGGTTTAGAAGTTGTGTGTTAGAGTTCAAAGAAGCAGCCATCCATATATAGCTCTTTCCTCATCAAAAGCTAAGCATATAGCTGTTACTACAGCAGTCTGTAAAGCAATTTGGTTGCGTCGTATACTTAGTGATATGAAGTGAAAGCAAGTTTCTAGAACAACTATTTTCTCTGACAATCAGTCCACTATTGTTATGACAAAGAATCCAGTGTTTCATAGTTGTTCAAGACATTGAGATTAGGCATCATTTCATCAGGAACTTAGTCGCCGAAGGAAGTGTAAGGATGACTTATTGAAACACCGATGAACAACTTGCAGATATACCTACAAAGTCTCTGCCTCTAGCAAAGTTTGATAAGTTGATAAATATGTTAGTTGTTGTAAATTTCTACATTATGGGGGAGTGTTAGAAAGTAACACAGAAATTAGTGGGTGGCAAATGATTTAAGAACCATAGTCAAATGTTTATCTCCTATTATTTGCTAACATAATGTATTAAAATCTTCTTCTCCTAGAGATGATAATTTAACAAACATGTTCAGACAAAAACATAAACAAATTCTTGAGATATATGATTGAAATCCTGATAATCTAACAAATGAATATACGTATTAGTAAGGTTGGGTTAATTCCTCCAAAATAAGATAAAAAGAGATTTTGGCTTTTTGCAGTAACATGACCATCGGGAGGAGGAGGAAAATGGAATTCCGAATTCGCACCAAATCGTACGTTTTATAATACTACTAGACGCCATGTTTTTTGTGAAATAACCAAAATATTAATTATGTTATGTAACACCAAAAAAAAATAAGTGAGACGACGTCGTCATTTAATGAAAAATGAGCGTAACATGTGATTCATAAATAAAAATCCATAAAGGATAAATGATATTTTTAAAGAAAATTAAGGATCAAAAGGAAAAATATCTAGGGGGTGTTTGGATACCAGCTGATCAGCTAAAAAATTAGCTGATCAGCCAAAATTAGCTGTTTGACTTAGTCAAACAGCTAATAGATGTGTTTGGTAAATTGGCTGATTGGGTTGAATCAGCCAACCCAATCAGCCAAAATGAACAAGCTCTCCAGACCAGCGTTTGGGGGTAATCAGCTGATTACCCCAAACAAAAATGTCAACTTTGCCCCATCTCGCACTCGTCTCTCTCGTTTTCTCCATAAGGGTCTTGGCATTTTTCTCTCTACTCTTCGTAACTAGACGGAAATCGTCCAAGTCAGGCTAGCGTCGACGAGATCTGGTCCTCTTCTCCTCGATCTTCTTCTTCTGGTATCTCTCTCTCCCCCTCTCTTTATTTCTCTCTTAAAAGCACCCTAATGTTAAGTCCTAAAAAGATTTTGATTGGAATTTGGTTCCTTGATTTGTATGAACACAGTCACCAACGATCAGATCAATGATTTGCAAAGGCAGAGGATTTGTTTTGAAGCGCAAAAGCAATATCTAAAGAAACTCGAACAAGTTGAACTGAGATTGCAAGGAGTAGATTGTCTTATATTGGATTTTGAGTTATACTCTAATTACTGGTCAGTGCTTCGTGGGTATTCAGTGCTTTTCCCTGTTTTTGCTGCTTTTGAGCTCTCGTTGTTCTTCTGTGTATCGGATTTGGCTTCTGGGCTGTGTCTTTATTTTTTTCTCTTGCTTTGTATGTTCTTTTTTCTCCTGCTCTTTTGTTCAATTTCCAATCAGAACTCAAGGTGTTTGTTTTAAGGTTTAATCTATGCTAGGGTTTGGTCAATAGTTGCTTATATAGAATCTTTGGAGTTTCCATTATCGATACAATTTTTAACAGGATTTCTACAGTCTCTGAAGCTCTGGTTTTTGCTTCGCAATGGCTTCTGTTGAGGTTTTCACGGTTGTTTCTTTCAATGGATTTTGGTGTCATCCATTTGACTTTGGGCAGCTTGGTTTTCTACATCCACAATCCTCTTGCTTAATCGCCCATTGACTAGAAAATGGCCTAATATATTTGCTTGGAAAAGCTGGAGAAACTTCATTACTTTAGCAACTATTACGTGTACTGAAATGGGTTAGTAACATTTTCGAATGGAATATAGGTTCAATTAAATGGGTAAAAATGACGAAACACGATCAAGTCGTCCACCTTAGTAAACTTCTTTCACCAATTTTTTAAATATGCCTAACATTACTGCAAAATGTTAAGGAAAAACATAACAGAAGGTCGTTATAGACAAATGCAATTATTTGTATTTCTTAATAAAAGGCACCAACTTTTCTTATATTTTTATTAATTCCTCCAAATTTTAATTTACTTTTAAAATATTATGAGAAGTTCAAATGTTTTGTAAAAGGTTCAAAATCAGTTTCTTAGCTAAGTTTTTGTGTTAACTTTAGTTAATTTGACATTTTTGAGAAGTTTGATAATGTAAATAATCATGTCAGGGTAACTGAAAAAGCAAACCATATAAGTAGTATATGTTAACTATATTAATTTATCATATTAACATGTTCATTACTTATCTTAAAAATACATTAATTTATCATATTTAAGTGAATGGCCAAACTCATTTATTTTAAAAATACTAAATGACTAATGTCATATTTAAGTCATACATAACGAAGAAATTTTTTTCTTTATTTATTAAGTTAAATTTACTTCATGTATGTAATTTTTTTATATTTGTCCTTAAACATATTCAAGTTGATAACTATTAAGTTATTATTATTATTATATATTATATGTTTTTTATTAGAGTTATAAACTTAATTTTTGAAGAATTTAATATCTAAAATATAAATTTCTATAAAAATATTAAACAAAATATTAAGATACATAATATTCATACCCTTATAATTTTTTTAAAAATCATGTCCTCATAAGTCATTTTACATATAAACAGCTAAAACTAAACAGCTAATTTTACCAAACATCAAATGACAAACAGCTAATACAATCAGCTGATCAAATCAGCTAATAGAATCAGCTATCAGCTAACAGCTGACAGAATCAGCTAACAGCTAATGTAATCAGCTGTTTGCCAAACAGGGCCCTAATATATGATATTTCAGTATTATTAGTTCTATTTTTTATATTGTTTGGAGTGTTTTACTTTAGCCAAAGCAGAAAAGAAATACTAACTTTAGATGTGGTCTGGGAACACCACTCCCGGCAACCTTATCCTTAGTTTCTAGTAAGTAATTTCCGAAATCAGACCCAAGGTCCTTGCCAAGGACACTGTCTCCAATTCTGCTGATTTCATACAATGTCTGTATCCGTACACGTTGTCCCCCACCTCACCGCCTTTATCACCCGAACTCGCTTTGACCCTAGAGGACGTATCGGTGCTAGCTCAGCTGTCAGATGCTGCGTGACGACGACGACGGCGACCCCCGACTCTCAACGAGTCACACTTAAGAACGGCAACGATTCCCTTGACATATGCCGTGTCCTGAACGGTATGTGGCAGACTAGCGGCGGTTGGGGCCGTATTGACCGCAACGACGCGGTGGAGGCCATGCTTCGTTACGCCGATGCCGGACTTACCACTTTCGACATGGCCGATCACTGTACAGTTTCTCCATCCATCTTCATTTATTTTTCTTTATTTAAAAAAACTCATTTCCATTTTGTTTTGTCAACATTTGCACCTATGCCCTTGTTTTTGTTTGATTTTATGACATAGACTGCGATGAGTCTGTAATTGTACAAAACTACCCTGTGCATTCAAAAACTATTTATTTACGAAATTGTATCACTTTAATGGAGGAGAGGGAGAGTGAAACAAAGAAATAGATAAGGTGAAGATTGAAGAATGGCTTGAATTTGGTTCTGAGGAGAGCAATTCTGAGTGTTCAAAGAATAACAAAGATTGAATCTTTCTCCGTTTCCTTACCTCTGGATAGTTTAGGTTCATCCAACTTGGTATGGCAGAATTTTCTCGTCATTACTTCGGCATTAGCTTCATCTTCAACCCAATCAGAGCAAAAACAACAAAAATCAGGGAGATCAGAAAGTTCATTCTCGACCCCTTGAGTTGTTTGTTTTCTGGTGAGAGGCGGAGGATTACAGTGAAGAAGGGAACGGATTGACTGAATATGTGCCGCATTGTGAATGGAATGTGGCAGACCAGTGGTGGTTGGGGGAAGATTAGACGTGACAATGCTGTCAATTCTATGCTCCAATATGCTGATGCCGAACTTGATACTTTTGACTTGGCGGATATATGTAAACATTAGTGACGCTTCAAACTAATGACCTTCTCTTTTCTTGCTTTTGCAACGATTAACTAGAGATGAATTCTTATTGAATTGAAGAGTGGAATAAGAGGAAAACATTTGATGGAATTCCCAGATACTTTATTGTTTACTTTGTACTTTGTATGATAAATCTAAATTGCTTTGTGTTTAATTATAAGTTCTAAGGTATATTCTAGCTATTCCTTTCATAAATGCACTTCTCATTCCTTTGATTCCTTCCATATGATCAGATGGACCTGCTGAAGATCTTTATGGAATCTTCATCAATCGAGTACGTCGAGAGCGCCCTGAAGAATTCTTGGATAAGATTAGGGGGTGAGGGACAATCCCATTATGAGTTTTAAGTGGTAAATCATAGCTTTCTGTTATGCGGTACTTTGCTCATGACCTAATCTCTCCTGGTGAATCGTATAGAGATCCTAGGTAGGTAAATTTAGACTTTATGTTTACCTATTACCAAATGTAGATTTACCTGTAATTGAATGTATTGCAGTCTTACAAAGTGGGTGCCACCACCTGTTAAGATGACAAGTAGCTATGTTAGAGAGAACATTGACATTTCACGAAAGAGAATGGATGTTTCTTCATTGGATATGCTTCAGTTTCATTGGTATATGACTTTTTCAAGTTCCCTTATCATTTAGATGATGTCTCAAGATAAATAATGCACATGATTTTGTTCTTTACTTTTCCTTTTGATGGTTTTGTAGACATTATGGAAATCTGAGAACAAATTACATACTGATTTGCTACGCATAATTTTAGCATGATAAACTTAATTAACACCAGATCTTAATTCCTTTCATTTGTCATCATTTCACAAGGTTCTGAGAACACTGTGGTTAGTATATTTAAATTTTCTTTTTTTTCACAGGTGGGACTATTCCAATCATGGTTACCTGGATGCCCTTAAACACCTGACAGACCTTAAAGAAGAAGGTCAGTACAATTGTTGATGAATACATTAGAATTCTCTCTCTTTATTCGATTCATTACTTTAGCTAGTGGCGTGCAGGCAAGATTAAGACTGTTGCTCTAACAAATTTTGATACCGAGAGGTTACAGATTATTCTGGAAAACGAAATTCCTGTTGTCAGCAATCAGGTGAGTTTTATAGAGAATATTATGCCATAATTTATTTGCGTATAACATCATTGATATAAACTGTATATTCTACATCAGGTGCAACATTCAATTGTGGATATGCGACCTCAACAGAAAATGGCAGAGCTTTGTCAGCTTACAGGAGTTAAACTAATAACGTTCTCTCTCTCTCTCTCTCTCTCTCTGTGTTGTGTGTGTGTGTGTTCCCTTCTCATTATGTTTGCATTCAGTTATTCATGGAAAATGATATTTACCTCTGTTCATTAAATTAAGCACAAAATCTTAAATTAGAGACATTTTCTTTCTGCTTTCTATTCAATTTATGTTTTCATTATTCTCCCTATCACCATAAGTTCTTGTTGTATCCATGGATTTGCCGGTTTCTACTTATGAGGCTACTAAAATCTAATCTGTGAGGGCCATTCTGTTTCTGCAATAAATAAAAAAATTGAAACAACTTAGTGTGAAAAACTGACATGTAGTTATTTTCCGTATGATTATTCCTGAATGCAGGTATGGAACAGTATTAGGTGGGTTATTATCAGAGAAGTTTCTGGACACAAATTTATCTATTCCTTTTGCTGGTCCTCCTTTAAACACGCCCTCCCTCCAGAAATACAAAAGGGTATGACTTAAGAATTCCAGTGATTAATAAATATGCAGGATGGTTATTACGGATGTTTTATGTCCATTTGTCTATTGTGTTTGCGTTGATATTGTCAATTATGAGAATTTTGCGTATTAAAGGTGCATATGCATATGACAGATGGTTGATGCGTGGGGAGGATGGGGTTTGTTCCAAGTTTTGCTTCAAACACTTAAAATAATAGCCACCAAACATGGGATTTCTATTCCAACGGTAGCTGTGAAGTACATACTAGATCAGGTAAGCCTTTTTTCTTTTGTTTATGGGTAATCTCCAAGGTGTATCATATTACTATGTCATTTTCATACAAATATGCCAATGAATAACAGCCAGCAGTGGCGGGATCAATGATAGGCGTTCGCCTTGGTTTGTCAGAGCACATTAGTGATTCTAATGCCGTGTTTTCACTAGTCCTGGACGATGAGGATATAAGCAGCATACAAGAAGTTTCACAACGGGGAAAAGATTTGCTAAAAGTGATTGGTGATTGTGGAGATGAATATAGACGTATCTGAGATCCTTTACTTTGGGGATGTTGTAGATTGCGGAGATTAAATATAGACGTATCTGAGATTCTTTACTTTGGAGATACTGTAAACTCAATTTTCTGAGACCACATCATCCGCTCATCAAATAATGCTTTAGATGTTCATAGATTACAGACAGGTTACGCAGGAACAAAATCATGTTTATAGATTGATTCATGGGTTCGATTTTCACATGTTAGCCAAGGACTCGGTTTGTGCTTACCCATTATTTCTACTGCGGAGTCTTCAACTGATATACTAACCCACACCCATACTTGATGGCAAAGCGTAGTAGCTCAAGCACAATAATTGCAAGGGTCTTCATAACCTCAAATTAAAAAACACAACAATGCAGAGCCCTAAGCAAACTGATCAATCTATCGAATGAGCGCTATGAGAGAACAAGCTGCAATATCAAAAAATTACAAGAAATTTAATCTTCCTCCTCGCCTTCATTCTCCGCAATGTTGAAGTATCTGAGCTCATAAACATTACGGTCCTTGTTGGAAGCAATAACCCTCAAACCAGTCTCGCACGTTGTGTTTCTTCAAGTATTTCTTGGTCAAGTACTTGAGATATCTGTACACAGAATATGCCCAAACGATTAATAAAAAAGGAATCAAATTTTGAACAACTAAAACTGAGGTTTATACCTTTTGGAGAAGGCGGAATCAGAATTAACATTGATCTTCGACTTGTCGCGGGTGACGGTGACGGAGTCGCCGAGAGCACCTACTTTTCCGGCGATTTTGATACGTTCTTGGAGGAACTTCTCAAGAGATGCAACCTCCATGATCTTATCTTCCACCGGCTTCGAGCAGTCGATTGTGAACGTCGCGCCATTCTTCTTTCCCTTCCCGCCAGTGGCACCACCACTAGCTCCTCCTACCCTGCCCATAATTCGTAAACGGATTTTAGCGACCGCCGCAGGTAACCGAAGCGAGGAGACAAAAGCCGGTTATCGGAGGAGACGAAATCCGGTTATCGGTGACTAGGGTTAGGGTTTTATTGCCAATAGATTCCCATCAGATTGGGCTTTAACGTTTCAAGCCCCAAAGTGGTGAATTCTTCATAACGCTTAACTCCTCTCCACCAATTATATGTATAATACGAGTCTACTCGTGTACAAGGAGCAATTTCATATTTAAAATTTATTAGCTGCTGCAACACGTTCGAGTGTGGATCGGGGGGAGTGGCTTGTTAATCCTCCTTCGTTGTTGTTTGATTTCCTTTGAGGTTAATTCAATTATCTTTTTTCCTTTTCAAAAAAAACTTTTAAATAATATTTTATTAAATGTATTCAAGTTTTTAAAAATTATAAGGAAAAACACACATAATATATAATGCAATTGAAGTTGGATAACTTGAGTTTTATATTAGTATTTTTTAACATACCTAAAATAAGGTTAAAAAGAAATTTGTTAATAAATTGTGCTCTTGCATGACCAAGTATAGTAGGACTGCAGCCTAAATTTGAAGGCTTGCGTTTCATGCATTAGTTAAAGGTAAAAATCAAATAATGCTAAGTGGATCACGCTAATTATTTATTTAAATTCATAGGTTGGTTCGAAATTTAAAAATTATTTTAACTTGTGCATAAAAAGTTTATAAGAAATTAAATTAAAAATTGAAAAAGATCCAAATCTTTAATTCTGAATTTATTCAAGAATTTGATTCTCTACTCAAGTCAATTTCTTTCGAGCTCCTAAAACAAAATTTCGAATATTCGACACCAACTGATGTGAACAATTATTACTAATAGTAGACTTATTTGAAGCTGATGTCAACAATTATTACAGGGGAAAAAAAGGAATAAAAGTGGGCGGATGGCGGAAGATGTGATGACGTTGAAAGCTGATAGGCGCTGATGTTGGAAGTTAGAGCTCCTTCTTCCCCGCGGGCAAAGAGCCGCATTGAAGCTTGGGGGTGAGATCAGTAATGAGGACTTCGGAGATGAACTTGTGCATATGTTGAGTCATGTGCTGTCCGTCCCAGCTCACGTACTCGTTGGGGTTAGAGCAAACGGTGGAACTCTTGTCTCCGCACAGGGCACCCCACTCGAAATTATAGGGACCACCTCCTGATCCGCAACAGGCTTTAAGCGTCTCTTTAAATCCTGAAGCATTAAAGAGAGAGTTGAAGCGTTAAAGGGCATGTATGGGATATATGTATACATTCATTTAGCTAAAAACAGATCGACTGACCCAATTTCTGCGCATTTTCGAGAACGTAGATGTAAGTTGCATACAAATCACCATACAAGATGTGAACTCCAGGGTTTGAGCCCTGAATCTCTAAAATTGCCTTCTGGAGCTGTTCATTGTGGTACATTATGGCGTCATTGTACTCCTTGAGGCAGCCGTATTTATCTTTAGCATTATTTGGACTAGATTTGAAAGATGTCTGGAAGTAAGGTGAACATCCCAGGGGGAAAATTCCTGGAACCACGATTCTAACGGCACCACGGCTTATAAGATGCTGAGGGAGGCCAGGCAATTCATATTTGTCATTTGATGAGGTTCAGGTTCAGGTGCAATAATAAGCCAATCAAAAGATGTATTCACTTACCTTAACACCTTCACTAATAGCTTTTACGACAACGGGAACCATGGTTTTCTTCACCTCTTCAGGACTCATGTGTTTATCCTGCCTAGAGAAGGCGTAATTATAGTCATTGCTTCCGATCTCACCAAGCACGAAGAGCGACGATTTGATCTTCTTAGAACAAGCATCTAACCCAGATAACAAAACCGCAAGTGAAACCATGATTCAAATAATTTTCACTGCTCTATACTCATTGAAATGTGATTACCTTTGTTAGTACATGTTGCCTTCAAGAATTCATCGAACCATCTAAGTTGTACGTCCAAAGAATTTGAAGTCCAGTTGGCTAGCAAATTAAATTTGGTCAGCTCACCAGCAGACATCGCGGTAACACCTGCCACTGCAAAGTTTACTCCATGGGTGTAGTTGAATCCTGTCCTTTTCTCGATCGGATCCAGATACGGGAGACCAGCAGATTCAGCTGCATAAGTTATATAATCGAGACATAAGTAGGATAGAAATGACAGTAGCATCTTCTTAGCTACAGGATAGAATATTCTTACAAAAATAATCAATTATCAGCAACCCGTCTGAAGATCTGCCTGTGGCCTTATTCATTGTTTGGCCGTAGGGCAAACGAGCGTGACGTGCCATAGAGAATTCCTGAATGGAATTTCCTGTATCTGAAAGTTCATCCCCGAATTGAAAAATTGCCTCAAACTTACAAGCAGATAGCTGGGCATTGCATGAACTAGCAAGTCCCAGAATTAGTAAAAACATGCTCCCTGTGAAAAGAGGATTTGTGAAACCCATTTTCAACTGCTTGTATTATATGCACTAGTCAATGGTTCACTTTTAGCTGGCTGGTGATGTTTCACTCCGGATTGGCCAACATATTTATAATGCTTTCGGACCATTATTGCTTGTTTCGTATCCTCAGGAGAAAAAAAAAAAACCTATCTTTAGCAAATTAGCCCGATTCGTCTGGCTTTACAAAGGGTTGTAAGTTGTGACAGCAATCATGAAGAGAATAATGGCTGTAAATGTTTTTTATCTGTCACTGTTTATTACGCAAGTTTAGCATGAAACAGTTCTTAGCTTCCTGCATCCAACAACGAACTAGATCCTGGTTTATCGGCTTTTTTCTTCCAAGAAATATAAATATTTCAACCCACGTTCCAATTTACCTACATCTTTTAGATTCTACAATCATTTGGCCCGGTTACTTGGGAACACTTTCTACTCGTAACAAAACTAACATCTATATTTTGACAATAGGTTGATTGATTTAGTACTATGCCTTCCACCAGTAATTTGACTCATATCTTCGCTCTGATAGTGTATGCAAGCTGCTACTTAAAATGCTATCAGTGTCACTAGCTTGGGTCAGAATTTTACAGAAAACAAGTAAGTCCATGAATTGAACGCATGCAGAGAAGAGTTTGTAAGTTTTAGTCTCATTGTTATTCAGTATGGTCCATTTAAAAGGTTATGCCCTACCATTATCTTATGTTGCCTAGCTACCCGACTATTCTTCTTTGTGATGGCCAGAGAAGACTTGAGTGGTTTTGGTTGTTAAAACAACCTCTTCGGGTCCTGTCCTCGCCGAGCATTATTGTACACCGTCTCTGTTGCTTCTGGAAGAGGATAGAACTCCAAACGCTACAGCAACTCCTCAGATCTACGGTGGAAGGCAATGGCCTGGAGGTTTATCTGTCAACTTTCCGCTGCATGTTTTACATATATATTACGGTTATATATGTTGTTTCTGCATGTGTTTTATACGTTATGTTTTGTATGAAATGCATGGTTGAGTTTACATTTGGTATCAGAGCTTTTGCTTGCCTCTGTCTTGCCATAGAACTGATGAAAACCACCGAAACAAATATCCGTTGTTTTCCTTTGTTCTTGATGAGTTTTTCTGCCGTGTCTGTATGCGTTGGAGGTTGTTGATTTTTTGACGTTTTGGCCCTCCTTGAAACGTTATAATCGGTCTGTCGTCGTCCATAGAGCATGCGACGTTGTTTGGAGGAGGAGGGACGATGGCCATACGTGAAGCTGTCGACGTTGCCATTTCGTGAACGTTGCATGGTCGGCTCCGTTACGTCTCGTACGCGTCGCCTGGCTGCCCTCGTCCCACCGCCGGTATCCTTGGACAAATCGACGTCTTCTGGGCTCCAAACCAGTCGAAGCTCCGACTGGTTCCAGCCGGGTCACGCCCGACCCGGCTGGAGGTTGAAGATGAATTTTTTTTTAAAATTAAGATGAATGGGCTTGGGCAACTTCAAATGGGCTTGGGCCACTTCAGATTTAAATGCTTAAATTTAGGTAGGTTTGGGCTCCTTCAGATGGGCCAAATCTAGACTTGAATTATTTTCTAATCAAGCCTTATTAGATTTAGTTGGACTTGGGCAGATCTAGCCTACTCAATTTTGGGTTGGATTAAATGTAGCCTTTATCATTTTTGGATCTAGCCTACTCAGTTTTGGGTTTGATTAAAATTATTATGTATGTCTTTTGATTATTTCCTTTATGACATGCATATGATAATTGTTGGATCCCGTTCCCGGAACCCAACTCTCTTGCTTAAACTCGTGAAACTTGAGCGTTCGTATTACTTTGAAGGGTTATTTTTTTTTTCTTGATCCCTTGCACCCTTAAAGACATTATGAAATCATTCTCATACTCATAAAAATTCCAAAATTTACTTACCAAAGTTTCATAGTGCGCCCATACAAAAACAGTCACATTCTGAACTCAGATCGCTTACTTGTAATCCGAATTTGGAAGACTTAAAATTTTAATTTCATTTGGCTGCTTAGTAAAAATCATAGCTACATATC
>JAOSBP010000008.1:8320315-8344153 GCA_027563825.1 Erythroxylum mucronatum | reverse complement strand
CGAATCTTTAAATAGCGTTGGAGAATTTGGAGCTTTTGACGATGATGAGACGCAACCTCCTTCAGAAATACAATTTTTCTCTTAAATGTTATTTTAAGTTTTATATTGGACTTATATTTATTTATTTTTAGTTCATTAGATAATAATAAACATTTGTGTATTTTTCATTTCAATAAAATATTTTATTTTTATTTATTCTTATAAATTTTTTATCTTATTTATTATATTCCGGTTTGGTAGCAGTTCACTACCGGTTGAACCTCTAAACCTTAAACTTTTCCTTCGACCGGTTGGATATTACAAAACAACCGCAATAACATTTCAATAAAAGTTTAAATTTACGCAATCTTATCTTTAATTGATAAAGAGATTATCCCTTCCTATTCAAAATAAAAGTCGTTTTAGAGAGATGCACACTTATTAAGAAAGCTAGTAAAATGTTTGATATACCCTTATTAATTGCATGTTGAACTACCTTCAAAATGTAATCTGTGTAATTAGGATGTGAGAGAAATTAAAGGGTAATTTTAGAAATAAAATTATAAACATGCATGAAAAATCGTAAACGACACTTATTTTAAATAATTAAAATCTCTCTAAAACGACTTTTATTTTGATCAGGAGAGAGTATTTTTAAAGATTCATTAGAATAAAGAGAAAATTAAAAAAAATTTGAGAACTGACTGTAAAAAAATTAAAACTAAAATAAAAAGATAAAAATAAATATGAAATAAAATAAAAAATAAAAGATACATATTTAAAATAAAATAAAAATGGACATAAAAGATAATAATAAAAATAAAAATAGAAAGTAAAAGTAAAAATAATATAAATAAAACAATAAAAAGTAATAAAATAAATAAAACAATAAAAATTGAAAACAAAAGATAAAATATAATAATAAATAATAAATAATAAAGATAATGAAAATAAAAAGATAAAGGATAATAACAACATACAAATAAAAAATAAAAATAAGTAACATAAAAATAAATAAAACAGATAATCTAACGTGTTACATTATAAACCTATTTTAAAGATAAAATATTATAACATGTCAGATAACTAATCATGTCAAGTCTTTGTTAATATTTTCGTTCACAAAAAATTTAATTTAAATGTTTGTAAAACTTTAAAATTTAATTTAAACAAATAACACGTTAAACTCTAAAGGCTAGAATTATTTTTGTCTTTTTTGCTTAAAGAAAAAGGGACAAGGTCTTTTTATTATTATAATAATGTTGAATTTCTAATTCAACTCCAAGCTTATTTTCGCCCTCTGATCATCTCTCCTCCCTCAATTAATACCCTAAAGGGCCTAAACCAAGTCTCAACACATGAAATATGGAATGGTTGCGGCGGCTAAAGAAAAGAGAACATACGCTATAAGCAAGACATACACCTCGATTAGCATAATTTAGCATAGGACTACAGTTGAAAAATACGATTCACCTCTTAATCAACAAAACCAAGCAATTGAGGTGAACAAAACCAAGTTATCTTATGAATGGCAAGGTCAGAATCTCAAACATTAGGATTTATATCAGAGAGAACGACCCTCGAAGAAAAAGTATATAGGTGGTCTGCAATTTAATCTCTCGGGGATCCAGTTAGTTAGGTAAGCATGGTGGCATGTAAGAACTTAGAAAAGGAATAAGAGCAAGCAGTCGAGCATACAGGAGATGATAATACACAATAGTTGCAAATAACGTTAAGGCATGAAGCACAGATGAGCATCTCGGGAAGATCTCAGCTTGCTCTCCACTCTCTGATAACATGACTCCATTACATTTCGATCTACAGTACGAACACAGCTAAAGATGTGTCTGGAGGTGGAGGCCTTGCACGTTAGAAATGTTTACCTGAAGCCGACAAAGTAATGATTAACATGACAATCATAACGGAGAACAATGAATTTCTTGACAAATCAAAAGAAAATGTTAAGAAGTACTAAAAAACAATAACCTTTGGGAAACGACCATAACTCTAGTCACACTTGACCAAGATCGGAGTTATTCCTTAAACTTTTATCAATCACGAAATAAATCTTTAGCTGCACATTCCTCTCCTCAGGATTCTGAGATCGACTTACCAACTTGGGGATAACTATTAGTTGGACACATTATTAAGAAATATAGACTTTTGCTGAAAGATCAGCAATAAGTTTCAAGCCAAACAAGCTAAAATGACTCAATCAACCTTTCTCTTCCGAATAGGGGAAACAACAGAGTGACATCTTCTAATATTTATTGTGCTGTTGATCATCTCTCCTAGAGAACATACAGATTATTTGACCATTGACATAGGAGACATGATGAAGGAACAGAATTTAAGACCCTAAATCATTGGGATGAATACACAAATCCCTACATGTCCAAGGTGATAACTATTTAGAAAATTCTCTTCCATGACTAATAATTTTAACTTATTCCTCCACAAGGGACTCAGCTGCAATCTTGTATCCCAAGTAGCTTTAGACAAGAAAATAAAAATATTAAGAGAGAAAAGAAGGGGGATAACCTTAAACATAAAATAAGAGAACTGTACAGAGGACTAGAATGAGACACTTACTTGATGCATCATTTGTAGGTGCACGTCAGAGCAAATTCATCTCTGACCATTACAGAATGATGCTACGACTTAGGAACAGTCACATTCAAGATCTTCACATCCTGGTATGGCTTATCTGTTTTATCTGTCTTCACCTTCTCAATAGCCTGTCAACGGCACCCACATTAATATTTCTATAGGATGCAGAGACATCCACAAATATTATTAGTGATGGGTCATACAAGGAATTCCATAACTGTCCCCAAAGAAGAGTAAAGTACATGGCTTGCTAGCGAGCAAGTTGACATTCAAAGCCGCACGATGATCAAATAAAACTAGTTAAAATATCCCCTGTTTTTGTTTCAGAACGGAACTTATGAATAAACTTAATGTCAGTTTTATACAACATAATACATTATGGAATTTCTTAACCACATCTGAAGGGAAACTATGCATGCATATGCATATCAAACAACTAAGGCTCATTTTTACCTGGACAACATCCATTCCTTTAACAACTCTACCAAAAACAGTATGCTTATTGTCCAGCCATGGAGTGGCTACAGTGGTGAGAAAGAACTGGGAGCCATTTGTGTTTGGTCCAGCATTTGCCATTGACACTGTGAAAGGTCTATCATGCCGTAAACTGACAACACAAAAATGTGATCAGTAGTAGTACAAATAGAATTAAAGATCATGCAAATAAACCAGAATCTAAAGTATGCAGTGGAAAATGGCAGATAACAAATACACGAGAGAGAGAGAAAGAGTGTGCCGGAGCACCTGACACATAAAAAACCATTGTATGTCCAATTGTTGGGGAAATCAACAAGGGAATTTTCAAAATACCTTCTGTAGAAATTATGACAATTGGAGATTTGAAGTCAAGTTTGGAATTAAAAACTTTGTTTAGACACACTAGTATAAGTCTCTCTCTCTCTCTTTAAAGGGTTTCCATCAAGTTCCATATAAGTCTCTCTCTCTCTCTCTTTAAGTTACTCTTTTTCTTCTGCTTCTTCTAGAACTACATGTTCCTACTTAACCAGTCACTTCAAACTTTGCTGTAAAATAAGCAACCAAGCCACCGAAAGTTTGCTACAAACATCTGTAATGACAATGAATGTACTTTAGTTAATTTATAATTAAGATCCACACTTAGATAAACCTCCACAAGTGTTATAGAGTAGCCATAAGATATTCACCATGATCCATATGTTATTCTTTTCTCTCTCTCTCCCCATCTTTTTCTCTCCCACCCCAACTGAGCTTAAAATTCTTCTTCTAGATTGTTATAACTACACAATTTTTACTCAACTCTATGTACAGGCTATAACTCCAGCAACCAAGCCACTGCACATATAAACATTAATAATGGAAAAGCTTTGTCATATCCCATGTACAGCTTTGTTTCTTTAATTAAACCCCTTTATATGCTGACTCGTGAAATAATTCCATGAAGGAGCCAAAATATACTGATCTAACAATGTCACATGAATGGCCAGAACATCATTTTCTCCACAAATTAAAGGTTATAGTTTGACCAAGCCATATTTGAACCATCAAAGCAATTGGCACTGTGATAATGAGCATTAAAGATTGTGCTTTACGACTCCATACCACCAACTTATTTCATGTGATTTTCAGGTCTTGTATGAGTAGCTAATGAAAAAGGAAATATGGAAGAAATCTTAACCAGTAACTACTTAACAACTCTATATTCATCTTTCCAGTACATTAACTGACAGCCATAGCCACAGGCATAAACGTCTATAAGAAGCAAAGAAGAGCTTCATCAACCAAAACAAAGAATTTTGCTATCTCTTTAAGTGTTTCTGGAGTAGAATGGGGGCAATCTTGATGTTTCAGGAACCAATACAATATGATGAAAATGAACCAAAAAAGTTACCTTTTGTGAAACTCATCCTCAAACTCTCTGCCCCAAATAGACTGGCCACCGGTGCCATCTCCCAAAGGGTCTCCTGTTTGTATCATGAACCCTTTGATGACACGGTGAAAGATGAGATTATCATAATAGCCATTTCGGCAGTGTGTTGTAAAGTTCTCCACAGTTTTTGGACATTCCTCAGGGTACAATCTCATGTGAATGTCACCCATTGTGGTATGCAAAATCTGGTCAAAGAGTATTGATCAGAAAATATGATTAACAAGTGCAAAAAGACCGCTGTGCTCTATTTTATGAACAAGAGAACATGGGGCATATCAACATGCAAAGTTTATGGAATAACTTAACAGCCATCATGCTAACGCACTTATCTACACGTCTAAACAAATTGCAAGACAGCTCTAAACTCATGCATTTCTAGTTTCATGTATTTGATAGACCAGGTTTAACTTGTGCAATAAAATTGTGTATGGAAACACAAAAAGAAAGTTTACCACATTGTCAGGTAGAGACGTTGTCACTGCTTTTCCAATATCAGATACAGCCAAAAGCTCATCTGCTGGGGGCTTTTCATTGAAGACATCCCTTCCCTTGGTAGGATCTTCGGGTTCTTCTGGTTCTCTCCGGCTATTGAAATCATAAAACAATCAACAAAAAGAAAAGAAAAGAATTAGCAACAGAAAAACCAAGCCATATAAAAATAAAAAGGGGAGCCCAATTTCAGTAAGTAAGATAATGTAATTTGCTGCAATAAGTTTTTCAAATAAACCAACATGTTTAGTTCAGATTGGCACCTATTAAACTCATTTTCCATCTATGTCAAGGAATGTTAAGCAACTTATTAGTGTTGATTTCCTAAACCAAATTATCAGGATTCAATCAACATCCCATCACTGGTACCAAATATTTCATTCTTTACATGAACCGCTAGGGTCAAACTTTTCAAAATAAGAAACATATACATCATCAAGAAAAAATAGAAGACAAGCATAATAAGAATTTTTGCAAATATCAGAAGCTATTCGAATGTTTTCATGTTACTTCTCTCCAATTGGTTAATATCAATACCATGTCCAAGTTCAGCCCATGGTAAAGTCAATAATAGCATCACAAGAGAATATTTAAGAAAATAAAACCATCAAATTTAAATGAACAGTTAGAAAACAGTACCTGAATAAATAAATCCTGTGCTTCTTGAAAGCACAGCATAAAAGAGTAGGGTCTGTCAAGGGATCTTTGCTCTCATTGACATTTGCTGCAACAGATGGCAATTTCCTAACCTTTTTACTGCCTCGGTCACCTTGATACAGGGAAATTTGCAAAAACCTGTCATTACTCTCCACCTTTCCTAGAATTCTTGCAACTTTGTTGGTATGTAAATTTACTACCTACAGAAAACACAGAATCCAAAAAGTTGTAGAAAGAACAAAGAGAAAATATTGGTATATTGTGGTGAAGAAATCCAACAACAGATCTCTAGATAATGTTTCATGCAATTTAAGTTTAGTTATTTACTTTAATTCCAAGGAGTGTTGCATAAATAAGGAAATTAGAGCTCTCATCAAAAACAGCATTTGGTTGTGGTGCAGTTTCTGTCTTTTCAATTTCTTTCTCAACAGCCATTCTTCTTCCAAAATCTATAGCATCCAACTGGTATAATGAAGACCCGCTTCTCTGGAGATCTTGAGCCACCTAACGAGCACAAAGTTCATAAATGAGGGCAGAACCTAACAACTTATAAGTAACAGTTGCAATAAAATTGTTAATACCTCCAGCGATTCATCGTAAACTCGTCTTAGTTTACCCGTTCTGAACCAAAATACACGAATCCTTCGGTCAGGTGAGGTAACGGAAAATTGCTTACCATCTGAGCTCACCTGAATAGTAAGATTACAATGCAATTAGTCAAATTTTCTTTGCCACTACATTCTGAATCAATTTCATGGAGAAAACAATTGAACATCTTAAAATTCTAAACAAAAACTAGTACAATTGCCAATATTCAAGCACAAGATTGTTATCAATTCGACCAGTTATAGAGATGCAATATGTACCTCAATAGTTGAAACAACTGTTTTGCATTTTACAATCTCAAGTAGACTGGTATCACTTTTCAATCTAAAGTTCACCCTGCAGTGACCAAATAAAAGAAGACCACCAAGCATCAATGAGTATAAGACAACAAAATCATACAAGCAAAACTTAAAAGTGACAATACGTGATTAAAAGGCAACAGCCAAAATTGATTCAAGTATCCAAGAGATCAGAAAATAGCCAACTGCATGATAGCATAACTTGTTCCATTGAAAAAAGCATTCCATTGCTAGGTGACCAATATAACAGCAAAGCCAAAATTCAACGTTCTAGCTGCTTTAGCTATAAAAGGTGCAACTCTTGGTACGTGAAGACATCAAATGCCATCATTTTACACAACATTATGAATTAACCATTATCTCCCACGTTATGAACTAATGAAAGGAGATATAAAATAAGCCTCTAGCCTAAACTGCGATCTCATAACACAAGAAGGTTCAGTGATGTACACCAACATAGGAAATAAGCCCACACCATTTCACTTTAAAATATCTAATTGAAATAACTTGAAAATGGGGCAGCCCATATCATTCAAAGCAGTAATCAAATGTAAGTGTTCCTATGCACATACTCGCCATCAGGGAACTTAAGTGTAGAAGGCTTCCAGTATTCAATGATTCCCTTTTCATCAGCAGATATCACAATATCAAAGACATGATTATACTTCATAACTTTAACTGGTGCCAAGTGTACCTGGAGGAGTGGAAATTTAAAAAACATAAGCATCTTTATCATGACAAGATAGGTACAAAAACCCTTTCATTTGGAAAACCACAATTGACATTAAGGTACGAACCTCTCTTGATATGATAGGTTCATTTGAACCAGATCGTGCATCATAGATGTGCACAAATGAAGATTTCTGATCACTAACAGCAAGTTTAGCCTTGACATCACCTTGTTTGTAGACCCATTCCGCACCACCAGGAACAAATGGTAGGCGAATCATAGCCATCATATCATAATTGACAACATCATATATCTTCACAGAACTGTCATCTGAAATTGTGCAGCAAAGCAGGCCATCCACACTAACCTGCATGGCTGAACTAACTCATGGTTGATGACTGCACTGTCTTAAGAACATGAAAATGGAGATGACAAAACATAAGGCTATAGAGGTAGTGTTGAGAAAAATGAACTCACCGCTAGATCTTTTATGGGGCCAAGGTGAGATCTAAAATGTTTTGCAAACTCAATGCCTGTAGGTTTTTTCTTCCAAAATTTCAGATGCCCTGATTCATATTAGTTATAAAAAAAAAAGAACAGTGCATTTAGTAAGCATTGATAAAGAGTATCATCTTTAAAAGCTCTGTCAATACAATACCAAACAATGAGAATAATTTCATTTCTTGATCACTTAACTCAATAAGCAGCACTTATCAAGCAAAAATACGTTGTCATGAAAAAGGTTGGTAATTAAGTCAAAATTTCCATCGCAACAAAACCTCTAAATTGATGAGATTCAACATACAAGCAAACTTGTTGTCTCATTCATGACTACCTAGCTGCAACTATAGGATAAACAATCATACAAAACCACTGTATTTCGGGTGGAGTAGATAAGAGCAAACCAAGTGAACCAAAAGTTAAACTTTAATGAGGTGGCAGGTGTAGCCTATCGATAGGCACTCCCTAAATAGGACCCATAAGTCCTGGATTCATATGCTCACTTGAGTGGATGGCGTTTGAAAGTTAACCCAATTTTCTTAAGAAATAAACAGCTAGTAATGTCAAAATGAAGCATGCATTATTGTAGTTTCTAGGATGGCTCAATAAATGGATAGTCAGGATAAAGTTGTGAATGACATGGATATGTGAACCAACCACAAAATAAACGAAAAATCCAATAAATGGTGCAGTGCTATATGGTCAAGTGTAAAGAGTAACTAAATTCAAACACGTTATGCCTGGAAGCTAGCATACATCAGAACCAGATACTTTTAACACAAAGATTTGAAGCAGAAAAGATGTTCATACTGTAGTTGAGTTTTTTCGCACCTGGGAAGATCAGTGCAGTGACACAAAAAGAAAAGTTCTATTTTTTAACAACTTCACTCTCTTCTTTTCTTTTTATTTTTAAAACAGCAAGCAACAACAAGCAATTAAAAAGAAGCAGCGATATTGTGAATGCAAAACCAAGTCCTAGTATTCATGTATAGCGAGAACGAATACCGTCAAGGCTTCCGGTAATGAAAAAATCAGCTGCAGATACAGCAACATGAGTAACCACATCCCGATGCATGTAACTCTTTTCATACCTGAAGAGTATAACAGAGAGAAGAAATCAGTGCTAAATCTTGCAGATTCCATTAGCAACTATCCTCGAGTGAACAAGAAAGCATGATCAGAAGCTAGTAAAACACGGTGACAATTTGTTGAGGACTGAACGACAGATAGTTGAGTACGCACTAAAAGAGAAGACAAAACCTATAATATATGTAGTTAATAAACCCTAGAAAGACAAGTACATATTGGCAGAGGGAAGAGCGTCGAGGTAGGCGTGCTCGAACTGGAGAGGACGTTTGGGGCGAGCCTTTGGTGCTGGACCAGGCCCTACAATTGGCGCCTCCTGCTCGGTGTCCGCCATCAAGTTTCTGTTAGCGTCGCCGTTCTGGGAGTCCTCCATTGCTTTGCTTGTTGAGTAATTTCGGCGGCTTTAATCGAACGAGGCGCTTCGGCCTAGTTGGGTTGCGTTTTGTTTTGTTATTCGAAAGGAACGACAGGTCGGATCAGATATAGAAAAATAAAAACAAAAGATATTTCATTTGAATTTAATTCACCGCGATTTGACTTGGTCAACGCTATCTTTCCTTAGTTTAATTAAATTTTCTTATTATAAACAAAAGATTGTGTATGGATTAGTTTTGTAAGAGAAGGATCAGGCAAAGAGATAGTCCGTATTAAGTAGTGATATCTTATAGAACTGGTTAAAATTCTGTGTTGACGAGCATAATCTATTTGATGACAACAGGAAAAGAAAAAAAAGTTTGGAAAAGAGTCTTGGTAGTATGGACATGGCGACCGGTGAGAGCCAGGCCTCCTGTTGTTTTCCGGCATAACATAAAAAGGAACAGTGTGTGTATGTATGTGTCTGTCTCAAGAGTATCCAATTCTGTCTGCGTACTCTATTTGTTAGAGAGAAAAAAGGGTTTGCGTTCCTCGTGATATCATTTCTAACTTTGTTTCCTTTTCTCTTCTTTTGCTCTTTCCTCATTCATTCACTCTCCTCTCGTGCCCTAACATCAACATACACACTCACGCTCTCGCTCTCTCTCTCTGTTTTTTTTTTTAATCTGAACAAAAGCTCCCTTCTATATTGCGTCCTCGTTGATACATCAGTTCTTCTGATCTCTTCTTCAGGTGCTTTCCTCTGTTTTCTTTGTTACTTTTATGTTTATTTGGTTTCTGAATAGTTGCTATCACTTCCATTTTATTTGATTGTTTTTCTAAAGGTTGTTCCCTTAAAAAAAAAATGAATTTACTATTGTAATTGGTAGAATGCAACGCTGAGGTGATGTGCTTGCTGGTGAAAAAGGGTTGTTTGATTAGAACCTGATTAGCTTGATTTGAAATGGAAGTCAACTGCTTGTATCTTGGCTTGAACATGATTAAGCATAATCTCTTGGCTGGGAAAAAACAGTATATTGATTATTTTATGTGCTTTACTATAGCCCAAAGCTGGTTGTTAAGGAAGAAAGTTGTCTGCTTTTTGAATTATTTGTTACATATCGTGTGCCAGGCGTGCTTCAGTGATTTAACTTAAAGTGAACAGCTTTTGTATTTGTCAAAAGGTCCAAACTTTAAGATGTGGTAGTTGTGCCATCAGTGTTGGGTGTGAATCACTGATGGGGAAATCTACGTTAAGTTTATAGATCACTCTGTTGATTTGAAATTCCACGAAACCACATTCTTATGGTGAATAAGTTGCTTTAAATTACATTAGTTTAGTTATTGGTGCTAGAAATTCTGGTCTTGTGGAGATATTAATTGTATTATTTCATCCTCGTTAATCAAATCATGGATGAGTTATTCTTCCGACTATATATTTCTCTGTACTTATCTTAAAGTTGTTTATCATGCCAGGATTTGGATGCTTCATTTTGAGGATGCTAAAGGGGTAAGTGCAGGGAATTTTAACCGTGGGATCAGGATGACTGAAGAGAGGTTCCAAGGATTTGTCGTGTTTTTTCTAATTTACATTAGGAAGTATTTTCGGCATACTTCTCTGGAAATGGGTTAATATAACCTTGTAAAGTATTAATCAGTACTGTTAGTGTATAGAAGACAATTCAATGGGGATGGATGTGCTGCCCACCACATCTGAAATTGTTGAGTCAACTGAAGATACTGAATATGAACCAGATATGAGCTTAAAAGCAGGAAAACAGTCTGTTCTGAAAGTGGGTAATAAATATTCTATAGAAGATGACATTAATCGTCTTTTTGAAGCAATTGACATTAGAGCTTCTACTAAGGGTCTTCGACTGGTGCATGAAGGTGGTAGAGACAGTTTAAGAAAGAAAGCTATGAAGAGACCAATGAGAATTGGTTCGCCTCAAACCTCAGGGATTGGAATTGCTGAACCCGTGAGTTTGAAACAGGCATTGAGAGGATTGTGCATTTCTCAGGCATCAGAGATGGCTGCTATGAAGCGATTGTCCAAACAAGCTTCTTCATCTAGGGCCTCAGAAGCGGGAACTATCAAAAGATTGTACAGAGAAGTGGTTGTTGATGCTAATGCTTCTGGCCTCCCCTTGAATGAAGGAAATGGAAATTTAGTTGAAATATCCCTTGTTCCAGAAAAAATCACAGCTAGTACGTCTGAGAAGGAATTCGAAGCATCCCAAAGAGCAAAGGATGGTGTGCTTCCTGTACATGATCATGTTGTTCCTCTGGTGACTGGATTTAATAGTGAAATTCCACAAGCACGAAGTGATGGGCTTGCATCTGCAGGCTGTTCCTCTGACATGCATACCAGTGAGAATCTAAAAGAAGCAGATGGAACTGCATCGGTCTCACGTAAATTTTCTGTCGAAACATTAATTCCACAGGGACAGAAAAACCACTTACATAGCACATGCTTACCTTCTAGCTCCAGCGCTGTTGGTCTTTCAAGCAGTTCTACTTGCAGTAGTCACTTACATAGCACATGCTTACCTTCTAGCTCCAGCGCTGTTGGTCTTTCAAGCAGTTCTACTTGCAGTAGTCCGCGTTTTATGCCAATCTTCAGGGGCAAGAACTTTATTAGGAAGAAAGTAAAGAAGGATTCATCTTCCTCCAACAGTTTAAATGAATGTAATGAAAAAACTGACAGAAGTCTAGATTCTGGTCTTATTAATTCAGACAGCAGGATGTGTGACTGTCATGCTGTGAGTCTAAGACAAGAAATTATGAAAGCTTCTCCACATTCCAGAAGTACTGAATTCATTTCAAACATTGTGGATTCAAGTCCAAACGATCTTGATTACATTTCAAATTGCAATAAGATGAAATCTGTGTTGAGTAAAGTTGATGAGAAGTCAAGATCAAGAGAAAAGGGGGAATTCTCCCAAAGCTCAAAAAGTAGCATTGGTGACTATAGTAGCAGTGTAAGTACAAGTGAAGGCAGTAATTTGAGTGGATCTAGTTGTAGTGGCACTAGGCCTCACATGTCACGGGACTTAAGGTGGGAAGCCATTCGGCAAAGTCAGAAGCAGTATGGGGGCCTGAGTTTGAAGCATTTTAAGCTGATTAAGAAGCTTGGCTGTGGGGATATTGGGTCTATTTATCTTGCTGAACTAACAGGTACAAATTGCCTATTTGCTCTGAAGGTCATGGACAACGAGTTTTTGGCAAGCAGAAAGAAGATGTCCAGGGCCCGAACTGAAAAAGAGATAATGCAGATGCTAGATCATCCTTTTCTTCCTACATTATATGCCCATTTTGTATCGGATAAGTTCTCATGCTTGGTTATGGAGTATTGTCCTGGTGGAGATCTGCATATGTCAAGGCAGAAGCAACCTGGCAGATGTTTCTCTGAACAAGCAGCAAGGTACAAATCTCTGTTGGCTATTCGATACATGTGTATTTTGTTCCTGTTTTGTTATGGGTGATCCTACTTATGATTTAATTCTTTCCTCTCACATGCCTGTAAAATGTATTCTTGCCTTCTTCTACTTCTCTTTTCCTCTTATCCACAACACACCCTCTAATCCGAAATTCATGCTTATTGGCACGTTCTATTTAGACCTTTGAAGCATTGACCTTTTTTCTCTATTAAAGTTGTATTAAAGTTGGGTCAGGAAGGATCTAACAATTGAATCTAGATATTTGATGGGTTAAAACATTTTGCATTGCGGTGGATGTCCTCAGAGCAAGTTACAGACACTAATTTATGAAAAATTTTAGGCCTTTTTATGCAAGGTCTAATAGGTTGATGCAAATGAGAGTGATGCCATAAGAGTATCGTTTTGGAACTTGACATAGTTGAATTTTGGGTGCGACAAACAAGTGGAGATGCTTGAGTGATTGCTTGGTTATGTACAGGACTCAGGCCTGTATGCTTTCTCTTCAGGACGCTGTTCAGTATGGGGCCATTAAGCCTGCTGCTCCTGGCTTCATCCATAGAATATAAAATGTTATTATTATCATTTAAAACGCCATGCATAGTAGCTTATGAGTGTAATTGGCTTGTGAATATTATTTTGTCAGAAATTCTCCAAGAGGAATGCGCTTTGTCCTTATTTTAGTATCTGTTAGAGTATACGTAAGGGAGATTCTGATGGCCCTATTAGTCAATAAATAGGGGAGGTCTGACGGGCAGGAATCTTTTTGTTCCTTCTAGTACACCCTTTTTCTTGGTTATAAAACTTTTTCTTCCCCTTCCCCATGTTTTTGAACTAATTTGAAATTATCATTTCTGCAGGTTCTATGTTGCAGAAGTTCTTCTTGCATTAGAATACTTGCACATGCTTGGAGTTATTTATCGAGATTTAAAACCAGAAAATATTCTGGTGCGGGAAGATGGGCATATAATGCTCTCAGACTTTGACTTGTCGCTGAGATGTACTGTTAATCCCATTCTGGTTCAGTCATCTTCACCTGATACAGAGCAAGTGAAAAAGACGTCAAGTCCATGCTCTGAGTCCAGTTGCATTGATCCTTTCTGCCTCCATCCTGCGTGGCAGGTTTCATGTTTCACCCCAAGACTTCTATCAGTGGCCGTGAAATCTCGCAAGTTGAGATCTGACTTGGCATCACAGGTGAACCCACTGCCACAACTTGTAGTGGAACCAACTAGTGCCCGATCCAACTCCTTTGTTGGTACTCACGAATACCTGGCTCCGGAGATGATCAAAGGTGAGGGCCATGGAAGTGCTGTTGATTGGTGGACATTTGGAATCTTCCTGTTTGAGTTGTTATATGGTAGAACACCATTCAAAGGATCAGGAAACGAGGAAACGCTTACAAATGTGGTGTCAAGAAGCCTGAAGTTTCCTAGCAGCCCTATAGTCAGCATTCATGCACGAGATTTGATTAGAGGGTTGTTGATAAAAGAGCCTGAAAACCGATTAGGATCTGCTAAAGGAGCAGCAGAGATCAGGCAGCACCCTTTCTTTGAAGGTCTTAATTGGCCTCTAATACGGTGCTCAGTACCACCAGAGTTGCCAAAGTTTTGCGATGTTGGTATTGGTGTGTCTTCTTATAACAAGGACAATACTACCAAGAGTAAGGAAAGTAGGAGTACAGAAGAGGATAATCAGTTGGAGATGTTCTAATCAACAAAACCAGATTTCTGTGTCTATCTTGTCAAATATTATAGTGTAAACGCATTCCTGCAACTGCGGCAATTTATATAGATATGTATAGATATGTATACGTTGACACGACTTTGAGAGTTGAAATATGAGATTACTGAAAATGTTCTTAGATATGTATACGTTGACACGACTTTGAGAGTTGAAATATGAGAGTACTGAAAATGTTCTTAGATATGTATACGTTGACATTTTGAGAGTTGAAATATGAGATTACTGAAAATGTTCTTAGATATGTATACGTTGACACGACTTTGAGAGCTGAAATATGAGAGTACTGAATATATTCTTATCCTCTGATCTGTCCATCAAATCTATCTCCGTCACATTTTGTAGTTAATATTTCATAAATTATTACCAACAATTGTTAATTTAACAACAGAAGAACAGCTGAATGGTGATGAGATAAGTTACAACAAAAGCCGAACCATATGTGATGTAGCCTAACCCATAAACATAACCAGCTCCATTCCATTATTTCTTGACCAGAACAGTCCAACCCACATCCACTGAGCCACAACCTCCCAACCCAAAACAAGTTTGTTTCCTAAAACGCCATTAAAGCAATACATCACAAGAGAAAATGACGAGTGTATCTGTATCACCATCCTCGTACTCTATTACCACCGATACCAGGACTAGGTTGCCAATCCCATCTCTGAATTTACATTTTTGCCACTTCAACACCAAATCTCTGAGCATTAACCCACTTGTCAGAAACTATCTCCAAGGTTTCCATCGTCAGAAAATACCCATCAACAGTGTCAGTTCATCTTGCACCCTTAGGCCTCTTCTGATCAAAGCATCATCAATGGCATCTTCAACACAACCCTCCACAAACACAAAGATCAAACCTTTTACCGTTCTGTTTGTTTGTTTGGGCAACATTTGTAGAAGCCCAGCTGCTGAGGGTGTCTTCAGGGACATAGTCAAGAAGAGAGGGCTTGAGTCCAAGTTCTTTATTGACTCCGCCGGGACCATTAACTATCATGAGGTCATCTACAACAGTTATCTATTGTGTTGTCTATTTGTCAGTATTATCTGATTGTTGTTTTAATAATTTGAAGGGTAATCCAGCTGACCCAAGAATGAGTGCGGCCTCTAAAAGGCGTGGGATTGAGATAACATCTATATCTAGGCCAATACAGCCGTCTGATTTCAAAGATTTTGATATCATTCTTGCCATGGACAAGCAGAATCGAGGTGGGTGAATGTTTAGAACAAAGATTGTTTATAGGGTTATCAGTCTTCTGTATGTACGTGTTTTGAGCATTCGGTGAATTTGAGTGTGCTTTGTCATATCTAAAAAGAACAGAAGCCTAGCTATGTCTGTAAATTCATGTGAGATTGTTTTAGTAATGAGAGTCTTTTGGTGTTGTGTGCAGAGGATATCTTGGAGGCGTTTAACAGATGGAAATTCAGAGAGCCTCTCGCTGATGATGCTGCTAAGAAGGTTAATGAAAGACCAATGATTGGGGACTGTTAGTACAGCACAGGGTTTCTTTGTTTTAACCCTCAAAGATTCATTTGGTTTTTCAGGTTAAATTAATGTGCTCCTATTGTAAGAAACACGATGAAACTGAAGTGCCAGATCCATACTTTGGTGGACCACAGGGATTTGAGAAAGTATGCCCCTTATTTTCAGTCAAATTGTGCAGGTTTAATCATGATTTCTTTTGTTAGATTGTTGAAATTATCGAGTTGCAATGACAATGGTTTGTCAAACTCTGAAATGTGAAACAAAGTTTCGGGATTGAGATCTGGTCGCATGACTTGTCAAATAGCAGCAGTGGAACAATTAAGTGCTTTTTGCATTTAATTATACGTAGTTCAGGCTTTAACTATTTGCGTTTAATTTGAAAGTTGAGGTGAGTTAAAGCAATATGTTGCCATGAAAGTTGAACGGCATGTCTCAGGCCTGTTTCAGTTTAATTTCAAACATGAAATGAGAATGCTTCAGGCAGGATCTTGTCTCTGAGATGCATATCTGGCTGTTGAGTTTGGTTGAGCAAATAATTTCTTTTAATTCATTGTTTCTTTGCGTGTGCACAGTTGTGCTTGCTTGCACTATTTTTCTTCACAAGTTAATTTATTTTTCAGCTGTAGCTCCTGTTATCAGAGACCATTCACTGTGGATCTGACCTGAATAATGCTTTCCATATCGCTTCAATCTTTGGGCCATGATGTTGCCTCCATATACACTAAAGCTAATTTTGCTATCTGATTTCATTTTTTAACCTGCTCGCTTAACTACTCCACGACATGTGCATCGTTCATTGCATAACCCCTCCTTTCCTATAAATCTCATGTATGGATGCTGGCTTTATCCGTAGAGCCTACAAGTTTCTCCTATCAATACATTGGTCCCTCTATTAAAGATATATTGGGTTATTGCAGGCCTTCCAGTTTTATTATCAAATTTGATTAAATTTCTTGTTGAAACTTATGAATTTGTTGTCCCTTGATACTGGCTATATTTTTCAGGTTTTGGACCTTCTTGAAGATGCTTGTGATTCATTGCTGGACTGCATCTTGGCAGAGAACAGGGACTTGGGAAGTTCGTGAGTCGTTGGTTGTTTTAGTATAAGGATTAAAAGAAAAGGAATGACCTGCACCAAGTACTTGTTGAACTTTGTGAATTGCGTGTATTGATTCAGCTACACGAATTGCATTTACTTTTATATGTGTTGCCATTCCTTAGCCCGTGAAATGGGGATTAAGTGGAACAGAATTCACTTGGCAGTAGAGTGGAGACTCCCGCTGAACTTCTGGTTGATTCTGTCTTTGATTTCTCGCCTGTTGCACAGACAATTTTTTTGTAATATAAAGTAATCAATGTGATGAATACTTAAAAGGTCTTGATCAGTATAAAAAACCTTATGCTGGCATTAGGGGAACTGTATCTATTCTTCCCTCTGCCCATATCATTTCTTGCAAGATCGTCAGGAATTTTGGGTTTGATGATATTTGAGTCACTTCAAACAGATTGTTCTAGTAGCATAACATACTTAGCTGTAAGATCATCTACAGCTACATCCTAATATCTGTTTTCATGCGGTGTTCTTGTACCTGTACTGCATTTGTCTTGCATCTACACACTGCAAGGAATGCTAAGTTATGATATTTGCTTAAATTTGCAGACCATACTGTCACTTGTTACAATAATTACATACAGGAGTGTGACTAACATGGCAATTATCGAAAAAAAGAACATTAATAATCAGCTGCTGTCTGCTGGTCTGAGTCTGAAACGGAGATGACAAAAGGCAGATAATATTCAGTGCTCCCAGAAATATTACGGTTTTGCCGAATGATCTCCATGACAATGATCAATCTGTGTCTCAAAATTATATACAAATGACTATAGCTTCTTTCTACCTCCTTTAACCCCAACATTTTGGGAAAATACTCGTACACCTGCCCTAGTAAGATACAAAACCTCTCAGTCCACTTAGTACGGACATCAAACATTTTCACTAATTTGGATTCTAGTTTTGAGTTTCCGCCAATCAAACAATTAATAGCACCAGTTAACTTCTATGAGATATCCATGTTATGATCGTTATCATTGTCACCATCGTAATACTCATCATCACGTTGAATGTGTTTGTCCTGGGTATGCTCTGTATAACACGATTCAAGGTCAATGGTTAGAGGAAAGCACATCCAATGATGGCAGTACAGTACAGTAATTGAGCAAGCTTTCCAACCGTGAAGCTACACAAATATAAAGAATCAAGGAGGGTTCATGTCTATCAGGGAATTCAACTTACGGTCAATGCGTTCATCCGGGTTCTGCTCATCTTCATCAAAATCAGGAATATAGAAGTCAGGGGGAACCTGTAAATTTAACATTACAGCCATGATCCAATAAGTGAAACCAAGTGCTAGACTGAAAATCTAAGAATATAAACTTAATATGGGGTAAGAATTAATATTCCAAGTGGTATTAAGCTTTTGGGTCCAGTCTTGCTTCTCATCTATAGAATAGATTCACATGTCAGTATCTTTAAACATAAACCAAATTATTACTGTCTAGTTCAAAATTTTGTTCTTACCACTTGGCCACACTACTCATTAGATACGATAAAAAACATGATCATGTTAAAGACTAAAAATGGATTTATTTAAAGAATTACCAAGCCATATGTTCTGCTAAAGGTCATATTGAACACTATATGACAAAAGTTTTAATGTATGCAACCTAAGTTCATTAATAGATTTTTATTCTCCCATCTAAATATCAGCGTTCTCAACTAACATCTTTCATATTAACAGCCAGGCCAAAGGGGTGACTGTTGGCCTATCTAAAATTTTTTATATGAATTGTAGCTACATTTTTGCAGGTAACACAAACAAGCCATCAATGAGTCATTCTGAGCCTTCAATTTCTTATGAGCATCATCAACTTAAGCCAGTTATGTGCGTAAAAGCACCATTTCTCATCCAAATGGATTAATGGAGAAGCATGATTCTGAAATTTGAATTTCAATATCTTTTTATATACCTTACCAAACATCAAAAGGTTTAGTAAATACTTGGATTGTGCTCACCTCCTGCATCTGTACACTTGGAGCATGCTGAATGCATCGCAGATTTTCCATTACTTGCATCTTGATAGTGCTAAGATAAGATTTGCTATTCAAATTTTCCTGCTTGATCAAACAAAACAAGAGAATATTAATTATGATGGTTATTCAGCTCCATTTGGATTTAATTTCAAGACCAAAAATTGTAACATGATGGTCAGAAAATATTGGCATGATGAGCAACTTTGCAAGAAGGGCACAAAATTAGTTCTTTGAAGCCAAACATACAATGTGTCCACCTGGTATCTTCAATGAATATTCTGGCCCAAAATATTTAATATACTCATTATCTGGGATCTCTGCAAGAAAATTGGAGTAACAAATAAGAATCTAGTGCCACCACTCACGTAATCTATGCCACAGAATTCATGGGTTAGGGTGGGTGGACTTCAATATAAACTTCGCAATGCAAATAGGATTAGTACTCTAGATTTTCAAAGGATAACAGACATGCATTTTTCTAAAAGAAAAGCACCATTTTTACTATTTAACATATTATCATGCATAACCTAGATATTGTTGATTCAAATCAACATAGATAAACAGCTTTCACACAAATAAAGTAATCAGAACTCATGCATAATTTTACCAAGAATCCAGAAAGAAAAATAACTACCAAGTGCGCTTTGGTTCACAAGTCTATAATGTGAATCATCACCTTAACCTACCATTGGATAGCTCTGAATCTAAAAGAACCCCTGTTTCAACAGTCCAACAACGGGCAACATTCTCTTTTGTATATCCCCCTCCTCCTGTAACCTGCATATCAGATTTCTGCCGTGTAAGCTTTACCACTCACATACATCAATAGAAAGTAGCATTGGATCATCGAAGCATACCAGCAAAGGCAGATTGAATTTCTTCACAATCCTAACACATTCAGCATGCCCTGCAAAGAACATACAAATTGCAGCAAGTAAACTTTCCAATCACATCTAAGCTACCACCTACTAGCTCAAGGCCAAAATCACCAGTTTTCTAAAGCAATAATCTAGGGACGAAATGGAAATATGCTTCAATTACAAGAAGAGCAGCACCATCAATGGAGACGTTGAAGCAGCCCAGGCGGTCCCCAGCTAGCGAATCTGCTCCACATTGTAGAACTATCACACCTGGTTGATATGTTTCAACAACCTTGGTAATAATCTGCAAAATGAAGCAAATAAAAGTTTACACTTGATACATAACAGAGATTTCTGTTTAAAGTTGGTAGTTATTAACAAGAACTTACAGTTTTAAAAAGTCGAGTGAAGCTGGTATCATCAATGCCATCCTTCAGTGGTACATTTATGGCATAAAACTTTCCTTCTCTTTCTCCTATATCCTTCAACACAAAAGCATATGAATACAAATGAAAATAAGATTAAGACCTTGTAAGACTTGAAGAAATGACAAGGGATTGAGGAGTCACCTTAGCATCACCAGTTCCAGGAAAGAACATATCCCCATACTTGTGAAAGCTCACAGTCATTACCCTGCCATGTTGCACTTTGACCACTTAATTTATTCACTAGATTTTAGTCCAAACAATCTAGTGAAAACACAACTTTTGTACAAGTTTTTCTACAGTTGACTGAATGATTCCCAATTTTCCCAATTATTTACAGAAAATGTAAGCTTTTCTTTTTATTAGCTTAATCAAGTAAGTAAATCAGAAAACAATTGCTGGACAAAGCATGAAGAAAAAACATATCTATTTACTATTAAAAATTATATCTGAAGCAAAAGCAACAAGGACACCATATTTCAATTTACAACTTGCATAAGCACTAACCTTTAAAGGTTCCAAACAACATTACTAATAGTAAAGTTTATATTTCAAAAAGTGAACAACATGGGACCGCTTTTCTGATGCGGTATAATCCCCTCCCTTAGGCACCTACTAAGATTTCAACCCTAGTGGATGAAGAAATACTCTTACTTCACAGCCCTATGATTCTAAAAGTGAACTTCATGAAACAAAATTTGGGACCTTGGCATGATTTCTGTTGATGGGTTTAAATGATCTAGAAAATAGCCAGCTAGTAAATAATCTAGCAACAGAATCCAATAAGTAGATGATCACGGCCATCAATATGTAGGATTACTGTATTCACCAGTTTGAACAGGCCGGCAAATTTTGCCATCAGCATTCATGGTCCTGATATGATCTCCATATCCAAATACAACCAAGGAGTTTAGTTACCTGTCAGTGAAATAAAAGGCTTCTTCTACACCATCACCATGATGCACGTCTATATCAATATACAGAACACGTGCATGGTGTTTTAAAAGCTCTAGGATCCCCAAAACCAAGTCATTGATATAGCAAAATCCAGATGCCTCACACTTTTTGGCATGATGTAAACCACCAGCCCAGTTTATAGCAATGTCGCATGATTTATTGTTCAATCTATGTGCAGCATCTGCAAGAAAATTCTTGTTGAGAGCTGTAAAGCGGGATCCTAATCAAGTTTTAAACAACATTTCACATTTGATGTAATTTACCTATGGTTCCACCAGCATATATTTGACAAAATTCAAACAAGTTTTCAAAGACAGGGCAATCTTCTCCAAGATTATCTGAATAACAGAAGAAATAAATGAGAAACTTGGAGTTAAGATGAATATCTTGAAAACCAGCCTATCATAAATAGAACCAAAACAAAGCTTCCAAGTCAAATCATAAAGATTCGAATAGCAAAAAGGAAAAATTAAGAAGAAGATGTTTATCCTGCTATCAGATACCTGTTCCTGAAAAACAAGCTACTTTTATGATTTGGATATCATAAAGACCCAAGAGCGCTAAAGGTTTCACAAAAGTTACTAGCATTAACAAGAGACAGAAGTATAGAAAATCAGTGGAAGGTTCCGCTTTTCTTACAGATCCATAGAAGAAGCGGAAGTATGTGATATCACTGGAAGGTTCATCATTCCTTAACTGATTTCTTCGTGTGATCTACTCAGTTATCATATTATTTCACAGAACCATACTCAGATGGAATATTTTGCTGTAAATAAGAATCTAACAATTTCCTTAACAACAATATGCAGTCAAAAATCACTAGAACTGAATACAAAACTGATAATCATTAATCTTTAAAAACTAATTGAAAAGATATACTCTACCAACAGTGTAACTGTCTGTCATGCCTTATCTTTCACGAAGTTGACATGTATAACGTTTGATCAAAATTGAGGTAGTCAATTTTTACGTGATAAAAAGCATGATTTATCCAATGTTCTTAACCCAAATCAAATTTAAGTTTTAGCATAACATATGATACAATGTATTAGATGGGCCAAATTAATGTCTAAGTACTATAAAAGAGAGAGAGAATTAGAAAGTTCATTGACTTTCAGAAAGCAACACATACATTTAGCCAAATCATCTGTGAACAAATGTTGCGTATCAGGTGTTATTCGCTGCAGAAATTCAACATAATCAGTAGAGTGGAACTGAGCAAGCTCAACAGGATACGCCTTGTGGGGCCGCTGCATGAAGCAATATACATCAACTTACACACTTTATATTTACACACTTTATATTTTGCATCACTCCCCAGTAGAATCTCACACACGCACATGCATATGAAACAGATTTATTATAAGACAAAAAGGTTTAAATGGAGTGACTAACATAAATCTCCATTTTGTTGTGGAGTCCATAGGCAAGAACAAGATGGTGGGTCATACAAAGGCGGTGAGGTTTCATCGGATGATTTGGTCCAAAGTAAACGCTGCCCACATCCCCTGCAAAATCACAACACCAATTCCCAGTCCTTGAAACAAGATAAACTAGCAAACTTGGCACAAGTACATGCTCCAATTGAAATTTACACATTTTGCAAGGAAATGCTGTGACGCAAGCAGAGTGCGTTATAAAGATTCAGTTGGTAACTACAACATCACAAGAAAGATATTTTAAAGAAAGTTCAACATTAATTGGCCTCCATTTCCGTAAGTAAAGCTGGAAGTTTCACCTATTCTAAGTTCGACAAATCTAAACATCAAGCAAAGGAGAGAGAGAGAGAAAGAGAACCAGAGTTCTTGGTCAGTTTTATGGAGCAACTGAAATCAAACAATTGATATTCAGCCGAATAGTGCAAAACATTAACCAACCACAGTTAAGGGAAAAAGTAATATCCATTAAAGCAACTAAAAAAGAAGCTAGAGAGAACCGTCGTAGAAGTAGGCGATTCTGTCCTTGGGGCGCATCTTGACGCAAAAGAACAGAAGACGACTATGTAATTGGAGGGAGGGCTTTTTATTCAGCCATTGCTAGCGTAGCGACTGAGGGGGAGGTGCAGGTGGTGTCCACAAGATCTCAACTGTACTAGATTATCACTCATCTATGCTTATACAGAAAACAAGAAAAGAAAGAAAACCGCTATACGACATCGCAGTTACTCTGGACTTGGTGACTTATTAAGCATTCGGGTCGGATTTGGTGACTTGGATCCGGACCCGAATCTGAATGCGCACAACTCTGTTTGTATTGTACCGCATAACAAATCAGAAAAATCTCCCAAAACACCTTACCCTAAATCTGACAGCCATTTCCGTGCCAGTTTGCCGCAGATCATCATAATCGAGACGGGTGAGGATTTGTTCTTCAACACGAAAAGCATTTGATTTGTTTTTCATGGGATTGGTCTAAATTTTCGATCAAGTACATGGGTTTTATCCTTTGTGACTTTGCTTTCTTTTTTATCGAATACTTCTATAGCTCCCGTCGCTCCTCCCTCGATAATAGCCAAGATTTGTTGCTTTTTTGTGTTAAAATTTTCGTAATTTCTGTATTTCTATAACTCTTTGCAGATGCAAATTTGATTGTTCTATTTTTTAAGCTATCTTAGAAGTGCTACTCGGGTTCTCTGTTCTAATCAAATATCAATGTCTTGTATTATTGAAATCGCAACAA
>JAOSBP010000008.1:8293793-8312432 GCA_027563825.1 Erythroxylum mucronatum | reverse complement strand
ATTATACATTAAATAAAACTTAAAAATAAATTATTTTATTTAAATTTATTTTAATCTTTTATATAATATTTATTAATAAAGTATTTTGAGGGAGGTGTATCTAATAAAGATAACGATAAGAGGAAAGAGAGGACACTTCTAGTTAATCATCTTTACGGTTTTTATGCTGCTGGTTTTTTTTCTGGTTTTTAGTTTTTCAGATTTTTGCTAAAAAAGGCAGATATGGAGACTATGTGTTCTGCTATTTTTTTATTAAGTTTTACCTCTTATATGAGTAGCTAAATTCTTTTTCTTGGTTGAAGAGAATCACATTATCATTTAGTATGTGTGAGATTTTTGAATAAAGTTTGTTTCATTGATGAATATTAAGTTTCTTCAGTATTGCTTTTTATGATTGAATTGATTAATCTCTAGGGTGCGCAATTAGGAATTAACTGATTTAATTTACAGCTAGATTAGTATGATTTACGTTCAGTTTTGCTAATCTAAAGTGACAATTAAGATTACCATCTTTACGTTAGGGATTGGAAATTCTAAAAAAGATACTTATCTAGATTAAATACATATCGTATGTGTATTGTCTTACTCACTAGTTCTCTTAGTTCTTAAAGTTATTAATCAATCAAACTTAAGATCGTATCTAAGTTGTTGACTAATAAGAATATTTAGAATACATGTTTCTATTTTAATCTTAAGAGAGAACATCACTTATTGAGTATTTGTTAATGAACTTAATTTTATATCGATGATTCATATTATTTTGATAACGTAGGTGACCTGAAACTAAAGTTTGTTATTAATTTTTCAAATCTGAATATTTTCGTTTATTTCCAATGTTTGTTATTTTTAAGTTCTTAAAATCACGTTAATTCAATCTCCCTTCAATTTGTTTTAGTTTTTAATTCGTATAACATTTACCAATAGATTTGTCATGGGAACAATCTCAACTCTTCACTAACTACATATTTCATTATTAGAGTTGGTATCAATTTGGTTGCATGCGACAACATTACCAATATCCCATTGACGTACGAACATAATGCAATATCTATGAATGAGTTTCTTGACGGCAGATGGAGTGCTGTGAGTTTAAACCATTATAAATCTCGTTCTTTTAACTTACGTCAAGTTATCTCATAGAGTTCTAGTGAGTTTAATAACGTACATCTCTTTGAACAGCCGACGCACGACTCAAAAGAAGCCACAGTTGAAAAATCTGTCCTCAAGGAAAGAGATATCTTCACCGAGGAGTACTGGTATTGGACTTGCATTGGGGTGCTTATGGCATTTTCTCTTCTTTCCAGCTTACTCATCATTGCAACACTTACGTTTCTCAAATGTAAAGTCAACAAATTAAATATGTCGATGTAACACATTTGTTTGTGTCCTTTGTTTTTTTTTTATTTCTACATTAATTGCTCAAGATGATCATAAAAATGATAGAAACCGAAAGTTGGCCCCTAGTTCAAATGGTAAGTGATCTCTGAACAAACAGCTATAAAGAATAATCACCATGAAAGCTCTAGAAGAGCTGTGAAGAAGAAGAAGACTGCTTAAGAAGCTTTTAATTGATATTAAACTTATGAATAAAGAAACTACAGAAAAATGTTTTATATACAAGGTAAAGTTACCTAAGAGTAAAAACTAACTTTACATTAACTGTGACTAAAAATAGATGACAACTAATAAATAGTCTTCATCCCCTCCTCAAGTTGGAGGTTGGTGAAAATCTACCAAACCCAACTTGGACAAAAGATACCAGAACTGAGGATATGAGAGAGATTTAGCGAAAAAATCTGCAACTTGGTCTCTACTGAAAATCTTGGTTGGCAGAACAAGTCCCTTCTTAAATTGATCCCTCACCAAATAACAATCTATCTCCGAGTGTTTTGTTCTTTCATGGAACACTAGATTTGCCACAATGTGAAGAGCTGCCTGACTATCACCCCACATTCTGACTGGTTGTGGAATTGAAACTTGAAGATCTTGTAAAAGGTAATGAATCCACTGCATCTCACAAACTGTGGAAGACGAACTCCTGTATTCTGCCTCAGCAGAACTCGTGGAAATTATGACTTGTTTCTTAATTTTCCAGGAAATAAGTGAATTACCCTAAAATAAACAATAACCTATCAAAGATTTTCTAGTATCTGCACACGAAGCCCAGTTAGCATCACAAAACCCTTCCAAATGCAGCGAGGAATCAGCATAATAGAAAAGACCCTTGGCAGGACACTCTTTAAGATATCGAAGAACATGAAGAGCTGCTTTCTAATGTTCTTGACAAAGGGCATGAACAAATTGACTTGATTGTTGTGAAGCATAAGTGATATCAGGCCTAGTAAAACCTAAGTATAAAAGTCTACCAACAAGTCTTTTGTAAGGTTCAGGGTCTGAAAGTTTAGGTCCTTTATCTTGTATAAGCTTCAAATTCCTTGGCATAGGTGTACTTACAGGTTTTCAACCTACTAACCCTGCCTTATTGATTAAATCAATGACATATTTTCTCTGATTAACATGAGTACCCTTTTGTGATCTAGAAATCTCTAGACCTAAGAAGAACTTAGCAGGACCAATGTTCTTAATAGTAAAAGCAGCATGAAGTGAATCTTTCATCAACTGTATCTCCTGTTCTGAATTACTAGCAACCAAAATGTCGTTGACATAGACAAGCAAAATCACCATTATATCATTTACTTTCTTCACAAGCAAACAATTATCATGCATTGATTGTTTCAATTGAAATTGCTGCAATTTAGATGTAAGCTCCAAATTCCATTTCCTTGAAGCTTGCTTAAGTCCATATAAGGACTTTTTGAGCTTGCAAACTTATCCAGCTGAGGCTTTAGCATACCCTTCAGGTGGCAACATATAAACATCCTCCGCTATATGACCATGTAAAAATGCACTGTTTACATCCAATTGATGTAAAAACCAATGCTTAGCAGCAGCCAATGCTAATAAAAGTCTCACAGTAACTGGTTTAGCTACAGGGGAACAACTATCTCTATAATCAATCCCTTTAATCTGATTATAACCCTTAGCTACAAGCCTTGCTTTGTGTCTTTCCACCCTTCCATCAGGCCTAAGCTTAGTTTTATAAATCTACCTATAGCCAATAGCTTTCTTTCCTGGAGGTAGGGTTGTAATCTCCCATGTTTCATTTTTCTCAAGATCATCAATTTTACTTTGCATAGCTTTGTTCCATTCATCATAAAATTTTGCTTGATTATAAGAGTAAGGTTTAGAAATTGCAGACATATTGGCTAGATATGATAAGTAAGGTTTAGAAAAAGAAGTGGGTTCAATGTATAGATAAGAGGGTGGAGTATAAGGAGAAGAAGTAGGAATGGAATGTGCCATATAGTCTGTGAATCATTTTGGTTTATGCTTCACCCTTGTACTATATCTAACACCAATATCAGATTCATGAATAGCAGGTTCGGCATCATCAATAACACTATCATCTACTGTATCATTCTTGATATTTGAATTTAAGATTTGCTACTTTAGGTTATTGCAAAAAGATAATGCAAGATGTGATCCTATAGAATAATTCTAGAAAAGCAAATTAACTTTAATTAAAAAGATAATTGAAAACAAAGGAAGGTCATTTATTTTAGATCATTGACTCGCATGAAAAGTATTCATAAATGACCATCGTCTCTTTAGTAGAGAACTTGAATACAGTCATGACTTAAGAAGCTAAATGAGATTAAAGAAAAGCATAGATGCGAGATATGACCTAGGGTATAGCATACAATGTCTACTCAAAGACTCTTAAGTCTCATGATCAATTTGTTAAATCAAGATATCATATACTCCTAACAGTATATGGCAATGTGCTCTCGACGTATGCTGGTCACACTGGTTATTGAACAAGTATGAGTACTGTAAAGTTTGTTTTTTAATTAGATTAAAACCTATCATGTGTGAGTGGGAGATAATGAATTAAATACACCCATGAGTGGTATTAAGGTAATTTTACCTTATATAACTACCAAAGGTAGTTAAAGGTGTAGCATTTAAAAAAATGAACACAAAAGATATATCTATCTGATAAACGAAAACTTCCAAAAAAAGAAGAGAAGGCATTAAAAGTTCTTTAATCGGTGGAATTATAACGGGAATTAAAGTATGTGATTCTTTGTTTATTATATGCATATGTAACAATCCTGTTTAACATAATCTTTGTGATTGTGTTTTATCTTGATTATTTCTAACACTACACTTCCATATGCTTTGGCACAGGTAACATATTGAAAGCCTTCACACAAAATTTTCCGTTGTTCTTTCAATAAAACAGAGTCCCTGTATCCATGTTTCTTCACGTTCGTGACACATAAACTTTTGCTCCAGGTAGCTATAGAGACAATATATGTTGCAATCCAATCTTTCGTCTATGCCCTTCCTTTGTACTCAATGATGGGGTTCCATTGAAGGTTGGAGAAATTTGGCTACATGTACTACATTTTCATATGCTTCATATACTTTTCGTTGTTCGGGATGATGACAGTTTCCCCGACTCCTGCCCTTCATCTGGCTGCTACTGTTATGGCTTTTTTCACTAGTATATGGAACTTGTTCCGTGGCTTCGTCATCCCCAGGCCTGTACGTAATTTTTCTCTTCATGTTCAACCAATTAAACTTCCCTTCCAGCTGATTCTCATTATGCAATGTATCTGTAATTTTCTTTCAAGAAGTGGCATTGACGTCAAAAGTAGTGAAGAGTTTCACGAATTTCTCAACTCAATAACTACCAAAAGTTTCTAGGATGATTCGGAAAACTAAAGTTACTATCAGGGAGTATTAAGCTTGAAGTGTTCGTGTCACTGCTATTTTTGAAGGAGTACTTTGGCTATGATCATGACTTTCTACTTCCAGTAGTCCTTGTCAATTTAGGCTGGGTCATCCTCTTCTTCTTTGTCTTTGCCTTTGGCAATAAGTTCCTTAATTTTCAAAGGAGATGACTGCCATTTTCATATTGTTGTTGAATCACACAAATCGTAGGTGGTATAGGTCCTAATCACAAATAGAATGGCCTAGCCCAGTTATATGAACATTTGATTTATAATCTATATACAACAAATTGTGAATTAAGTTGGGAAATAAAAGGTAAAAGCATTTTGCTTCATATTTAGCACTATCTCTGAACTTCAGTATCAACCAAGAAGTTCTGGTTTCCATTTACTACAGCCCTGCATGGGTAAGAGAATAACAGATGATCAGATGTTAGTTCCATAGCAAAACAGATGAATAAGCAAAGAATTCGACAGTGTAGATACCCTTGCTCAGGTCTACATGCTTTTGCATCGAATGTATATTTTCGTTTTTTAGATCTCAACACTACTAGAACTGTAGCATACACCCTGCAATTCTTTCCTCCTTATTGAAAATGAAATTAATGCGACACAATCTTAGGTGAAATGTTGCAACAAATTAAAAGAAAGAAAGAAAGAAAAGGAAGCAGCCAATCATTAAAATAGTACTTGATTGTCTTGTTTTGTTTGCTGGAAATGGAATGAGGAATGGGAAAGCCATCAGATTGAGTTGAGATGAGCATTTGTAAATTGGGGATGGAAAAGCTAATGATATGTTGTATATTATAAGAATGGTTTCTCCAAATCTCTCCTACTCTGTCTTGTCCTCTAAGGCTCTCAAAACCTGTATTCTGTAGGTAAGCCCTTACTGTCCACTCCACAAACAAAACTTCCACCCAAAGCACCCTTTCTTTAGGACAGAGAGGATTTACCAATACTTTTCAAGACATTTCAACCAAATTTAACCATTTACTTGATGTCACCAATAATCAGAGCTAACTTATATACTTTTTTTATCAATGATACTACATTTCTTCTCACATACACCTTTATAGTGGTGAACTCTGAACTATTTACCTAATCCCAATTGCCTATTAATTTCTGGTCTATTGTACAACCTCAACAACTATTAAAACAATATGATCAATTCATGTAACCAAAAAAAAAGAAGCTAAAATCAGCGGAGAGACTGCAGTAGTTAGCTGAATCTGTCTTACTAACCAGGAAAATAGCTCTCTAACCGAAGGAGAAGAAGATGAAATTTTAAATAAACAGAAAAAAGAGGAAAAAGAAAGTCTACACAGAAGAAAACTATTTTTGTATACTGGAATCTTAATTTTGTAAAGATGATTGATTATGATTGTTTTCATGTTGAGTAAAGGTGGTAGGAAGGTTAGGGAGGGTTTCAAATTTGAGTCCATAATCAAGAAAGGTGAAATCCTCCTAAACTACATGATTAAAAGTTACAGGGGCAACAGGAGTCTTTGCTCATTGTGGTATTTGTTTTGTTGTAAAGTAAGCAAGGAGGCAATTCCTTTAAAGCCAGCTTTACTTTATATAACTACCTTCAACAAGGGAAAGAGGACAATCATTCCACAGAGAAAAAGAAGAGCCAAAAGAGGGGAGAGAAGACAGCAGAGAATTAAGTACCAGGAAGTAGATCAAAGTTGGTGTGGCTGTGAGGAGAAATGACAACGCAAAAACAGGTATTTGAGCAGCAGCAATCACAGATGCAAAGGGTGAAGAATTCGGGTCTTATCGGTTCCATTAATGGAAGCCCATTACAGGATGACAGGGAAGAAGAGATATCAAAGTCTGCATTGGCGATGTTTCGGGCAAAGGAAGAGGAGATTGAGAAGAAGAAAATGGAAGTCAGAGACAAGGTTCAGGCTCATATAGGACGTGTAGAAGAAGAGACTAAGCGCTTGGCAGAGATTCGAGAAGTAAGTTAAAGAAACGCTGCTACTACTATGATCATAGCAGCATAAGTTAAAGAAGATAATCACGTTCTGTTTCTAACGTAATTTGGTGTTTTTTTTTTCTCTCTCACACGAATGAAATCTTTTAGGAGCTTGAAGCTCTGATAGATCCAATGAGGAAGGAAGTTTCATCCATTCGTAAGAAGATCGACATCGTTAACAGGGAATTGAAGCCGCTTGGAGTCACTTGCCAGAAAAAGGTTAAATCTTTTATACCTTGCTATGTTGTTTCAGAATCATTGTCACTTCAGAGAAACTAGGAGTAAGTTTGGTTTTTTGGGTTTCAAGAAGGATGCATTTTTTCTAATGGATGGAGAGTTAGCAAATAACAGGGTTAAGAACTTTACAGATATGAGTTCATTACAAATTCATCCAGATGTTTTATGATGATCGTGGTGTGGTTGATTTTTTGAGACTATACATTTTTTCATGTCCTTAAAAAGTTTGAAATTTATGTATTGCAGGAAAGGGAATACAGAGAAGCCCTGGAAGCTTTTAATGAGACGAACAAAGAAAAAGCTCAGCTAGTTTCCAAATTAATGGAGGTGAGGATAATTTTCCATTCGTATCCATCCATATTAAAGAAAATTCCCATATTATGATCAACATTCTATTTTTGCTTTCCTGCATGAATGAATTTCAGTTGGTGAGCGAAAGCGAGCGACAGCGGATGAAGAAGCTGGAGGAGTTGAGCAAGAACATTGAAAGTCTTCGCTAAACCAGCTCTAATATAACAACCGACCAACAGTCAAGCTTTGCTGTGTTTGCTGCAACTAGAAATATTTTTCTTGCCGAGTTTGGGTTTCTAGCCATTTTCTTATTTCAAGTGGTTCTGCATGGTCTCGCCTACTGATGATGCAGAACAGAGACACCCACCAACGAGGTTTGGTACCAAAACAAAGTTCAAGTTCAAGTTCGGAGTTCGGAATCTCATTCTTGTATTAAAACTAAAACGTAAGATATGCTTTCTCATCTATTTCTTAAATATGTATGAGTTGTTATTGCACGCTAGGCTTGAAGCTTATCCGATAACGTCAGTAGTCAGGTCGCCTCTCTACATCACTGAACTGATTTGCCAACAGAGTTACCCCGTATAGCTAGATACACGGGTAGCCTTCCGGTATTATTCAAATTCTTCAAGTTAATATATTTCAAGATATAATCGTTTTTAGGGTTTGGCTGCATATTGATAACAATATTAAGTTGCAATCTGAACGTACACAAACCCTTTTTTCTTGATGCCATTTAAGTTCAACCATCAAGGAGGTGTTATTCCCTATAGGTAATAGGTTCCTAATTCCTAATAAAGGAAGTCCTATTCTCTTTCAGTGGCTTCAAATCTCCTGTGCCGTTTTTCTGAGATGGTTGGATGTTGGAACGCACTGAAAAAAAGGCACAGCACAGGTGATTTGAACGCCTTTTCAGTATGCCTTACCAAAATGAAGTTTAGCCTCTGCCCTATAGATTCCTAGAAACGTTTGTTTTCATACAGCATATATTTATAAATATTGTTCCCGTATCTATTCAGTTGGCAAATCAATTCACTGCTGGAACACAAAATCTTGTATCCAAACTAGTGTCCTCGACTTCGTGTATCTCTATTTTTGTGCCTTCAGGTATCAGGCTGCTGCATACTAATCACGCGATTTTCAGTAAATACAATGAAAGAGGATTTGCAAAATATAAAGACTTCAGGCTGAGAGAAAGAAAAGATGTAAATACGAATGCTCGAGAATTGCATGTCTTAAAAGTTCATCCCAGACAAAGAACAAACAGATGCATATGCAGAAGCCAAAAGCTTATAACAGTCAGTTATCGGTTAAATGTCAACTCCAGATTCCAGCTATAAAGCACAGCCATCCCTTGGACCCCTGACACAGATTTAGTTCAAAACCAATATAATCCCAATCAAACGAAAATATCTAGGTTTTACATATTTTAAGGCCAACTCGCATGAGCTTTACATGTTCTCTCTTTCACTTTCGTCGAACTCCTCACTTCTTTGGCAAGTATGAAACCAAGCTACTTATAACAGAGCAAAATCCAGCTTCGCTATAATGAAGCGAATGCAGATTGACAGATGTTCAATTAAGGCTTTACATGTTCTCTAATAAAATGTTCCACCTGATCTATCTCACCCTTCAAGCCGGAAGCTTCTACAATGGTAATTTTGTTGCTGCACTGTGCGAAAGCAAATGCTTCCCCAGGTATGCCAAGAGTGAAGTCACTTGCAATATCGGCTTCAGATAATCGACTTCTTGATGTCCGTAGTTTGTCACTGCACAATAGTACATATAACAGAAATAAAATACAATCGCACACGAATTTTTCTTTAAAAATTAACAGAGGAAGATATTTTCAAAATCAAAGAATTAGTAAACTGAATTAACAGCTAGGAAGTATCAGAAAACACAATCCGAGTAGCAACTACACTGAGTGATTAAGAATGTAGTGACTGCCATAAGCCTAACTGGCTGCATAAGCAACTTTGCTCAGAGAGACATGCAATAACAAAGTTATCAATCAAATTTAGACACCATCGAAGCATAAAATTTGAAGGTTACATTTCTTTCTCCAACTGCTTTTGAATGAACTCCATGGTATGAGCCGTCACTTTGTCTATCTTGTTGCAACAGATGAGGACTGGAATTTGCTTTTCGATAACATAGGCCTTAGTCAAAATGTCGTAAAGATACCTTCAAAAGCAAGACCTATAATATTAGATCTTGTAGTTTTATATTGAAGTATATGCAAGAATGTGATCGCACACTGAATCCAGAAACTATTTTAAAGACTAGTAATTACTCTGAAACTGCACGCAAATTGGGTATGAATTCCACAGAGTCAACCACAAACACTATTCCAGCAGCTTGAGGTAAGAACTGATCTAATTTAGGTTGAAGACGAGAATGCCCAGGAGCATCAACAAGATGGACAGGCCTTATTTTGCCTTTCTATCAACACCACAGGTGGGAGTCATTTCGATTGAATCCAATCAGTTAATGAAGTAAATGAAAATAGGAAACATAGGAAGTAGCAGATTTAAAAGGTCTGAGTCAAGATATCTTCCCCATGCATGCAAAACAGAATCAAGTTAAATTTGAGGCTTGCCAACATGTCTACCTTGGAACTCTCAGAATGAAGAATGAAAGTGCCCTCGTTTGGCTCCATCGAGGGAACAGTACGAAGATGTGATGAACCATCTCGAAGCTGTCAAAAGCATCAAAAAGATCATCTCAAATAATCATCCAGAAACATGCATAAACTTTTAAATAACAGCTAGGGAAAAAGGCAATAAGTAATCTGAATATCTAATTATCCTTATTGTGAGCACCTTCTTCAATCCCCAGAAAAATCTGTCACTCATCAACGGTAAATAAATTAAGAAGCACAAGTTACAGGTCATTTGAGATACTAATACTATGAGAACAGCACAGATACATCTAAACCAATGTTATATCCACAACATATTGGCTTTCAGTATTATACCCCACACAAAGCAAAAATTGCAGAAACGAGTAGTACCAAGTAAAAGCACTCTGTGATATAAATATTACAAAGCAAAAATCAGAGATGCAGGGTTTACTTGATAGTAAAGAATAGTTTTCCCGCTTCCACAAAGTCCAGTCAGAACAACGGTATTAGACTTCGTGCATTTGAGCAAACGAACTGCAAAAGATAGCATGGTGAAGAGTAAAATAAGAATCTAAGTTCAAATGAAAAAAAAAGAGTATATTTTGCTTCCCTCAAGCAATTCTCTATGCGTTCCAGGGACAAATCCTTCAAACAGGGCATCTTTGTCATTGTCATGCAATTTTGATGTGTACAAAAGTTCTTGTTCCTTCAGATATCAATACAACAGAATAATCTAAATGCAGCTTCAAGGGCTATGAACTGTTTTATTATCAATCTAAAAATGTGAATTTTCCCTATGACAAGTATTATGTATTTAAATAAGCAGTGAGATACTTCAAACCAATGTACGTTAAGGATTGCAAGGCCTTCTAAATACCAACTACTCATCACTGATTAGCTGCTCCTCTACTCCGTAAACCTCAATTGACTTGTACTTTTTTACTCCCTTATTCACCACAAACAGGTTTGTAGATCTTGGTACAGCCACAATATTTTTTGATGCAATTATAAATTCAATGAAAATTTCGAAAGTATGTGCCCTGTGTGCACACACACACAAGCACAGGCACAATGCCAAGTAGCAAGCGTAAGGCACATACACCATAAAATGTAGATTAATACGCAGTCACAAGTGCATGCTTCACAATCCAAAGTTGAAAACTGTGAGACACGAAGTTAATAGCATTCACAGAAAGGGTAGAAAATTACTTGTTAACAACAAAAGGGTGGTGAAAAGCGAGACAGCGATAGCAGCATAAAGTTGAGTGGGTGGTATGCGTAGCGCATATTCAATTCCTTGCTGCAGCCATCGTTGTGCCTCGTTTTTCCATTGCTCAATTCCTTCCATTGACAAATCTGCAAAATCAAAGTTTTTGAGAGCCTTGATAAATAAAAACTTTATCAAACTCTGACTACAAGTACTTTAATCTCCTTATTCAAATGCATGTTTTAGTGTTGTAGCGACTATCGATTCTAACACAAGTTCCCCATTTTGTATTCATGGTTAAAGTCCTGTAACTCAAAGCCACAAATACCTACAGCCTCCTCCATCTAGACCTAAATCGTCACCAAAAGGGGGAACAAAATCCCGAACAAATCCAAAGAGAAAATCATCAACATGTTCACCCATCGATACCTCAATTAACAACTACTAAATAGTCCCCTTGATTTTCAAGTGTCCAAACACTCTCCGGATGCTTCAAATACAAGTTTCCAGTCTCCTCAAACGCGATTTCTGGGGTCTTCTTTCAAGGAATTGGCACTCCAATCAGCTATCGGGGAGTGCAGAAGTCAAAATTTAACGGCACTATGGAAGTTAAATGGTGGCGGGGTGTGACCACCGTTGGGACCGTCTCTTGCACCGGCGACGGGACAAATAAATGGGCTTTCTTTTGGGTCTTTGTGGCTCCAAACTGATAAACGAGTTCTGATTTTTGAGTGTATGTTTTCAGTCATAATTCATAAAAAGCAGGTCTCCATCATTTCCTTTCTTTCTATGGAAAGTCTTAGAAACTTACCACAAGCTTCACAATTGAATAGTAATTAAATTTTATTTAAAATCCATAATGGAAAAAAAGGGCAAATTTAAAAGCTAGAAGATTGATTTTTTCATTGTATTTAAAAATTAAAATAAAAAATAAAAACATAAATAGATGGCTCAGATACAATGGACACAGAGTAGGTACAAAGGAAGGGGTACAGAGAATTTGAGGGCCTGTTACGAGGGGTTGTTTGTTTTTATTACTCTGTGTTCATTGTATCTGAACCATCTATTTATGTGCCACATAAATAGATGGTTCAGATACAATGGGCACAAAATAGATATAGAGGAGAGGTACAGAAAATCATGTCTCTCTTAATAATCTCTAGTACTAAAATAGAATAAGTAAACTTTTATTTGTTATTCCATCAATAAATAAGAAGAGGACGATAAGATGAGATGTAATTTGACTCTTATGGGTTGGCACAATTAATAAGAAAATTTTAAAAAAAATTTAATATTAGAAGTTATGAAATTTAAGTTTTAATTTTAGACTTGTATAAGTATTTCTTATATGTAATTATATGATTTAGTATTTAATTTAAATTTATAGGTTCATTAAATAATTTCCTTAAAATATTATATATAATATAAAAAGTAATGATTGATGAGTTTTCTTGATATTAAAAAGTAGAATAATTTGATATAATTCGAAAAGACCATTAAACTAAAATAAATTACCATTCTATATCCTGAAATAAAGTAAAGGGATGCTTAGTTGATGGGTTTGAGAAGGAGTTAATGGGTAAAGAATAAAAAATGAGTGGTTGATTGTTGATTATCATTATAGAGGCAATATTTTGATATCCAACTTTTAGGGAATCCTCCATACCCTCCATTTGGTAGAGGAATGAAACTCATTCCTTAGTAGTGAATCTTTTTTAAAAAATATTTTAATACTAATTAATTAAATACAATTAATTAATTAAAATATAATAATTAAAATATAATTAATTAAAATATAATTAATTACAATAATTCATTCATAGATTAAAATATTGTAATTAATTAATTGATTAATTAAAATATGCTTAATTAAAATAATTATATTATATTATAATTAATTACAATATAATTTATTCATTAATTAAAATATTGTAAGTAATTAATATTAATATTATTAATTAATTACATTATAATTAACTAAAATATAATTATTTATTAATTAAAACATTGTAATTAATTAATAAAAATATAATTAATTACAGTATAATTAATTAAACTATTATTATTAATTCATTAATTGATTAAAATATTATAATTAATTTATCAATTAAAATATTACAAACCAACCACTCTCAATGGTAATAGTAATCATTCCTTCTTCTTAATCAACCATCATAATTATAATAATAATATCCATTCTCATTTCTCACTATATTTATTCTCATTCTTATTATCATTCTCCATACGAAACAACTGCCCCCTAAGTCTTTATCTTTAACACTTACAACTAACTTCTATGTCGAGTATCTATTAAAATTGGGGTGAAGTCTAATCTCATAAAGTAGAATAAAAATGAAACTTTTTTATTTTATTTTTTAAAAGTTAATATTGCATTAATTTTTATAAGATGATTGATGCATATATAACTTAATCATGTTTCTTGTCATTTCTCTTGAATTCTTTCTGAAATTGATTCATTGCAATTACTGTAGCTATTTACGTGTTTAGTCTTTAACGTATTTATACGAACGAGTTGATAAATGGATAGTAAGAAATGTTAGCTACTTTAAAGCCTAAGAATATTGATAATAAGGTTTGAACTTTTAGTACATTAATTGAAATAAAATTTTGGTTTTAATTAAACTTTAGTTAGACTTAATAAATAATTGTAATATTAAATACCAATTAAACCTAAATAATCTAATATTTTATATTAGTTTTTATTTATTAAATGTCTCATAGTTAATCATAAAGTTTCTCAAACTTTACATTGAAATCTAAATTAATAAAATTATCTTTTTCTCTCTTAAATCGTATTTTGTGTGTAACTTATTAAGATTTTATATATATTAACAATAGATATAAATTATAGCATTAAATCATATTTAAGATTATATAAATTGAAATCCTTTAATTTATTTTTAATTCTCTAATTAAATAATTTATGTCTATAGATTATGATTGATATTTAACAATGTGTTATGACCACCCAAATATTATAAATATCAAAATAGTTTTAACTAACATTTGTGGCATTTTTTATAATTTAATCATTTTATCGTACAATATTTCAATTAGACATGTAGTATAAAATTAATTTCTACTTTATTTTTAAGTACAATCATATTAGTTCTCTATTATCAATAATTAATTATATTAATGACATTTTAAAACTATATTCAAAGTGTCATTCCATCTCTGTTAAGGATATTTCGAATCAATACTAATCGAGAATAGTGAGGATAATGGATCTTATATTAATACCTTAACTTGATTAAGCTATCCTTGACTAAGATATGTCAAAAGTAGTATCAAAATATAATAATTCCTATATGAGCAAGTTTGGAGATCTCAAATCAAATAATCATTTATACAATCATCACAATAAGAATTTTTATAGACACACCAGTAATATTCCAAATAGATTTATCATATTAGATCAAATTTAGTTAACTTATTCTCTAATAAGCACATAGACGTTTAAGAGATTGATTATTACATTTATAAGGAAGAAACATAACGTGTGTTAGTTTTTTTCGCTCTATTAATATCTAGTCTTAATAGAATATTAACTAGGAATAATTTAGAGATACATAGAAATGCAATATGAATCTCATTTTTATAATCTGATCATAATTTCATCTATAATGTATATTTATCTCATAAACTTTATCTTATCCATTAGTTTATTAAGCAAATATGCATAAGATAAATAATGCCTCTAAATAATTCTATCATAAAAAGTGCAACTAATTGATTAACTATAGGGTATAAATCAACAATATCTCACTTGCACTAAGTCAATCATTTAAGTATTTTGTATCATATTATCATATAACAATCATACGACTACTGAGATAATGATTTATAAGAGAAACAATATTTTATATAGTAAGCAATTATTTTAATCTTATAATTTTTTTCTCAATTATCATCATAGTTAAGAGAAATTGCCTAATTATATACTTGTATTTTTACGAGACCTTATCTTTTTTTCTATGTCTAATGACTCTAATGTTCTACAGTACATACTGTCTGAATAATGCATGGAACTATAACAAGTTCTTTAAAGAAGTTATTAATCCAAATAATAATTTTCACTAAATGAAAAATATACTATGACTTGATTTATCAATTATTTCTATAAAGAAACTTTTAAATATAAAAAATATTGTTAAGTGAAATATACCTTAAATAGAACTTACTTTTGTCAAACTAAAGTTTACATTCATATAATCTTGAACTCAAATATCAATTCATTATGAAGTATTAAGACATGTCAAATACTAAATACCTTTGGTACGTTATCTATATACTTGGATAAGAGCAGACAAACATCTTATGTATCTATCTCTATAAATCTAATTCCTACAATTGAATTGTTGCCTTTTCTTATCCATTAAGAGTCGTTCTTAATCTATCACACTTTTTTAATAATTGCAAATATGTATTGTTGCTCTATTTGAGCAACATGTCATCAACATACTCCCATTGAAGTGTACAATTATACTTTCACCGGCCTTCTTATAAACATGAAAAGTCCATAATCATCTCTAAAACAAATACTTTGAATTCATTATAAAAGTGAATTTTTTGATATCTCATAACCTTTCAATTATATACTAAATGTATTAAAAAGACATTACTTCCATTTGGATATATTATCATAAGATTTGTACTTTTTTCAAATTTTATCTTACTCTCATTGCTTATCTTAAAAATCATTTTTATATAAATGTTTATTGAAAAAAATATTTTGTTTATTAAGGTCTGTAAGATTATATTCAAACCTTTTAGATATTTAGTTCTACATTTATTGGATAATATATGCTTCAACCAAACATCACTTCTTAAAATAATTAATTTGACTTTTTTAAGGTCTTAGCATTCCATATCTAATATGAAACCTTTTTTTGAAAAAAATAAAAGGTTTGTATTAGTACTAGCAAAGCTAGAAAACATGGTTACAATTGGTCACTTAATCTAGTTACAAAAGCAAAAACCTCAAAATAGAAGACATTAATTGATTATAGCAAGTCAACTTGGCTAAGTGTTTGTAGTTTGTTGTTAGTAATAAAAGTGACACCTATCTAATTTACTAGATTAACCTTAAACTTCACCAGACTTTAATGAGTCACCTCCATATGTTTTGAAAAGTAGATAATCCGACCAGTGTAATGATGTATATGGTTAGTAATTGTCTTCTATTGAGCACCCAAAAAGGACAATTCATTCTAAATATGTGGAACTTATAATTTTATCCTAAAGAGGCCTATCAGAATTGGCTTTCTATCCATTACCAATTCTCTCATTGTGGACTGCTTGAAAGGGTCATTTAACCCTCTTGTATTCCATATGAGGATGATCATTTAAGGGGAATACCTCTTCTTTTTAGTTTTCCTTCTGGTTGATCTTCTTTTGGGATTAAGGGAAAACTCATGAAACCTTTCTTATATCCCCACAAATCTATCATTCTCTGGTTGTGTTAGTAGCAGGTTATTTGTTGGATCATTATCCAATAAGTCAGATTCATCGTTTCTTCTTTCATTAAATGTCAATTTTGGGTAGAAGTTATATCATCCTGGTTATCGGGTTCTTTTAACAGAGAGATGTGTCTAGAAGTTATATTGGGCTTCCCACCTTCAGTATCTAGGGTATCAATTACTGAGTTATTTGGATTATCATTAGCAACAATTTGTAGACCCACAACCTCATCATTATCCACTGGAGAAGAATCAACCCCCAATAATTCATTCAGCCATCCAGTTTGAAAAATTATTCCCGTAGGAACCCATTTCTTGGTTGAATTATGAGGCTTCTAGGGATATGTTACCTTAATTTCAAAATTTTCAATCTCCCCTGTTTCACCCAATTTGAGAATTGGTAAATGATCAGGTAGTATAACATTCCTTTTGACCTCCACACAGATTTTTGCTTACCCAATTCGCTCCATTCTAGATGTTTGAGCATCCATACAAAGAGGCTTTCTTTTACAACTAGAATAATAAATTACTATCTTTTATAAGTAGACTTCAATTAATATTATCCACCCTAAACAATGTACAGGTGTATCGGATTTATCATTTTATACTTTCAAAGGACTGTATCAAGGAGACAAAGAAATAAATGAAGAACTTCTTATGGTCTTGTACAACTCGAAACCACCAGGGAGTAATAGTCAACTAATAAGATGTATGTTTGCCTAAAGAAGAAAGAGGTCTAGGCATAAAATTCATTAGAACCACTAAAAAGGTTCTAACAGCAAAGAGGATTTGGAGAATATTCACAAATAGGGAAGCAATTTAAGTAAAATAGATCTTTATGCATTTTTTAAAAGGAGTAAGCTTTTCAAAAAAGAAACCAAAAACTAATTCATCATGGATAATGGTGCAGATCCTTAACCTGAGAGATAACTTAAGCATGGTCACGAATAACAAAGTGGGTAATGGAGAAATGACATCCTTTTGGCATCATAACTAGAATGAAATAGAGCCACTTCATCTAGTTTTAGAACTATAGAGCATAAAACATATAATCTTAGATAAGGCCTTAGTAAGGGAACTTATTCATGAAAGCGAATAGTCTTACAAAGCTAGGGGAATGTCTTTATTAATGTAAAACACTCCTAACTATATACTAAACCCCAATGAAGAAGATATGGTAATTTAAATCTTACATCCCTCTAGCAACATCACAAACAAATTGTGTCAATATATTTTTAGAAATCCATCTCAAAGAGTACCTTAACTCTTATTGGTCTTGTTTAAATCAAGATTTCCTAAGGCCTTTATTATCCTTTGGTTGGGCATTAAAAACAAGCTCAAAATAAAAGACAGACCAGAAAATATAATCAGTGATATCAATCCAATTTATAGGCTCTGTGTAATAACCCGTTTCTACACATAAGGATTTAATTGTTAGATTGAGTCATATTATCTGAGAATTCATGAAGTGCATTTCATTTACATGCATCATATTCGCATCTATACATGAATCATGATTTAGAGACATTGTAAAAATTAGTATATGCACTCGTTTGACATATCCCGAGGTATGAAAGATCTTAAATGATTATGATGTAATTGTGTGTTTATTATGACTTGAATTTTGTTTGATGAATTATAATTAGTGAAATGGGAATTTATTGTTACAATAGAGTGATTGATAAGGTGATATGTGCATTTAGTTTAGGAAAAATGTTAAAGGATAAGACAAATTGATACATGGGAATTTAAGTTGATTAGGCCTATGAAATAGTGACACTTGGCATTGGGAATAAGTGACAAATGACTTAGCTTATTGGGAGATAAATGGCTTGAGTACATGAGCGACAAGTGGTCTAGGAATTATATGACAAATGGACCAAACATTAGGTGTCAATTGCTAGCATGAGAAGAAGACACATGGCATAGTTCTTTATTGGACAAGTGGCATGACATGTGTCTCACCCCTCTCCTAACACTTGCACCCCACGAACTCCACACTTGAAAGACATCTT
>JAOSBP010000008.1:8263146-8275718 GCA_027563825.1 Erythroxylum mucronatum | reverse complement strand
AACCTCTTCTCCAGCTTATCCCATAAATCTTTAGCAGAAGAAACATATAGGAAGGCGTCATGTAATTCGGAAGTCAAAGAATTTAAAATCCAAGATTCTACCATGGCATTAACGCTCATCCAGTCTTCAAAATCATCCGAATCTTCAGCGGGCATTTTAATCTTCCCATTTATGAACCCTAATTTGTGTTTCGCAGCTAACGCCTTCCTCATTGATGTGCTCCAAGTTCGATAATTAAGCCCATTAAGAGGAACCGAAACCAGATTCACACCAGGATTATCAGACTCCTTCAAATACATCGGTGCTTTCTGGACAGCAGCTCGCCGCTCATCACCAATCGCCATTGTTGCGGAAGCTCGAAAGACAACCAATCCAAAAACAAATGAACCCAGCAAACAGATCAGCTTCAATCAACTGAACAGAAACCTTCAGCTACCACCAGCTGAGAAAGAACCCCCAAAATCTTGAAATTAGATCGAGATCTCGAGGAAAAACGGTTGTTGCTCTAATACCATGTAAAGAAAGTAAACAGAGCCGAAAAATCATAACTGAGGGATAAAACCACTTTATTCATTAAGCTCACGTGTGTAAGTCGATTTATACAGGAAAAATATAACACATGTACGAAAGAGCTAATGACAGCAAAAAAGAAGTATGAAAACTATTTACAACAAATAAATAATACATATTCTTCGTTCAGATCACCTATTCTGTTACTACGTTCTTATCTTATTCTACGAGCATTTATCCACACTTATTCTTGATACTTGATTCTTATTTTATTTTATAAGCATTCATCAGGCAATTTTTTGTATGTCTCATTTTTTGTATCGATATACTTATAAAACAAAATAGGAACAGAATAATAGAAACAGATAATCTATCCCGTCAATGTTATGCTTTTGGTCATTTCAGCACCAGTAAAGACTTGGCCTTTCAATGCCACAAACTTCAGAGACTAACCATCAGGTCGTTGATCGTGAATCAGAAAGCCCTGAGAGGATGTACACAGTTCTGATGGGTCTCAGTATTCCAGTAATGAGGAGACGAGTAGTAGAACGAATGAGTGGCGAGCATGGACACAGGGGACACAGCTATAATGAGCCAAAGACCAGTTGGAGTATATGGTATCCCGGAGGCACGGTTTCAGCTCTGCTCCCACATCACGCAGATGTAAAAGTTGATGAATCAGACTCTGGTGAAGAGGTAGAAATGGAAGACTCACCTACTGCTCAATCAACAGTGCGCTCTCCAAGGGCAATACCGTCTTCTCATGTCAAATATGGTCATGTTGATCTAGAGTTCATCCCAAGTTGCCAGTTTATAATGCTCTTGCTGCTCGATTTGACGCTCTCAACTGTCCCAAGAGACAGATAATAGGATTGACTGATAACCGAGACAAATACTACGATTAATTAAATTAGTACCATTGATGTCTTCCATATTATTGATGTCTTCCATATTCTTTCGAACAGAGGTCGAGTTTCTCCTGTCAATACTATATTCATTTCAACCTATTTCATCTCAACGAAAAGGAGTTTCACTTAATCTATTCATAGCTTGTTATGGTACGAGTACAATTACATGATACCATGATACATATAAATTTAGTTCTATTCATTTGATATTCTCGTATCTCCAACTTCTCTGCAAAGAAAGAGATCGAGTTCTTACTAGTCAGATTCAATGTGTTTACTCTGAAGGACAAATTATTTTATTGGTTCCTTTTCCTGAGATGTTTTAATAATGACGAAGATACAATAAAACAATCCAATTCGTGTCTGCCACTTGCTTCGAACGCTACTGAGCATATAATCTGTCTTCTAATTTAATCACTTAGCGTATCACTCTGACCTCTGAATTTATGAGTTTATTGTGTAATTTATCACTCATCTTGCAACCATTAAATCAACTTTTTCAATAAACAATCCGTAGCTGAAGCTAGCAAGGTATCATTAGCCATTCTAGACATAGAGAAATGCTTGAATTCCAACAACCATCTCTTCTTCATGCAGAATCACAATGCAAATGTAATATGTAGTGCATTAAATTCCAACATGATGCAAGGGGTTCATTTTTATGCCTCAAGAAATAGACCAAAACTTTACAAGAAAAATCATCAATAATAGACATGAAATATCTTTTTCCTTGACAAGAAAGAACTTTTAAAGGTTCCTATTGATCAAAATGTAAATACTTAAGAAATTCTTCAATATCGTGAGTTGCAGTAGAGAAACTAACTCTTTTAGTTTCCCAAAAATATAATGTTCACAAAACTCCAACTCACTAATGCTTTAATCTCTGAGCAGACCCTTTTCTATCAAAAATATCATGTCTTTCTAGTTTATATGGCCCAAATGTGTATGTCATAATTTGATGACATTAGAATTAGGCATAGGAGGGGAAACAACTACAAAACTTGTCACAATTTAACCTTACAAGACATAAAGATTACCATAATAGTTAGCTTTCAAAACAACAAGAGAACCTTTCAAAACTTTAAGAACTCCATCTTCACCATTGTGCTTGTACCCAAGAGATTCAAAGGTGCCTAAAGAAATCAAGTTCTATTTTAATTCAAGAGCGTAATGAACATCGGATAAAGTCCTGACAATGCCATCATGAGTCTTAATATGAATACTGTCAATGTCACTTTCCTTACACTAGGCATCATTGCCCATCAAAACAATACCACTATCAACGAGACTAGTTACTTAGCCTAAGTAATTTCTTACTCAGTTTAATTACTTTCTTATAATGGTTGATGTTATTTATTTTTGTACTTATCTTTTTTTCCTTTTTGTATATTTGTTTACTTATTTTATCTTGTGTTGTTAATCTTTGTCATGTTCTAAATGTATAGCAGTACATATGTTTATACATTTTGTTATAAGTATTTATATATATCTTATATTATTATTATTTAGCATCATATGTACGTAACAACCTTTCTATTAGGTAGAGGTAAGGTTGTGTACTACTAGATCTCCTCATATCCTGCACTATAAAAGATACGCTCTCTCCTTCCATTTATAAAATATATGTTATCTTTTTAATCTAATAAAAATATTACAAATTTTGGACAATAATTAAATTTTCCATCACTCCTTAAGTTCGAAGTGCGGAAATTTATATCAGTTAACTTGCTCATAAGTATTTAAAAATTTTCTCTCACAAGTGCTTTTGTAAAAACATCCGATAGTTGATCTTTTATCCAAAGTTTCTTTGGTGAGATTTTTGTTGATTAAACTCTCTCTCTATTATAAAATAACATTCCATTTCCACCTGCTTTATTCTTTCATGAAACATTGGGTTTGTTGTAATGTATAATATTGCTTGATTATCGCAAAACAATTTTGTCGGTACTTCTTGAGATGCTTGTAAATCTTTTAACATCCATCTTAGCCAAAGTATTTCACTAATTGTTTTTGGCATTTCTCTATATTCGGCTGCTGATGATCTTACTACTCTAAATTGCTTCTTTGTTCTCTGTGAAACCGATATGTGATAAAATAACTTGCAGTAGAATAACCACCTAATTGGCTTTGAACTTTAGTACAACTCAAGGAAAGTAGTAGATGTCAGATTTGCTCATTTATATGGACCACTTAACTAATCTTCTCAATGAGTGTGGTTTATGGAGGATTTGGCGACATGATAAGTTTATTACAACGTTGATTATGTGTGTCTGGATACACGGATAGCTCCAGTTAAATGCTCCAATGTCAGCTTAATGAAAAGGGAATAATTTGAGCTCCTTTTGGGATGTCAATCTGAAAGATTAGTTGTTATTGAATCTAAAAAGATCCCATCTCTCTCATGATCATCTTAGTTAGCCTACTATTTTCGACTTAGGTTGCTGGAACCTTTGGAAACGAAGGAATAACAGAGTGTTTAATTCTGGTGTTTCTTCCATTTTTAATACCTTGCTGAGTACTATTTCTGAAGCTAAACTGATTCAGGATACCTTCAACAAGTTGCCTTTCGAGAATAATAGTCCTTTGGTTTCAAGGTTAATTTTTTGAAAATGTCCACCTTCCTCTTTTATGAAGCTCAACACTAATGCTTTTTTGTCTGCCTCCACGGGGATTGCTGCAGGTGGAGATTTGATTCGTGATTGTAATGGTCGCTGAAAACATGGTTTTGTTTTCAAGACGGGTCGTTGTTCTATCGTGCTGAGTTGTGGGCTCTTTATTATGGTATTCAACTCACTTATAATCTTGCCTATTTGAATGTTCTTGTAGAATGTGATAATGAGATTGTTGCCAAGATATTGACCGGTGGTGTTCAAGCAAATTCAGATTGTTTATCTCTTATTGACCGCATTCTAGATTTGCTGGAGCGCTTCCATAATGAGAAACTCAGTCATTTTTATAGAGGAGAAATTTGCTGCTGATTCCCTTTTTCACTTTGCTTTTGATTTTTCTCCTAGTTTTCATGTTTTTGGGCAAGTTCCCCCTAATATTAGTAGATGACTTGATCATGATTTAATAGGCGTCTCTTATGTTAGGTAGTTTTTTTCTTTTATGAGCTTTGCTCACTTTTTTCTTACAAAAAAAAAAAAAGGGAAGCTAACATGAAGAGGGTGCATTGGTGATGCGCCGTCGTTCGAGGAGGACACTGTGATTAGACGATGTCAACATTCTGTTAAAAAGTCGTTGGAACTAAACAGTCACTGAGTCTGTAACTGTAAATGTTTCCTCTCAAATCTCTCTTCTCAATTCCCAATTTCTTGATTTTTTCAAATGAAAACTCTAAATTCTGATTCAATCGTAACATCCAACGCAAGGAAAGTTGAGCTATAGTATAAGTACTGTTCTGCATTTGAAATAATTGTCACGAACTGGAACTGTCCTGTAATGATTAATGGCAAGTTTGGTCAACATAGTACCAAATCCTAGGAGTTAGCCAACTGTTTCCAGTTACGAAATTCAAACTTCTGCACTTAGTTGGAATGCTATTATAAGGAGCAAGTAGGCATCTGATTTGAATATCTAATTGGTAGCCACAAATCAGTAATGTTATTTTGTCAATCAGTGGGAACGAAAACTTAGAAGAAGAAAGAAGCTTTCTTCTTTAAAATAGTAGACAAATCCCCAACCACGATATTTCGATCATCAAAATTAAAGTTGGGAGAGGAGCACCATCATTCTGAACTATAAGTCTGAATTATTCATATCATGCTGTTTTATCTAACGAAAATAGGTATAAGGAAAGGTTATTCTGTTGAAATGTTGCAGCTTTGGAATCATTCTTCATACTTTTTTTTTTTGAAATTATCATTCTTCATACTTACACCAACCTCAATAACAAAAGTCAAATAAAAGACACGTCTAAGGAAAAAGAACGTTCTTTATATCGTAAGCCCACATGTGGAAGTTGTTTGTTGGACTTGGAACATACAGTTACAAACGGGAAAAAACGTACTGTAGAAAGTGAAGAGAACAGAAATGGAGAAGTCGTGGAGGTGGAAGATATTGCGGAAGTGGTCCTGGGCAAGAGAAAAGAAAGCCATTGAAATGAAAAAGATGGGTTGGTCTGAAAGGTCCAGGACTAGGAGGAATGGTTAGGCGGCTAAGATAGAGGAGATTTGACCCGGACTTATAGCTTCACTTTCGGTCATGGGTTCTTGATGGCTTCAAATTTCTCAAGTTCTCATTTTCTTCACCCAATCATAACTTTTGAAGAGAGAGTCGATCGTGCACTTTGTAGACTGACTACTGCTTTAGTTCCTAACAAAAAATGACAAACGTGTCAATCTTGTGGCTATCACGTACTTTGACTAGCATGACCAGGGACTCACCAAAGAAGATAAATCTAAAAAATTCAGTCCATGGAAAAATACGTAACTGATGTGTATTTTTCCATTAACAATGACGTGAAGGAACTACCGAAGTTGTAAATTTTGATCTACATTTCTCACCCTTAAATCAATTCAAATACGTTAATTAATTAGTCGGAATATATGCAAGTTCGCGAATCTAAGAACTACCTTACAGTTGAAAAAAAAAGAAAAGATTGGTACCTCCGTACCTGTGACACGGAAAAAGCATGTTTGAGTTTGGCAGGTCCATTGATGTTAACCTGCATCTGCAATTCTAATGTCAATAATGACCTACGCCGGTGTTGGCAGGACGACGACATTAAATGACATCGTATGCCACGGGTTTGGACTTCAATGAAATAAATTTTAGTACAAGGAATGTGTTAAGTCGCTTTTGTGCAACTTCGAGGGACCCGTAAGTTACAGCCGTTATTGCTCTGTTCAAACTGAACTTAGCTGCGTCTTATCAATTTTACCTTGTAGTATTGGTTATGAAACAGCAGAAATAAACATCACGCAATCACAACATGAGTTTTAAATTAGCCATGCCATGTTTGATGGTGCTATTAAGGCGTGAGTCCAATCTTTTGTAGGTGCAAGCCTGTATTGGCCTCTCGGTACACTATTGGCCTCTTATTTATTTTTATTTCAGTAACCGATGTCCCTTATTTAATACTCCCTCTGATTCATAATAAGTGTCGTTTTAGATACATTTTAATTATTCAAAATAAGTGTCATTTTTGACTTTGTATGCATGTTTATAATTTTACTTCCAAAATTAACCTTTAATTTCTCTCACATCTTAATTACACAGATTACACAGATTATATTTTCAAGACACTTTAACATGTAATTAATAAGGGTATATCAGACATTTCATTAACTTTCTTAATAAGTGTGCATTCCTCTAAAACGACACTTATTATAAATTGGAGGGAGTATTATGTAACTAGTCTAAATATAAATGCTACGAAGGGATGAGGATCCGAGGCTCATTAGGCATGAGTTGTTTTTCCCATTATTCATTTCCGTACAAGTTAACGGTTGTCTAAACTGAAAAGAAAGACTCAGAGACAAAGATGTTAAAAGATTCAGCAGGAAGAACTAATTGATATTTTCATTTCACAATAAAATTATTTCTCTTCTCATATGGTGTCCAAAAGAATCTAAATATCTATATATGCCCCTTTCAAGAAGAAAGGAAAATCCTGAAATCCAAGGAGATCAAAAGAAGAAGATTAACAGAACACAGGAACAGAAAAACACAAAAAAACTATGTTTTCATAGGCTCTTACAGGCATAGATCAACAAGGAGAAGTCAACTTTTTCTTGTTCTTTCTGAACTATCTTCTCCTCAAGCCACAGCCTATTATCCATTTCACTTCTTGTCCTGAACATGAATACTGCAAATCCAGAAGCAGGATTGAAAAACCAGTCGTGTACATCCCACATCATATCCACAAGCAAACCGTCAAGAAATATGGACTGGTTCCCTCTGAAATTCCACTGAAGCCTCTTCACACGAATCACCATCTTTTTATCGACATATACTGACAAAACAGGGTATTTTAGGCCTTCGTTTTCTCCACAGCATTTGATGACTATATCATGTTGAATTCCTGAATCACAAAACTGTGCCTTGGTTGCATACAAGGTGTTGCCTGAACAATGCTCTTGCCTTGAGACGAGACTTACTTTAGCAACTGGCATGCTAGTTTGGAACCTTTTTGTGATAGTTTCCTCTCCTATGTCACCCATAACGAGGCCAATCTCTGAGTCAACCATGACCAGAACATAGAAATTATCGACAGGTTCAGGTCCTCTGTCGTATTTAGCAGAAGAGAGATCCCAGAAGACTTCAATCTTGGATTTATCGAATTCCATGACTTTGCTGCCTTTCTTCTTCCTAAATAACCTCGCATTATTGAGCTTGAAAGATGAAGAAGGGTCATTCCCAAAGTTGATGGTGAGGCCTTGTGAAGTTTGGTTCTTGCACCAAGTGACTGTTACCAAGACATGCTTTTTAGTGGAGAGGAGGATTTTATACAAGCTAGAGACTGAATTCTGGATAGACGGGATCAGGGTTGGAGAGATACAAGCGCTTTTTGAATAACTAGAACATGAAGAATGAGACACGTCAACAGCGTTTTCAGCAAAACAAGAAACAATATCTCTCATTTTTGAAAAAGAAAAGGATCAAGTCTTAGAGGTGACAGTTTGAAGTGCAGTTGTATTCTTCAATATGGACAGAGAGATAGAAGGAGGGGAGACAGAAGGGAGATCTGAAGGTATGAAGAGAAAACTGTTTCTCTTTTGGCTTACAGTAGGAAGGAAAATGAAATAAATATGTTGGGAGAGGCCAAGAAAGAAGGGTGCTTTCTATCCCATTAGCCTCCAAGGAAATAAATGTGTAAGCAGGGAAGGAATGCACAGAGTCCATTTGTATTATATATAATACTACAATTCTTTGTATTGATAAAACATAATGAAAAAATGAAAGACAAGAAGAATATAGGATTGACCTTACCACCAAAACAGGGGAAGGAAAAAAAATCCCTTGGCCAGTTCATTTGGAAATGAGTATACAAACCAACAGGAAAGAAAGCAGAATGAGCATATATTAGTATTACTCCTGGCAGCATCGGTGACATGATCATGGTTTGATTTTAATTCCATGTCTTGACTTTAGAGAATAATTTAGAAAAAGAAAATGGAATAAGGAAATGGGATTCTAACTGCTGGGGATTTACAGAATAATCGACTCTTTTAATTACTGAAAGTTGACTAATTATTGGGCTAAGAAGAGTAATAAAGAATTTGCCTATTGTCCATTACTAACTGCATATTATTATTATTTTTTCTGAACAACTAACTGCATATTATTAGGTCGAAAAAAAAGAAGACAAATTAATGTGGGTAGTTAAACCACAAGTGGAAGGAACAAGATGGTCCGACTTTAGTAGTATGTGACTGCCAAGATCCTCTGTCCATTTTTTCTGTCCCTACCTTGTTTCATGAATCTCAGACATTTATTTATGTAGAATCCACATAAATAAATGACTGAGATTTATATGACAGAGTAGGGACGGAGAAAAATAAAAAGAGAATCCGTCCCCGGTATGTGAAAGGTATAAAAGTATTACCTTAGTAGATTTGAAATGGAGGATGATGATGATAAGAGACAAAATAAATTTTGTTGTGTAGACCCACCAACTCCTTTGATTAAACTAAGACATACTCATACTGTGACCTACAGAGCTTCCTTCGTTTCCCCTTTTCCTAGTACAAGTGTCTAAATGCATGAAAATGAAAAATAAATGCTGCTATAGTCATAAATAATATACTGGTGAGAGTGCTATGACATTTCACAACCTTGAATGCCAGAAATTTTGTGGCAGCAGTTGGGAAGAAGGGACATTAAGTTCAACACATATTTCCAGCCCATCCTGCGTCCTTAAGAAAATTTTATGTTCATAATTCCATTCCAAGAATTGAGGATTAACTTGTATAAGAGAAAAACTTAATATGGTTATCCCCTGAAGCAAAAAGGCAAGGGTTTGGTTAGTGTTATGATTAGTAGTTAAAGAAACATGATTATGTTTCTTGGACTTTAACCTTAATCAATCAACATATGGAGAAAAGAAAATGCATGGTATCCGACCTGCGCCAACATGATTGTTAATCGAATCAGAAAGATGAAATGGAGAGAGCGTGGTGGAATAGTTTTCAGAAGCCAGTCTTCTTAGTTAAGCATTATTAATGCCGTAGCAACCAAGAGATGGGTAATGGGTTTATGTTGTTTTGTGTGTTATGGAGACTCAGGTGGTTAGGTCCTACCTGTACTGGAAGGGCATGTTCCTCCATCATTGTACAGTAAATTAGTTGGAGGAGACTGTATAGAGAAAAGGGTATGATTTTAATATGGAGGCCTCAAACCCACCAACAATATCTTAACAAAACTGCTTCTTTCGGATTGTGACAATTCATAATCACTATAGACCGTTCTTATCATACAGATTGTAGGCCTTCAACTAGCAGACATTGCTCTGATCTTGTCAAGGAATAGTCAGTGACTGTTCTTGGTTTCAAAAGAGACGATCAATATCAGCTTGCTTTGAGTTCCCTTTTCTTTCTTTCTTTCCTCTTTTCAGAGAAAGTGAAAGCGGTCATCATTCATATGGTTGCAAAATTTTCAGAACACAAATGATTTTGAGGATTGAAATAATGTTGTTTGCAATAAGATAACAGAAAAATGTAGGACTTTTTTCTCCATTTCAAGAAAAGTTAAGCTCTGGTCTTCTTAAGCCTTTGATATCAAGTTCCAAACTTCCAAAATCTATTCGCCTCTGCGCATAGGCGAATAAATCTGCTGTTAAAATTCCCACAATCAAGGAAAATATTAATGGAAAAAGTTACTATAACGTATATAATTTAAAATAAGAACACCAAAAAGGAGAGACAACAACTAGAAAAGGTACCTAAAGCGTAAAGAAGCATCGTAAAAGGTCCCTAAAATATAACCCTGAAACAGAAGTGACAGACAATATTATCCCACAAGTCCATTGTATGCTCCTCACGCTGGAAAAGATAGTTTGCTGATTAATTAGTAACCAAAATCTGATTGATATGTCATCATTAACTAATAAACATATGCGTGGCTAATCCCTTTTCTCCTTCTTTTCTAATGGTTTTCAAGGTGTAATGTAACTTTATTCCTCGATTGGACATCTAGAATCTTGTTTAATTGCTGCCCATATTAACATTAACCTGAGATAAAGTTGATACGTTCAAAAGTTGATTGTCGAAAAGCACAATAAAGCAGGAAACCTGAGATTTAAAAAAGAAAACAGAATCCCACTGGAAGAGAAATTCTTCCCTTTTGGCTTTACTTGAATCCAAGAAATTCCCACCAACCCGGATGACATTGTGGAATCTTTCCTGGCAATATAAAGAATTAGTCCATTCAAAAAAATGGATGCAATGCAAAGCCCCATAGACTCAACTTTCTTCACATGCCCTCTTACTCAAACCTTTAAAATTGGATCCTTGTTGTTTGAAAACTACGCAGAAACAGACTCGGTAGGAATAGTTTTAATACTCTTGGCTTTTCTTAGTAGCCAGCTCAATAGTTCAGTTTTTCTTTGTCAGTGAGTCCTTTTACAGTAAAATGATAATCTTCTTGGTTGGAAAGCATAAATTATGCAATCCATGTCATTACTCGCTGGTAAGGTATAAGATAGAAGATGTCGTAATCTGTTGGGGCCAACTGTTTCTTGGAAGACAGTTAGCCCATCAGACCCTAATCCTAAATAGAGAGATGATATTAAAAGAGTTGAAAAACAGTGGCAGATTGTTAACCAAACTTCTTTTGGTGTCTGTAATTGTTATCTTTAATCATTGCAAATAGAGTTTGTTGTGTAATTGAGCAGTTTCAGTTGCAAGACCGTATTTTTAGGATCTATAGCTCAATGGTGTTCAACTATCAACAACAGCAAGAGGCAGAGACTTTTGACCTAGGAAATTATTCACATTTCTCAGGATGTTAGGGTTGGCACAAGATCAATGAAGATGGGGTCAGAACTGAATAACATAAATGCAGTTCTGGTTACAGGCCTAATTATGGTTTGACTGTACTGCTCAACTACAGACCACTCCCTTAAACTAAGGGATGTAATGTTTGATGAGGAAGCAAACTCAAGTTACCAACCTGAATTGCTTCCAAATCATCATTATAAGAGTTTTATAGGAAAGTAATGTGATTTATGATCCCAGAAACACACCAAACACGTGAACAAGAAGCATCAACTACTTGCGACAGTTTATAGTACAAAACCGTTGAGTAATTTCACAAGCTGTGCTTTTCTTTTGTTTTTGTTAAACTAGTAAAATGGCATCTTAGCTACCTACTAATTGCATGTGCAATTTCATTTCTCCAAGCTACTGCTTCTTTAAAAATAGGACATATTATTAAGTCATGAGAATAATTAAATGAAGCTAAGTCAATGATAAGATTAATTATTCCAGTATTTGTGAATCTGACATTAATGTTGTTGCTTCTAGGAAGTTGTGAAAAAGTCGGGATCTGTATAACAGAAATCATGAACCATTGAACTGGAGTTAAAGCTTCATTACGCAGTCCTTTAAGCTATAATACATCTCTTTTGTAATTTCAGTTATTTTTAAAAACTTCTTATGAATTAATATTATATAAAAATAAGTTATTTATATTTTATTAAATAGATAGACACCCTTTTATTAAGAAATTGACATAATTAATAAATGAGATCATTTAAAATATGCTACATGTCAATTCTATAAAAAAAATTAATAAAGATGTGTATACAATGTTATGAATACCATACCAAACTTAATATCGGATTGGGTTTTGGTACAGTATTATACCGGTACCGGTTAATACCAGGTGCCGTTTCAAGTAATTTTTTAAATTTATAAAATAGTCCATGAATTTTTTTAAAAATTACAAAATAGTACATTGTTATATTGTACAGTTGTACTGTATATTTTTATCTCTGTCTCCAAAAATCATAATAATAAATAATAATCACAATTTTAATTTAATTTATAAAATTAATTTAATAATTAATATAATTAAATTTAAAGTATTTTTTAAAAATATATATAATAGATACTAGTTTATAAATAATAAATAATAAATTATTTATTTTAAAAAATAAAATATTTTATTAATACTTTATTAATAAATATTATATAAAATATTAAAATAAAT
>JAOSBP010000008.1:8238983-8254953 GCA_027563825.1 Erythroxylum mucronatum | reverse complement strand
CAAATGCAATCCCCTTTTCAGTTCAAGAACAGAAGAGACGATCCCAAGAGATGAATCGAATAACGAAAACATAAGACCAAAAAAAAATACCCCATTGGAATCACAGAAGGCCAAAATCACGAAAATAGCCACTTACAGAAGACAAAAATCACGAGGAACAGAATAGAATCACGAACTTGAAGAAGAGCCCAGTCAGTTTCCGGAGGGAGGCTCGTCAGACGTCGAAGAAGGAGATGTTTCGGGAGGGTTAACGTGAAGGATTAATTTGTCTTACAGAAGACAAAAATCACGAGGAATAGAAGAATCACGAGCTTGAAGAAGATAAGGAATGGATGTTGGGAGAGAGGCTCGTCAGACGCCGAAGAAGGATAACAAAATTTCAAATTTCAAAAACCTTTTAAGGCTGTTTGAAACACATTAAATTAAATTCATAAAAGAAATTGGATTCAATTACATTAATAAAATTGGAATTAAATTCAATTTATACTGTTTGGAACAAATCCAGAAATATTAGAATTGAATTCAATTACATTGTTTTGAACAAATCTAATAAGATTATAATTGAATTCAATTATTTCATATAACACATTTACCCCTGACTAAAAAATGATATTAACTTATAAACGTTCACACTTATTTATTGTTATTATTATTATTATTATTATTGTTATTAACCTTATTATTATTATTGTTGTTATTATTATTATTATTGTTATTTGTTATATATATATTTATATTATTATTAGTGGTGATTATTATTATTATTTGTTGTTTATAATTTATTTATTTATTTATTATTATTATTATTATTAAACGAAATTAATTCTTTATTTATTTATTTATTTATTTATTTATTTATTTATTTATTATTATTATTATTATTATTATTATTATTACTATTATTATTATTATTAACCTTATTATTATTATTTGTTAGGTGCTGTCTGGCGGTGCTGGTGGGAGATGGCGATGGCGATGGCGGTGCTGGTGCTGGTGGGAGATGGCGATGGCGGTCGGCGATGCTGGTGCTGGTGGGAGATGGCGAAGGCGGTGCTGGTGGGAGATGGCGATGGCGATGTCGGTCGGCGATGGCGATGGCGGTCGGCGATGGATGGTGCGTCGGCGCTGGCGATGGCTGGCGATGGTCGGCGATGGCGATGGCTGGTGGGAGAAGAGGAGAAGTTTCAGGGCGTTAGCTTGCGTGTGGGTTGAATTCACGTGATTTGGGACGTGAATTCAATTCTTGAAGAACGCACGATTTCAACCCACGCACGTTTTCAACCCACGCGAATTTTTAGGTTCCAAACAGTTGAATTGAATTCAATCCCACGATTGAATTCAATTCAGGGCTTTCCAAACACCCTGTTAATATCAAAATATATTTTAAAAAAAAGAAAAAGACGTTGGCTTAGCTCCTCCGTTACTTCACACTCAGGTCTAAAGTCCTACTCCTAAAGACAACGACAGTGTGTCTCTGTTTCTCAGTTTAAAACTTCAAGATTGTATCTTTCTCCCTCTAAAGACTCCACCTTTTCCTTAACCTGCTACAAAACCCTTCAAATACGTCCAAAACCCTGATCCCATTTCGCAGATCTCAACTGCATTCGCTGTGTTGTTAATGCATTTGTAGGAGAGGAGTGAACTCGATGTCCAACTCCGACCCGAAAACCCGACGCAAGCCAGGTACATGGCTAGCTCCGCCGGAATCCGCCCCAATGCCGCCGTCTTCCTGGGCTAAGAGAACTGGCTTCCGGCCCAAATTCTCCGGCGAGACCAATGCCAGTAACTCCGGTCAGATTGCTCTGCCACCGAAGCCTAGAGAGCAGCAGCCCGATGCCCAGCCGGACCTCGAGGCTGGTAAGGTGCCAGCTACGCCACCTCCACCACCGGCGGCAACGAATGGGACCGAAGCTACGGGGAACAAAGAGCAGAGTGTGAAGAAGAGGAGAGAGTCTGATGGTGGCGGCGCTCCGAAGAAGGAATCTGGTCGTGGAGCAAACGGGCAGGGTCCTACAAGTGCAACGGATGCTCCAAGAAGAGGTGTTACGGGAAATGCCGAAGTAGTTGATATGTTGCCACAAATTGCGGAGGATGATGGGTTTGTGGGCAGACCTTCTCATATGAAGTATCAACTCAGAGACTCACCTGGTCTTGGTGAGTCTTCTTCTTCTTCTTTCTTTTTTTTTTTGGTTACTTGGAATATTAAAATAAAAGAGTTTGAAAGCTAAAGAAAGAAACTCTATTACTGGTTGTTTAAGCTGGTCCTTGGCTTTTGATGTTGTTTGTACCTGTGGTAAAAACGTGTCCTTTTGCAATTATTTATTGTGTTTATAGAGTTAAGATTGGGATTATGTTATGGATGGACTCGGAATTTGACTTTTTTTTTTTATTGCTTATTATGAGGTATGTAATTGATTCTCTCTTGGGTGTGTGCGAAGGATTGTAAAACTGTTGGTTTAATTCTATGGTAGTCTTAAATTTGTTTATTGGTGCTTAATGGATATCAGTGGATGAAAAATGATATTTAGATGCGGTATTAAATTGGCTTTTGAAGCAATTTCAAATTGTTTGATGTTTCAGGGCTTTCGAGTATAATTGGGATTCTATTATTTGTTTGGATTGGCTGTTTAAATTAAGCTTTCATTACCTATTGTTATGACCAGTTAGTCTGGTGTACATAAGGTGTTATTCCTCGTTTTTGTCTGTTTAATCGATAATTTAAGTGTGCTTATGTTTGTTTGTGTAATGTCACAGTACCCATAGGGCTGTATGGATTTCAACATTACCTTTCAATATTAGGTTCGTTGATTCTCATTCCACTGGTTATAGTTCCAGCAATGGGTGGCTCTTATGTGAGTACTTGGCGAATTATTATGATTTATGTTACATGTTTTATTTACTATAATTCTTGCTTGCTTGGAGATGGTGCACCATAGTTTGATCTGATTTGATTTAGTTGGTGTAGGAGGATACCGCAATGGCTGTCTCGACCGTCCTATTTGTTTCAGGAGTGACCACACTTTTGCATACATCATTTGGATCCAGGTTGCCTTTGATACAAGGCCCTTCATTTGTTTACCTTGCACCAGCATTGGCAATAATCAACTCCCCGGAGTTTCTAGGACTAAATGGAAATGTAAGTTCTTTTTTCCTCAGATTTTGGTTAATTGAATAGGCAATTAGTAGTTGTCCTTTCCTGTTTGGCACACCGCATATGAATTAGAAGTTAAACTTGCATCTTATTCCTCTTAGTTACTATACCCTAAATTAATTATTTTTTGTGGTTAAATAAGTTACTCTATTTGACTTATTCGAACATTGGATAGCTTGAATTGCGGAAGGGTGCAGATAGCATTTTTAAGGCTCAAGTTCTTGTAGTTTGGTATTTCATGGTTTAAATTAGTTGAATTGTCTGCACAAGGCAATCTCAAAATTAGTAATGTTAAATCTTTTTCACATGCTTTCCATCTTCCAAGTTTGGAGCGTAATCATAAAAAGAGAGAAAACAAGAAAGATGGACTGGATGGATGGTACTGATCTTTATTAACATGTTTTTAAGATTTGCATTGATAGTTCACTATTTTATGTGAAGGTTTAAGATTACTTGACTAAATCAAGAAAGACTGAAAGTAATCTTTTGAGGAAAGGTTGGAAAAGATAAAGATATACAAATGGATTAAAGCCACCATAACATTGCATCCCATGATAATTTATCGTATGTCTATAAATGAGAAGATTTTGAAAACATGAGGCAACTCAGTATTCCTTTGACTTGTTATTTGGCATTCTCGTATGACACATGACAAGTGAACTGCTAGTACTGGTGCTTAACATGATCGACTGGTTGCTCTTTACAGTAATTATCCTATGAGCGTTAAACCAGCCATTTTAGAGCAAAATGGTTGAACTGTCTTGATTGACTGTTGAGACCTCTAAAACCTTCTAGGATATATCATTTTGGGAGTGGTTATTTGAACTTCTGCTAGAGCATCAAGTTTGGTAATGCCATTTAATAATAATACAAAAATGGAATTTGGTTGTCTTTGAATATTATAGACTGATTATTGGTTTTAAGTTTACAAATACATGAAACTTGTTAAGCAAGTTCAACACACTAAGTATAATTTTGAATTATGAGAATTTCTTTTTCAACGTAATTATAATTGTTGGAAAATCCTGTAAGAAATCATTCCCAATAGCAGAAATTCAAGCATATCATGAAGGAGCTACAAGGGGCTATAATCATAGCTTCTACTTTTCAAGCATTACTTGGATACAGCGGACTGATGTCAGTATTTGTAAGGTACCCTTTCAGCTTCTTCTCTCAGAGTTTGTGTTATAAACTGTCATTTCATGAAGTTTGCAACATTTGAGTTTGGATTGTATACGGTTGAAACTAAACATATTACATTTCAGTTCCTCAACTATAATTTTCTTGATTGTTGCAATTTTTGATGCATAGTCGATTAATAGTATTTCTTCTTTAATATCCTTGTTTGAATATATTCACAAATGATTTTATTGCGATAATACATGCGAGGCTTAAGAATGATTGACAGAACTCAGGGCATGATCACCTACTCAATAGCTATAGTTCTGTCCACTTGATTGCAAAGGAATATTGTTACAGGAGGTTTACATATCAGATGTATCCGTACATTGTCCATGAGATGCTTCTTTATATTGCATGTGCACCCTTTTAGTTGTGCCATTTCATTGTTAGGGGGATGCAATCAAAGAAAAAGTATACAGCTCTTTGTATCTATTTATTGTAGAATTAAGCTAGTTAAGGATTGATCAATAGCTATTAGTATGTTAATTTTAAAAAATAAAAAGAAGGTTAGTTGTGTTTCAGAATAGTATGAATGAGCATAGGACAGAAAAATACTATTTATCTGAAAGGGGATGGTTTTCATATCTCCTGTTAATACTAAGAACATGGATGGCTAACTCTTATTAGCTTGATGTGCAAATTACTTGGGTTTTACACGATATGGTTTTAAAGTTAATTTGCTTTAGTCCTTAACCAAAGTACTTTGGAGAGTGCTTCTTGCTATTATCTGTTTCTGTGGTTTCTATCCTTACAATCGTTGTCATTGTTGAAGCTACTGATTGTGCTATCTTGCAATAAATTACAATTTGATGGCTCAACCAAATGAGCTTGCAATTAATTAATTTTGAGATATGATCATTGAAATCCCTTCTCTTATGGTTTAGTCTGTCTTCTTTGTCTTTGTCTTGAGTTGACCCTTGTCATGCTGTTGAAAATTTGGGATTTTTTTCCGTCTCAATGTGATTGGCTGCTGTTGTTAATACAGTAATGGCCATTTTGTCCAGTAAGAGTTTTTGGCAGCTCATGACTAAAAACTCATTTTCATGTTTACCTTTCTTTCTTTTCCAGGTTAATCAATCCTGTGGTTGTTGCACCAACTATTGCTGCTGTTGGCCTTTCTTTTTATAGTTATGGTTTCCCACTTGTTGGTAACTGCATTGAGATTGGTGCGGGTCAAATACTTTTAGTTATTATCTTTTCTCTTGTAAGTTGGACGACAGCTAAATTCAATTTCCTTTTCCTTTTAGAAATGATCTTCAATTAAATATATGCATTTTCGTTTGTTTTGATGTTTTATATCCATTGCCCATGTTTCTTATATCTTATATTACAAATAAAAATTCTTATAGTGTCTTGATATTCTTGCAGTACCTTCGTAAGGTGTATGTTCTTGGTCATCGGGTATTCCTTATTTATGCGGTAAATTCAAGTTTTCATTTTGCCTATTCTGCCATGGCCATGCCTATATGAATACTTGTACATTGTCCTGCCTATTACTTTCTTGATTCTTATAGTGAGAATTAGAAGTTTGAGTACTTCAACATAGAAACTATTTGGACTTTCTGAATGACTTAAAGTTCTTTACATCCTAGCAAGTAGCAACCCCTCCATCCCTTGCCCAATTCTCCTTTCTCTCTCTCACGAGGAGATAGACAAACCTGACGATGTACAAAGAAGCAGAATAGGTCAACATTGGGCGACTAGGCCTTAATATTCAGCTTTTGATGCTATTTACATCAGTGTTGTCTTAGATGAATGATTAATTATTATAAACACGCAAAATTGATGCCAATTGTCCCACCAAAAGTTGGTGTCCTTATCTAATGCTTTCCCATTGTTTCAATACATCATAATATTAAATAATAACTCCTCTGATCTAGGGATCAATTTTGCATGACCATGTTTACTTTTTTCCTTTTGCCATGGGAAATGAGACTAATGAGCAGAAATATAGGAGGTCTTCTTAGGTGTGATACTGAAACTTCCTTTATCTTGTCTTAGGTCCAGTTTGTTGATTCATAATAATGTTTTTGCCTGCCACTCTCTGAGCTCATATGGCTATTTATATGTCATCATCAGGTTCCATTGGGTCTGGGGATCACATGGGCAGCTGCCTTCCTCCTAACTGAAGCAGGAGCCTACAGTTACAAAGGTTGTGATGTAAACATTCCTGCATCAGATATTATATCTGGACACTGCAGAAAACATGTCTCCAGAATGAAGCATTGTCGAGTTGATACTTCTCATGCCTTGAGATCATCCCCATGGTTTAGGTTTCCTTACCCACTGCAATGGGGTACTCCTATCTTCAGCTGGAAAATGGCTCTTGTGATGTGTGTTGCGTCCATCATCTCATCTGTGGATTCGGTTAGTTTCCAATTTATATCTATGGAGTTCTTTCTTATCGTTTGGTTAGTCATTGTCTCTATTAATTTCCAAGATTTGACAATAGGAGTCGTAGGCTTGTGTGGAGGAGCAATGGTTATCCACACTTTCATCTTACCTTAGTTGAGTTTCTAATTTTTAGTAGACTACAAGCTGGAATACTGACATTAAGGATTTGGGTAGTTTCCAACTTATAGTTATAACTATTAAGATCTTTCTTACCATTTAGTTATCCATTGTCTTTATTAATTTTTGTAATTGACAAATATGAGTTTAGGCTTGTGTGGAAGACCAATGGTCATTTACACTTTCGTCTTATCTTGGCTAAGTTTCTGATTTTAATAGAGTACAAGTTGGAGTATTGACGTTAAGGATTTGAAGTGGTTTGAAGTCCCACTGATAGAACTGGAAGAAAAATGCAATTTTTATTTTTAATTGTGTGTTGAATTTGGACTGTTCATATAATAACAACAGGGTCCTCTGTGACATTATGGTAGGATACGCATTTCACTTCAAAATGTGATATGAGAAATACTTGTCTGTGGATGAAATGCTGGTCACCAGAGATTCCATTCGCATTGGTTTTCTCGAGCTTCCTCTGTTACCATTCAGTAGTATCAACGATTTTGCTACAAGTACTTACTATTTATAAGTAGAGTGCTACAAGTTTACACCTTCACTACTGGAAAGTTTGTGAATCTAAGTTCTACTTGTTGAAGAATAAATAAATTGGTATCTGGCTTTTCACTATAGTTTTGACATAAAAAAATAAGTTAGTACTATTAGAATCAGCCTCCTGTCATTTATTTTTTAGTTTTGTTCCATAGAACTTCTAGCAAGATTTCTAGAATGTTTTCATTATTTGCTTTTAATTTGGTGGTAGGTTGGCTCATATCATGCGACATCATTGTTGGTGGCATCAAGGCCTCCGACTCTAGGTGTTCTCAGTCGAGGTATTGGTCTTGAAGGCCTTTCGAGCATCTTGGCTGGCCTCTGGGGGACTGGAACTGGCTCCACAACTCTAACTGAGAATGTGCACACTATTGCGGTGACAAAAATTGGGAGCCGCAGAGCAATTGAAGTTGGTGCCTGTATTTTGATTCTTCTATCACTTATAGGTAAGTGTTAATGAACTGCTATTGGTAATAATTGAACCAAAAATCTCATTTTTGATAATGCAAAATGCATAACGGACATGTTATTTGTTCCTTGCTTGCTACAATGAGAACTATTGAGGTACATGGATAAATTGGATAACATGTAGGGTTCTGTCTAGATGTTTCTGAGAGAGCCAAGGAAGAGTTGGTTGATGGCTACCTGTTCTTTGTGGCATATGTATAGGAATCTCCTATTTTAAAAATGCAAATTAATTGAAATTCAAGGAATGCTTGAATATGAAAATAAAAATTGGGATATAGTGTTACTAGTTAAAGAATTGATCCTATGAACATGGATGAATAAAAAAATCTAATTTTTTTAATGCTACTTTATTTGACATTTATTTTGCGCTCGGCTCACTAAGGAATGGAAATATTTTAATTTCACTACCATATTATTTGTCAAATTTTGTTTTTGTTTCGTGAAAGAGTTGGAAGGTACGTGGAACTTTTTCATATTCATGTAATTATTTTGTCAATCTCGTAGTTTAGGACACTATAATCAAACTCTAGATCTGTCCCTGATATGAAGGATAATAAGCTGTAGTTTTCTATGGTTTTTCGTAAGTAGGAAATGGTATTGTTTTTTTTTAAATGAATAAATTACATTAACTATAGGCAAAGCTAATACAATGTTCCAATGAGTTCTAGTGTATAAGCCTTAATTTAATTACGGTTTGATTGTAATGTCAAAATATATAAAACATTACAATAGGCAGAACTATATCAACATTCTAAACTGATTAAAGCTTCCATCTGCGTTTCATGTCCTATGAGAGAGTGCTTTGCGTATTCTTTGCAAAAATTGCTGATCTATTCCAGTTGACAATCTTATCTACTAGTTGGTACTTTCCTTCTTCTGTGTTTGTAAACATTCTGCTATTCCTTTCCTTCCAAAGTGCGTAGACAGTAGTCGTGAAAGCAGTCTTAAGAAGTATTTCATTAGGCATACCTTGCCTGGAGTTTCTAATAGCCCAACTCAATGTTTGATCCCAGTCATACATATAGTTTTCTCCTACAATCAAATGTGGTATCTTGCTTCAGATTGCTTTAGAGAATCTGCAAAGAAAAAAGAGATGATCTCTATCCTCCATTGCCATTTTGCATGATACACAACTAGAGTCTACATTGCCATGCCATTGGCTTTTAGTCTTAAGCCTGTTTTGAATTGCTAGCCAAGTGATTAGAGAGGCTTTAGGATTCAAGGGGTTCCTCCAACAAGGAACCTCAGATGATTTGTTTACGAGTAACTGGTGGCAAGACTTATTTGTGAATTTTCCATTCGAACTGAGAGTCCAAGTGATTTCATCGTCACTCTCTACATCACTCAATTGAGGAAAGTATTCCATTAGAGAATTAAAGCCTCTAAAGTTTCCCCTCCATTCACCATTCCATATCAGAGATGAGACTTTAAGGTTCAGTGGGATTCTATTTCTCAAGTGCAGAATATTAGGGTTGTGAATTATAGGACTCGAATCTAGCCAATTGTCAAACCAAAATCAGGTTTTTTCTCCATTACCAATCTTATGCTTGTTCCACAGATAAACAGTGTCCCTCAACTTCATCATTTGTCTAAAGATCCAAGAGACATCTCTTGTGAAAGATGCCTGCCGGAAGTTCATGCTTTTAAGGTGATACTCGTGAATCCATTTGATCCAGAGTGTTTTATGATCTGTATAGAGTCTCCAAAGCCTTTTACACATCATAACTTTTTGCATAGTGGTTATGGAAATGATCCCAAGCCCTCCATGTTTCTTTAGAATAGTAACCTCACTCTATTTGATCTTTGCATTTTTAGCGTTTTCAGTTCCTCCTGTCCATAAGAAAGCTTTAATTATTCCTTTAATCTTTTTAGTAACCTTCCTTGGCAATGCTATGTGTATTGTCCAGTGTAGATGCAAGCTGCTCGGAACTGAGGTAATAAGGATGATTCTGGCAGCATATGAGAGAAACCTGTTTTGCCAAGCATTAACTCTTGATTTTATCCTTTCAATGAGAGGCAAACAATCATTGAATTTTGGTTTGGAATAAGTGATAGGACCCCCAAGGTAGTAGAAAGGAGTTGAATTCACATTAAGCCCAGCAATTCTACTTAACTGAACTAGATTCCTCACATCATCTGATAGATACTGGCTACTCTTTTCAATATTATGCTGTTAGGACTCTGACTTTAGAACACTAGGATTCAACTATATTATTGCTATATATCGGTACCGTGTTCAACACTACCGAATAGTAGTATATCACTTCTCCCTAACCAGAGCTGATGCTCCTCACTAACCAGAGCAGAAATGCTCCTCAGAAGGTATGAAGCCTTCTGTCCTTTCTTCTCTCTATTTTTCAGCCTGCCTCTCCCTACGTCTTGTCCCCTTTTATAACCATCCTAGGTAACAGATTCTGTTACAACCGAATGATTGGTTGTCAGTACTATTAGCTAACTACTACCCGAATACAGAATATCGTACTCCCCTACCCCTTACTCCTCTGCCCTCTGTTTATTCTTCCTATCATCTAAAGATCCTAACATATGCTTTAATCCCGACCATTCTGCAAATATTTCCAACACTTGTATCATAATGCTTATGGACTGAGTGTCAGCTCCACATAATACTATCAGATCATCAGCATCCATAAGATGGGTGAGGTCAATTGCATTGCATTTGTTGTGGTATTGGAATCTTCAATTACAAGAGATTAGCTTGTTAATAGCATAGACAATCCTTCCATAACAAGGGTGAATAAGGAGATAAGGGGTCTCCCCGTCTGATTTCCTTTGGACTCTTGAAAGGTTTAGTTGGAAAACTATTCACTGGCATACTTAGAGTAGGAGTTTGAATGCAAGTCATTATCCAATTCACAAATCTACGGGGCAGTTGTAATGCTTCAAGACATATTCTGATAAACTTCCAGCTACTTGTATCAAAAGCTTTGAAAAAGTCAATTTTGATTGAGCAGCTTTTGAGTTTCTTACATGAATTATACTCCTTCAGCAGTTCTAGTAGCTGGAGGATATTGTCCCCATCGTTTCTGTGAGGAAGAAAAGCCCCTTGTGCTGAATGGTTGCTAACAGTGATTACCACCTTCAATCTTTCATGCCTGCAAATGCTGTTAAAACAATCATTTTCAGATTAATTGAATGCAGAGGTCAATAACTAACAATAGAATGGACTTCTAATGATCATAAATGGAAAATATTATTGATAGTTGCAGTTTGATGAAAGCACAAGTAGCCCTTGATTCATAGGTAACATGCTTGGCTTGAGATCACTTGATTTTGACTAATTAAGTGTTTCTATTTGAGCAGGTTTATTAATTGAATTAACATAATCTGTTCATCTTTATGATATTGGAACTTCCATATTGATGGCTAAGTTTGATGTCTTCCACCTGATGATGTGTGTGGCTTTTGCTCATGCTATTTGTTATCTTTTCTTATTGTTTATTAAGAAGTTAAGCAAAAAAGAAATGCGACAGGAGTGTACATATTTATTCATTAGTCAGTGCATCTGACACTGACATGGGTCCTTTTTTTTTTTGGTGGTAATGGGATTAAATGCTGATATGGCCTCTGTTTTATTCGGGAAGGAGTGAATTTGTGTCTTAATGTGGTGTGTAAGATGACTCTATGTAGCTTTTTCTTTTTAAGGTTTGTGGATTAACAGAGCCAAGGACATTAGACTTACATGTACAAGCTTTGTCCACTAACTCCACTTATCAAATGCAACTAAAGTAATAGAAGTGCACTACTTCCCAGATACTCTGGTTGTAATTTTAATCAGAATTTTGCAGCTAAGATCCTGATCTTTGAACAAATTGTTGCAACTGTTGTTTGGGTCAAAATTTTCTGGTTTCTTTTTCTCTATGATGTTTGACTTGTATTTCTCTCTTATCTCTTCTCTCTCTTTTCTGAATTCATTCTTTATGGGTTTGTGGGGCGGGCTTCTGTCATGGTGTGCTTTGATTGGATAGTTGGTACCATGGTGTGAACAGTTTGCTTGCTCCTGATCCTGTTGATCACACAAAGTCCTCTAAGAGTTCCTGTTTGAATTCTTCTGGAGCAATTTGCTTTGAGGATATTATATCTAATGATAGAAGTGAACCCTGTTTGGTAGACATCATTTTATTTTCTACCTCGTGCCATTTTGTAATAGTTTTTGCATGATCATTTTTTCGGATATACATACAGGCAAAGTTGGAGGTTGTATAGCTTCAATTCCTGAAGTCATGGTTGCTGCACTCCTCTGTTTCATGTGGGCAATGCTAACAGCATTAGGGTTGTCAAACCTGCGGTACAGTGAGGCTGGAAGCTCTAGAAATATTATTATAGTCGGCTTGTCATTGTTCTTTTCCCTTTCAATACCGGCGTACTTTCAACAATATGGCATCTCTCCAAATAGCAACTTGTCTGTTCCAAGTTACTTTCAGCCTTACATTGTTGCTTCTCATGGACCAATCCGCAGCAAATACGGAGGGGTATGCTTTTTGTTCTTATATTGTTTCAGCATGTTTCTTAGCTAGTTCTAAGATTAATGTAACTGAGAAGCTTCTTTAAATATAAATTCCTATATCTTCTTGTGTGCCTGTGCCTGCTCTCCTTTATGCATGGAAGATTACTTTTGGTTACTAAACGTGGTTATTGTGTTTTAACAGTTGAACTACGTTCTCAACACATTACTATCATTGAACATGGTGATCGCATTTCTTGTGGCTCTTATCCTGGACAACACTGTACCTGGTAGCAGGCAAGAACGCGGGGTATACGAGTGGTCAGAACGTGAGGCAGCAAGGAGTGAGCCTGCTGTTACCAAGGACTACGAGTTGCCTTTCAGAGTTGGCCGAATTTTCAGATGGGTAAAATGGGTTGGCCTTTGAGTTTGAGAGACCAAATTGCATCTAATATTGGGAAAACACCAGCTGATTCTGAAAATGTGTATATTGGAGGATCTGATTATGATTGTTGTAATTTTGTATTATGGACAATGTATGTATTTTTCAGTTTTTGAGTCACTGAAGAAGGATTTTGTCCTTGTACTTTGATCCCACCTTCATCATATATATTTATTCCATTTTATATTATCCAACCTCCATTTTAATGTGTCAATATTATAATTCAAAATGTGATATAATGATCTTTTAGTACAAGAATAAAATTAAAATCTCACTTTTTAAAAGTAAAATAGATATGATTCTTACTAAACTATATCACATTATTTAAATAGATGGTGCTAAATGTCACACACCTAATCAATTTCTCCGAGATAAATGTTATATAAATAATATGATATATTGGCATAAAAATGTGTGTAGCTAATGTATTGTAGTTTAACTCTTGCCACCGTATCGGTCGAAGAATGGAACGAGATAAAGGTTTTATGTATTGGGTATGAATACTGATCAGTACAGACTTGTTTTGTTTGGTACCGATCGGTGTTTATAATACCAGTCATATCAGAGCCGGTCCTAATGTTTTATAGGCCCTGGGCAAATAAAAAAGGTTCCTATTTTGACTTTTTTTAATGATAATTAAGAGTGGATTCCTATAAAAAACAAAAGAGATAAAATAGAAGTCCTTTTGTTGCTCTTTGTGAAGATCAAGACTTTCATAAAAAATAAAATGAAACAAAATGAGGCCCTTTTTGTTGCCTATTTTATTCTTCATAAAGTTAGGTCCTGGGCAGGTGCCCTGCTTGCCCTTGCCCAGGGCCAGGGCCGGCTCTGAGTCATATGCTAGCCGATACCGAAAATTTTGGAAAATATAGACCTATTAACAAAATTTTCAAAAAATTTTAAAAAGTTTTACCTCCCTCCCGCCAACCCCCCTCTTTCTTTTTTTCAAAGTTTTTTAATTAGTTATTTAGTTCAATTTTTATTGCGATTTTTAAATTTTTATTTTTAAAATAAAATACAAAATTTTATTACTAATAATAATTATACATTAAATAAAACTTAAAAATAAATTTTTGATTTAAATTTATTTTAATCTTTTACATAATATTTATTTAAAAAATATTTTATTTTTTAAAATAAATAATTTAAAAATTATTTTTTATAAACTAATATTTATTTTATATTTTAATTGTTAAATTAAATTATATTTGAAATTTATATATTTTCAAAACATTTTTAAATTTAATTATATTTATTAATAATTATTAAATTAAATTATCAATTAAATTAAATTAAGATATTTATAATTTTATTGATAATTACTTTTAATTAAATAAATATAATATATTTAATTGATAGTAAATTAAATAATATATGTTTTGGTTTCATATTTCAATTCTACTTGGTTGTTTCCTTATCTTGTTATAAATTGTAATAATTTGATAGTTAAGGATATTTATTGTTATTTTTATTAGATGTTTTGATGTAATTATTATTTATTATATAATGAAAATTAAAATTGTAATATTTTAAATACTTTATATTTTTCTTAATTTTATATTTATATGATGATTATTGTCGTTTTTCATATAAATTGTAGTTACTATTTATATTTGAAATATCTGAAAATTATTGTTATTTCATATTAGTTGTGATTATTATTTATTATTATGATTTTTGAAGATAGGGTTAAAAGTATACAGTACAGCTGTATAATATGGCAATTGACTATTTGGCAAATTTTTAAAAAACTCAAGGAATATTTTGTAAATTTTAAAAATTACCGAAGCGGTACCAGTATTGATCGTTATTGGTACAGTATCGTATTAGAACCCATTCTAGTACCAATGTCGATACGATATTCGCAACATTGACTCATGCTCCTGCACATCTAAGTGTATTGGAGTGCATGTTTTAACAATGAATATAACTAACAGTAGCTGTTCTAAGATTCAATCGGGTTGGAGCACTCTATTTTTGTTAAGGTATTTCAATCTTGTGTCAATTATGTCCACATATTTGTGTGGATCATACATAAATATATGGATGAGATTTAATATAATAGGGTAATAATTGAGGGATCAATTCACCTGTTTCTGTTTCTGTGTGCCACCTTGTACCCCTCTCCACCCTGTGTCCCTTCCATCCATCTATCCATTAGAGCACTCTATTTTTGTTAAGGAGTTTTAATCTTGTGTCAATTATGCCCACATATTTGTGTGGATCATACATAAATATATGGATGAGATTTAATATAATAAGATAAGAATTGAGGGATCAATTCACCTGTTTCTGTTTGTGTGTGTCACCTTGTGCCCCTCTCCATCCACCCATTAATGGATGAATGGAGAGAAGCACAGGATGACACACGAAAATGGTAACAACCACCCCATGCCCAAGAATTGGTTAATTGGATGAGTACGGGATGGCTGTGCCCGATTTCTAGTGTCACATGCCATCCATTAACATTTAATGGATGACTGGGATTCCCAGAGCACAGTGTGACACTGAGAATTGGGCTAGGGGATTTGATCCCTAGCTGGATGAGAGGATATAATCCCTCCCCGATTCTTTGATTTCAGTGTATGCATCACCCCAGAGAGAACTGAACTGAACAGACCAATTGGATGAATTTGATTCCCACCCCCAGACGCCACTTCTGTTTGTGATAAACAACTAATGATATAATATTTAATATTTACCTTTTATTAATTTCTACTAATTAAATTAAAAATAATTCTGTAATGAGATATTCAATTTTAGAAATAAATCAAAAAATTTAAAAAGATATTATTAATGATGTAAAAATAAAAAATAAAAAATAAAATAAAATAGGAAAAAGTCAAACTGTTCACACGAGCCCATAGTTTCTCATCCATCCTAGCCTGAGAGTCTCACATGTCAGGAATTGCTACCGTTTCTACCTGCTGCTGCCTACTTCATGATAATTAAGGTGAGTTGTAGCCAAAACTTGTCTTCTACTGCCTCTTAATTGTTGTCATCTTTCACCGATTAAGGGTGCGTTTACTTTCTGAAAATTCTCTAGTTTTCTAGAAATTTTTTTCATAAAACAGAAAAAAATTAGAAAACATGTTTATTAATAAAAAAATAGATCAATTTTTCAAGAAAAATGTGTTTTCTATTTTTCCAATTTTCTAGGAAATTAGAAAACTACTTTTAATAGGTTTCCAAATTTTCATCTCTAATT
>JAOSBP010000008.1:8206826-8219050 GCA_027563825.1 Erythroxylum mucronatum | reverse complement strand
ACAAAAATTCCAAAAATTATCTTAATACAGTCCGAATCAATCCGAAGTTGCATTAAACCACTTTACCCGGAAAGTGCTATGAATGCATGCCAAAATATTTAATCTGTAATCATCTAACCCCTACTGTGGGGCGTTACACCCAATACCATAGGCGTTCAACAATCACAATCAGAAATCCATCATCCAATATAATAAAAAATTAAATCAAATAGGAAAATTTCGATAAATGACAGAAAAAACCTACAACATATATACCAGTACCGTTTTCTAGCCGGTACATAATGATATTCACATCCTTAAAAGCCAATCAATAACTCTATTTTAATGGATAATGAAATGTGTAGGAACCTTTTAATGGTCGAAAGCATTCTTGAATGTCTTCCACTGGCACTTTCATGCAATATGTCTTGTAATTTTAGACTGCAATGTGATGTCGCAACTGGCTACAATAGTACAGTGAATAACTCGACACTTGTCACATTGTTTCCATGTATAACATTTCTAGATAGAGAACAACTACCAAATTCTCATGTTCTTAATATCAAAATCTTAAACTTGTCATTTCAATAACCAGCTTGTTAAAATGGTGTGCATATTCTTTGTTCTAAGAGATATTTTAAGTTGGTATGTTTAGTATGAATCATGTATCCCATTCCAGTAATATCCTTCTCATAAACCGATAAGGCATAATGCTTAAGTGAGAGCTTACTTACATGTACTAGGGGATGCTTGTCTTATATAAGTGTTGCTACCAAACCTATTCTATAAAAATCAACTTAAATAATAAAAGGTTTGGAGCATTGATAAGTCCAAACGACATAACTAAAAATTCATAGGTCATAAAAGTTGTCTTGGGAACACATGGAGGATACATCCTAATATTATAATATCCTAACCTTAAATCGAACTTAAAAAACTAAAATTCTCTATATAATTCATCCAAAAATTTCTCTATCATAAGACGTAAAACATATCCTTAAAAGTACACTTATTAAACTCAATCACAACCTTCAAGAGTTATCTTTCGTTTTTACCAAGATTGTTAGAAAAGAAAATAGTATGGTATTATACTGGATTATTCCCTATATTAATAAAAATTACATAAATTCCTTAATTATGGTCTTTTATAACCCATCATATATATATGTTAGATGTTCATTACTTCCACTCCTTTTAGCAAAATTCAATAGTCATGTTCCCCTATGTAAGGATAAGTTGGTAGGCTTAGTAAATAACAAGCTAAACTTAGCTAGGAGAGACTCTAATTCTGTTTAATGCAATTCCACCATTGATGACCTTCTAATGGACAATTCTTACAATTTGTTGCTCAGGAAGTATTGCAACCAAAGTATATATAATTGACTTATTCTTCTCTTTCTCATCTTCCCTGACAAGTAAATTCTATTGCTAAAAACTTCTTCTCACACCAAATGCATAATCTCTTTGTTCTTTGAATTCCTTAATATTAAGTTTTCTCTTCTTCTTTTTTTTGCACTAGTTGAACTTCTTAGCTGTAGTGTATGTGGGGACGACTTGGAAGTTTAGAAGGTAATTCGATTAAGTTTCATTCTCTTTGTTGAAAAAAAAAATCTCAATCAATCAAGAATTTATAGTTATTATAATACATGTCAAGGAGTTTGTAGTATACTTTAATTGTTCTAGTCTCCTTGAAGGTGCGAACAAGATCCTCAAATCTCTGTAACAATATGACTATATATTCACCCAAAGTTGGCTCCACTACTATATATGTAGTTGATGTTATTTTGCTGTGTTTCCCTCAATAATAATTTTAACCAATATCAAAGAATTATTCTGCAAAATAAATCTAACTATGGATGTTGTTTCCATCGAACATAAGAAATTTCACTTTTTCTAATCTCGCGGGAGTCGCATAATATTGAGTTTCAAATGGATGTTGATTCATCACAGTGTCCATTTATCCCTTTTACTGGCTGTATAAATACATGTTGTTGGAACGTAACATTTCTCTGATCTCACTCATCTCTTGGCATCAGTTTTTGTATTTCCTCTATTTGCATCTATAGTGAACTAAGCATCTTGCATTTCTTGTATTTGCATTTATAGTGATTCCTCCATGCACCTAAGCTCAAATGTTGCTCGTCTCCCCTACTTAGTTTAGACCATATGTGGGTTTAGATGATCACTTTCTTCTTCCTACTTGGTCTGAATTGCAGCTGGTATGGATGGTGAGTATCGATATATTCAGCTCCATTTATACACCTTTTTTTTTGCGTTTGCTGTGTGGCTATCTTGTCTGGCTAGTGTGGTCACTTTGTTTCCTTCTATTTCTGATTTTGGTGTGACCGTTCTCCACTTTTTTTTTTTTGGAAAATACTGTTCTCTTCATCTTTGTGAGGGTTTGCTGTCATTTTTTCTTTGATGTGAGAAAGAGCTTCTGCAGAAGTTGACAATACTGAGAGGGAACTGTCTTGGTACGAGAGAAGAACTGTCATTATAGAGTGTCCTGGTATAGAACGGAGCTTTCATGGTATATCTAGAATTTGATATACGCATTGTTAGTTGTCACTCTAGTTGATGAACATTTGATGTTGTGAACTCTTGAACTATTAGAAAAGTTAATTTGATTTACTCATTGATTTTATAGTAGATTATTTTTTATAGTTTTTTGTATTTTCATATAAGTTCTTTATAGTTTCATTCAAGTTTATTTTTCTCACCACATATTATGTTATTTTTGTTTTTGTTGCGTTGAACTTAATTATAGGATGATAATGGAACAACTTTGCCAATTTTTTAAAAATAATTTTTTAATTGGGTCTTAGCTTGGGTTGTCCAGACCCATGTCTATTTGAGACTTAACTCTTTTGAATAGAATAGTTGAGCCTAACATTGACTGAGCCTGAGCTAAACCCGGACCAATCAATTGAAAACCTATAAATTTAGACTCATAAGTTGCCTATTGTCATTCCTAATTTATTGTCTCCCTTTTTTCTTAATAAAGTGCTCAAAGAATGAAAAATAAAAGGGTTCATAAGAAAGAGAAAATGGAATTGAGATTTGAATATTAGCACCATACAGTATTAATAATGGGCTTATTATTGTTATTCGCTCTAACTAGTTGTTAGCTCTTTATTTACCAAAAAAAATAATAGGCTTATTATAAGTAGGTATCGATTGCTCTTTCCATATCAAACATTCCACCCCACCAACCCTCCTAAGTCACGTACTTATCACGACGGTTACGTAAAACATAATCGGTTGAAAGTAAACAACGTGGGGTCAATTAATAAACATGGTGTAGTTTAAACTAAACTACAACGATTCTTCATTTTTGCGCATCTTCAACTCATTTTTACAAATTTGTCGACGAAAAGTCTTTTCTTGATGAACTGATTTAAATATAAGGAGAATGTGCGACGAACAAGGGAATGAATGCCAAATACAATTCAAAGTCTTGACCACATTTGACAACAAGGGGTAGATTAATTGGTCCAGATTCCTCACTTAAGACTCTTCTTACAAGAGGTCTTGAGTTCGAGTCACGCTAAAGGAGAGGAAATAGGCATGTTCCTATTGATGATCCTCTAGCTCCCTAGGCACAGCTCTTTGATCGAATCAATTGCGGGCGTTTCGTTTCCAACGACAGTGTGGGAGTTGGAACTACTAAGAAACTTGGGGGCTGATGAAAACTTGATGCTGAGCAGGGAGGCCAGTGTTCAATCATCAATTGAAAAATCAAGTCTGTGAAAGCTCCTTGTGCGCAAAAGTATAGAGGTTACGTAGGAACCTGAGGAATCTTGACTTCTTGAGGTTCCAGATTTACATCCTCTAGGCTCTTGGGATAGGGTCGTAGGGGCTTAGAATTAATCTAACTAAGCCGGAATACCTAATGTAATAAAAAAAAAAAAAAAGTCTCGACCACATTGGCCTTTCACCAACTTCTGATGGTTGTAGTTGAGCTAAAGCTCTTTAGACTTTTGGGGAAGAAAGGACCAAGTAGACCCTTTCTCTTCGAATCTTTTTCATATTTTGGAACACATGTCCCCACCAGCTTCCTTGTCACTTCTCGGACGTCATCCTTTTAGACAGTCAACACAATAAAGTGAGAATTAGCGTTGTATTACTACACTTTTAGGCCTTCTGACCAAGTATTTTAGGTAGGTTTCGTAATGCAGGCAGAAATTTTGTAACGGCTAAGTCAGTGTGCCTAAAAAACAAGACTAAAGCCAAACTTTAGACAGGAACAAGAAAAGAACTTATGGCCCAAGGTTTAACTCTCAGCAAACCAAATAATGAATTCAGGCTTGCTGCTATCTTATCCATAAGCCTATTCGGCCCCGTCAAATATAATCCTGATCTGCATAAGATTAAGATTAAAGGTAATAGCTCAAACCGTTGACACTGTTTCACTTCGATCAGCTATGAGATGACGATGCTCTCTTTTTGTTGAAAAAAACTCAAACTAGACTATAATGACTAGAATTCGAGTTAGTTTGTAAAATATAGGGTAACAGGCATCAATTTTCTATGTAATTTTTTAAAAAATTTATATTTTAAAATTTTCGTAGAAAGAATCTTTAATTCCGAGTGATATAAAAATTTTTGTACATATAATATTTTATGTAGACAACCACAAAGATATAATATGTTAAGATATTAATTTTTTATTTTATTAGTTTAAATATAACATTATTTATATTAAGAATATAGTAATATTTAACATTAAATATTAAAGAATAAAATATACTTATTAATTATTAATAATATATCTACTAATTTAATATGATAGTAAATTAAATATTTTATTTATTATATAATAACACTAATAAATAAAATGATCATTTTCTCATTTGTGTTTACGATCCATTTTTTGATAAGTAAGTAATACTTTATCGATTTTTATTGTTAATAAATAAAATTATAAATTATTATTATTTTATTAACTTATCATATTTAGATGTCATTACTTATATCAAAAAGTATAATTAATTATTTAATGTGTGACGTTGGCTAGATTTGTGGTACGTAGGTCCGTTGGACTAGTCTCAACTTGATAACCTTGCAAAACTAAATACCAATAAGTTAGAAGCGTTTTAGTAGAGACAATTTGCGACTCAAGTTAATAAAAATGAAGAGTACTAAATGTTAGAGTATCTATATTGACTAAATATAAAATTGTTAAAGAATTTATAAGTGGTAAGGGTCAATTATCTAAATGACAATAATTGACCCAAGCTTAATTCTTATTAATGGACACTACATTCTCTCGATAGTAAAAATTCTAATATAGTATCAGAGCAAGTTTGGTCTGGATTTAATTTTCAAGTTGTCTATTTGGATGTTCAATCCTAGAGACCTGGTTCGGTTATCATTGCATTTATTTTAAGTAAGAACTAGATGTTCAGTCCCAGTTGCATTTGAGGGGGAGTGTTAGAGTATCCCGTATTGACTAAACATAAAAATGTTAAAGGGTTTATAAATGGTAAGTGTCAATTATCTAAATGACTAGTTCTAGTTATTTTGACAATGTGTTCAGAAAAATTACTAATTGTGTTTAAGGGGAGGTTATAAGAACTCCCATTGGAATGACTTCCTTTTATTTATACGTGATGTTTCTTTTATTTTTTTTAATGCCAAGGAGTAAAAGCAAAGCCTAGACAGTGGGTCGTGGGGTTAAAACCCCACACATATCCTCAAAAAGGATATCAAGACATCCTGAAGGGGGATACTGTAAATTGATAATTTCGAAGCCGAAAGGCTCCGCATGAGAAGCCAACCAATCAGCGCAACGATTTCCTTCACGAAAAACGTGGCGGAGACGAACCATCCAGGATTTAGCTAGTAGATCATGAATAGCCTAACCAAGGAAGTGTTATAAGCCGATCTCGAACCTGAAGATGAAAGAATGTTAATGACGACCAAGGAATCAACTTCTAGTTCAACTCTCCGATAACCCATAGCCCAAGCCAGATTCAATCCCAAATCAACACCCTATAACTCAGCATCCAGTGGCGAGCAAACTCCAATATTATGGACAAAACCTCCTAACCAACCACCAGTGCGATCTCGAAGGAGACCCCCGGCAGAGGCAGTCTGACTGGACAATCGCTTCGCTCCATCTGTATTCAACCTAATCCATCCCTCCCTCGGTTTGGCCCAACCAATATATCTATTATGACTAGCATCATGACCAACAGTAGCTCGAGCAATAACCTTACCCGCTTTCACCACCCAAGTCGCATAATCTAGAATAATAGTCTTGCTAGCAACTGGCCAGGAAAAAGTATTTTCAAATATACTTTTATTTCGCCAAAGCCACAGGAACCAGCAAGAGATCCTAAAAAGAATTGACCACCGTACCTTACTAACCTCTGCGTGATTGTACAAATTTGAGATCAGCCACGCCAAAGTGCTTGGACTAGAGAACTTCGTAAGCTCCACTTCAGAAGAAAACTGCATCAAAAAATGCCGCACTCTAGAACAATCTCTAAGAACATGCAAGCAAGATTCAGGATGACCACAATAGGAACAGCTATCATCGTCAGTGAGATGTCTATAAACACGCTGCTGATTAGTCAAGAGTTTTCCTTGAGCAACCAGCCATAAGAAAGATCTGATATGTTGCAGACCTTGCCATTTCCAAATTGAAGACCACAATCTACTACTGCCTCCATCGCCAATATTTTCAATTAGCTCATACGCAGATGTTGTTGAAAAGGATCCATTTTGGTTTGGAGCCCACACCACGCGATCTTCATCAAACTCTGGTCTCGGAGCCATAATGCTGGCAATTTTCATGCACGCCACTACCGAGAGGAGATGCTGAAACGTTTCCCAGTGCCAACCCCCCTCTATGTCCACGAATTCACTCACTTTGGCATGCAACATACTGTCAGGGGTTGGATTAATTGCCAAGAGAGCTAAGGGTCCCCCGTCCCCAACCTAGTTATCTAGCCAAAATCGTATACAATTCCCGTTACCTACTCGCCACCTTGCACCTGCAAGAACAAATTTCCACGTGGTAGATATACCTCTCCAAACTGAAGAGGCGCCTCTGCTCTCCAAGATCACAGGAACATTCTGGCTATCGAAATGATATTTTGCTCGAAGGATCTGTACCTAAAGAGCAGATGGTTTAGAGATTAACCCCCATCCAAGTTTAGTAAGTAAAGCATCATTGGTAGTGCGAATCCTCCTAATATCGAGGCCCCCAAAATTCTTTGGTTTGCATACTGTCTCCCAATTCACAAGGTTAATCTTCGTTCGACCCTCCTTCGACCCTTATATGAAATCACGCATAATCTTTTTAAGATCATCATAAAGCTGTCGTGGTAATCGCATTGTTTGCATGGTATATATGGGTGGTGACGTAAGAACAGATTGTGTCTGTGTGACTCAACCTGCAAGGGATAGCAGGCGAGCACTCCAACCTACTAGTTTATGTTGAACTTTATCCAGGATATATTGGTATGCATGTCGGATCGATCTTTCATGAATTAATGGCACTCTGAGGTACTTGCCAAGATTTACAGTGATTTGGAAACCCAACTTCTCACTCAAAGCTTGAGCTTGGGGCCGAGAAATGTTTTTTGAAAAATAGACTCTAGACTTGGCACTACTGATTTTCTATCCTGATGACATACAAAAGGTATCCGGCACCTGGGTTATTAACTGCACGTGATCTATGAAAACCTCCACAAGCAAAATGAGATCGTCCGCAAAGAAAAGGTGGGAGATGATAGGACCTCCTCTACTCAGCCTAAACAACTTCCAAGTCCCTTGTGCTACTGCAGAAGAAATAAGCTGACCCAACCTCTCCATATAAAGCACAAACAGATAGGGTGATAGCAGATCTTCTTGCCTGAGTCCTCTAGTCGGATGAAACGATTAAGATAGTGCATCATTCTAGGAAACTTTCATTGTTCATAATCAATCTAATCAATTCCATAGGTAAACCAATATCCATCAGAGTATCCAGGATAAAATCCTATCAGAGACGAACGTAGGCTTTCTCTAAATCTACTTTGAGTGCAAGAAAGCCAGATTTCCATTTTTTTCTTCCTCATTCCGTGGATGGCCTCCTACACAATAATAATGTTATCTGTAGTTAGACGTCCAGGCACAAAACTGCACTGGTTGGGAGCTACCATAGTATCAAGGATAAGTTTCAGACGATTCACTACAGCCTTAGCAATAGTCTTGTATATGACATTGCAGAGGCTAATGGGTCAGAATTGAGTGATGGACACTCATGACTGGACTTTCAGAATCAAAACAAGGACAGTGTGATTTAGCTCCAACTCCCATTGTTCATGCCTGAACACCTGCTGAATAAAGTGATACACGAACTGGCCTACTAAATTCCATTGTTTTTGGAAGAATAACGCGTTGAAACCACCCAAACCTGGCGCTTTATTGGCATCCATATCGAACATAGTTGTTCTAACTTCATCATACACTATAGGAGAGCAGAGAGAACCCAATTCATCTTCTGTTAATCTGGGAAATGCTCCAGCAATAGGAAAATGGGTCGTCAGACTTGTGTCTTCTAAGAAAAGATTTTGAAAGTAGTCCTTAGCCAACTCACGAAGTAATATAGGGTCGGTAATCAGTTTTCAACTATCATCATTTAGCATTTCGAATTTTAATCTCTTTCGCTTTGCCATAGTCACCATATGGTAATATTTTGTATTTCGGTCTCCATGAGCTAGCAACTACGGGAGTGCTGGTGCCAAAAGAGTTCCTCTTCACATAAGACCTGGATGAGATCCTCACGAAGCTTCTCTTCCAAATCCAAGAGAGACTCAGAGTCAGTTCTTTCTATCGCTTGTTGAATACCTTGCAACCGAGACATAAGTCTCCTTTTACGAGAGAAAATGTTGCCAAAGTCAGTGGTGTTCCACTCCCTTAACTTTTCTGCAAAACTAGCAATAGAGGCACATAAATGATTCAGGTCGAGATGCCAATGTGCTTCCACGAAATTAGAGAAGTGCACATTTGCCAACCAAGCTGACTGGAAATGAAAACTTCTGGTACCCCTACACTCTGTTGGTGCCCTATTAAATTTAACAAGAAAAGGCCAATGATTGGAGTCAAGGAAAGGCAAGTGCAAGTTCGATGTTTCTGGGAAGGATTCCAACCAGGAAGACGAGCACAATACCCTATCTAATCTCGCTTGGACAGTTCCCCACCACCATGTAAATTTTGGTCCCACAAAACCAAGGTCATGCTGACAACAAGAATGAATACGATCCCGAAATGCCTTGCTAATAACAGGTGTTGTTTTAGAATCGCCCTGTTTATCAGAGACCTCCAATTTTGCATTAAAGTCCCCGCCTACTAACCATTCCTTTTGCCGTATGTCCCACTATCTGCTTTAGACCTTCCTATAGGTACCGTTGCAGATGATATTGAGGGCTGGCATACACGACAGTAAAAAGGAAGTCCAAGTTAGCATATCTAATATGGGTATGAATGAATTGCCGATGCGTTACCAGTATGTTAACCTATATGATCGATTTCCACATGATCCAAATCCCCCCCGCAAAACCATTGGCCTCTACACGAAAAGAGTAATCAAAGCCAAGTTTGCCAATTACTACATCTGCTCGCGATCCACTGATTTGAGTTTCAACAAGCACTACCATAGATGGATTATACATACGGAGATGATTCTTAAAGATAGGCTGAAAGTCATCGCCCCTAGCCCCTTGGCAGTTCCAAAGAAAGATAGACATAAGAAGAAACAGAGCAACGAGAGGGGTACGCTCTTAACACTGTGTGTTACTTGGGACCCTACAAGCTCGTCCATCACATTGTATCCTGGAGGTTGAGGTATCACGTCCTCAGCTAATCCTTGATCCCTTTGATCTTCAACCATCTTTATCTCCCTTTCCTTAGGGTTGGGCGGTTCTGAAGGAGGTAAAGAAATGGTATCAGTGTGGCCCTTTGGAGAAGAAACTATTACCTCATCCAAAGTTGCCATCTGGTCACCACAGTCCATATCGTCTGCATGCCTGAAGAGAGAAGGTGTCTCGTTGTACACAATCTCCTTGTGTGAAAGTATTTTAACTACTACATAGTTTGCATGTGTACGTTGCATAGATTGTATGTGTACAGTAGGTTCGGACGTGAATATTTGAGCAGAATATGACACATTTGGTATTCTTTTGTCCGAACCTAACCGAACCCCCGATTTTCCTTTGGGAGCAGATTGGGATTTATTTTTAAAACCAGCAGAAGTAGACCCCTATTCTTGATAAGATCTCCTAGCATCCTCCAATTGATGCCGTGGAGCTACTCTGGTTTCCGTTCTCGTGTTTGGTCCCTTTGCTTCCCCAACTGAAGGCCGATCATTAATGTTGTCCAAGAAGTTATGACTGTTCAATATCGAATATCGAGATCCGTGAGCCCCATTTATGTTCCCATTAATGTGAGAATCTCTCTGAGCCAGATCCTTGCCTTTTGGGAATCGTGTGTGCCATTGTACTTAGATCCATGGCCCGTAAGCTTCTTTGGACTTATCTTTCGCTAGACTCGCATTAGCTACCAGAGCATCCCTTTCATCCATCACCGTTCCTTAGTCATCAGTGTGAGCAGGTTGTTGCGTTTCTCTTGGAGCATTAATTGGTTTTGGACAAATCGCAGACTTATGTCCCACTATGCCACACGAATAGAAAATCTGAGGTAGGCCCTCATATGCTACTTGAATTTCTTCGCCATCTAATTGCACACGAGCACGAAAGGGAGCACTGAGATCAACATCCACCGCCACTCTCGCAAACCGTCCTCTCTTGGCAGATTAGGTGGTATCATCAATCTTGATAGTATGGCCAATAAGGTTTCCAAGAGCCGTCAGGATCATTGGATGATACCTAGAAACGGGCAATTCAGGGAACCTAATCCACAGAACAGCTTTGGATACTTTATCTTGCGAAGGGCGAAATTGTGAATGCCAACGTTGAACTATGAGTACACGGCCTAGGATCACCAAGGGACCTTGTGTTAAGGCGTTAAAGAAATCTTTTCATCCATAAAATTAGCCAGGAAATAATCGTTATCCAAATCTACCACTTTCATAGGACCAATTGGCTTCCATAGTGATCGTAATCGGGAAGTGAGCATTTTGTATCCAATCTTCCTACCAAGGAGTTTAACGACGACCGCCTTCTCCCATTATTTATCCAACCTAGCCTTAAAAGCCGAAGATAACTCCAAGCCACTTCCATATTTGCCATTTATCGGTAGGATATCGCCTTCCTCAAAGTCAACTAGATCAACCTCAGGCCATGCAATCTCGACGTCCTCCGCTGCCGTTGTATTACCCATAACCACTGCACTATAGCTAGGTTTAGAGCATAAGGGGGGAGGCTCCTCCTCCTGAAAGCGTTTACGGATCATGTTGGCCAGATGGCCATCACGGTCTGGTTCTATTTATGAGCTTTTGGAGGTGTCCGTGGAGCGTTGCCAATGAGAAAGTTTAGATTTAGTAGTAAATCATTTTGTTTTAGACATAGGCAATGTTTCTTTGATTGATGTATAGAGAGATAGTTTGCCACTAGAATTTTGGACATTTGAAGAATTAAGCTTTTTAGCAATCTCTTTAAGAAAGCCTCTTAGTATGAATATTCAAACATCTAGAATGGAGCGAATTGAGTATGCAAAAATCTGTGTGGAGGTCAAAATGAATGCTGTATTACCTAATCATTTACCAATTCTCAAATTGAGTGAAACAGGGGAGATTGAAAAATCTGAAATTAAGGTGACATATCCATGAAAACCTCATAATTCAACCAAGAAATGGATTCTTATAGGCAAACTTTTCAAATTGGATGGCAGGATGAATTATTGGGGGTTGATTCTTCTCCAGTGGATAATGATGAAGTTGTAGGAGCACAAATTGTTGCTAATGAGATTCCGGATTACTCAGCAATTGAAACCCCAGATAATAAAAGTTAGAAGCCCAATATAGCACCTAGACACACCTCTCCTAATGGTCTGGAAAATGAAGTGCATCACTTCACCTCGCAATATTTTGAGCATTGTCAGATGGATTGGGCTAACATGTTGACTCTATTAGCAATTGTGTAGGAAAATCCCGGGACGAACATCATATGTTCAGGCAGCGGAAAACAAAAATTTTTGTTCCCGGGACTTTCCCGAACGCCAGGATCCAGGTATCGGTATGAAAACCTCAAACCTAACAGCCAATAGAGACTGTCTCTAAAGGTGATCCACGCAGA
>JAOSBP010000008.1:8160145-8190074 GCA_027563825.1 Erythroxylum mucronatum | reverse complement strand
GAATATGAATGGATTAAGGAATTGATGAATTTCAAATTGGAAATTTGAAATTACTTTGAATGTTGTGTAAATGAAAAAAAAAATGACGCGATATTAGTTAAGCTGCGATTCGTTTGTTTCGAGTTAGGCTCCGGAAACGGGTCCCAACATCAAACGTCTCCGAATCTCTTGGGGCTTTTAGTGGAAAGTACTCACCGACTCACGGGCAAGGTCTTTCTACAGTTTCATCAGGTTTCGAGCTTCCTAACGGGTCAAGAATCCTTATGCTCGTGAACAACTTATGAGTAACTGCTGGAGACCTTACATTATATAGCTTCCATATCGGGCTTCCCTATCACAAAGCTGATATGGACCCGGTCCACACTGATCAGGACCTATTTTTCAGCCGGACTTCGACCCATTAATTTAGATTATTTATTGGGCCACTTTATTATCTTTATCTGGATCAAATGGCGTAGCTTAACCAATAATTTATTTAAAAATCAAAATTGCAATTAATGTTAGTTCAACTCTAAGAGACATGGACAAAAATGTCCTTGAGGACAAAAATGTCTTACAATTCGACGCTGGAATTTTTATATGGTGTTCTTTCTTGCTTTGAGATACTTCTTTTTAAGTATCAATCTGAAAGTAAAAGGCTCAGATCTGTAGTGTATTAACTATGACATCATGATATGAAACTTCGACTATGATTAATGATATTTCCAAGCCCTATGCTTTGGAGTCGCTAACAAAAGCAAAGAATTCATTATTTATCTAATATTTAGGGTCCGTTACAAAGTTTTTTATTTTTAGTTTTCCTTTTCAAATTCAATAAAACATGTTTGTGATGTTTTTTTTTTATTTTTAGTTTCTTTCAATTTTTGTATCATAAGATTTATTTTTTTTTTCATTTTTCATTTTTTTGTCATAATCTAGTTTAATATCAATTAAATATATATTACTATACTATTTAACATTAATTACTAATAAAAAATATGAATAATATAATATAATTATTTAATTATTTTAATTTTATAATTAATTAATTCATAAAATTAATTTATCCAAAAAATTGAAACTAAACTTTTAAAAACAAAAGTTGAAAACCACAAAAAGTAAAAAAATAAAACTAAATTGACCTCTAAGTAACTGGTGGCAGGTGATAATACATTTATTCCAAAAAAAAGCTGTTTTTGTTACCAAAGCAACCCTAGTAAACCATGAATTGTGCTTTACGCACTGATTACGGCTTGTTCAGAAACTTGGACATTCGTAGTCTTACTACGAGCAAAGGTAAAAACAAGATTGATAAGCTTATCTGCTAACAAAAAAATCAACTTCATTGGCGCGTTTCCCTTGAGAACTACACAAAGAGGCACATAAATTCCTCTTGTACAGTGCAATCAGGCATACAGATCTGGAGCTGATACACAGTTCAAAAGCTCATCTACACATGCCAAGTACAAATTGACCGTAGAAAAGGAGAGCTCTAGCAATATTTGACCTTATGAGAATACAAAAAATGAATTTCAATGTACACTCAATCAATGGAGTCAAACCCCAATGAAAGAACCGTCTGAAGTTTCCTCTATGTCGAAGTCTGGAGGTACTAAAAAAATGCTCTACTTCTTACCCCTACTCTAGACTTGTCCACAGTAATTTTTGTCTATGTGCAGGAAAGAAATGGCAGGATGTGGAAATTCACGAGCAACCTTCAGCAGAATCTCTTGCATCAATCTGAAGAAGGGATAACTACAATGAAAAGCCAAGGTTCGAACAATGACCACTTGCAAAACTTGTGCCATCACAATGTGATGATGTTTAAGAGTGAGGTACCTGAGAGGTGTCTAGCCTTTTTGACTGCTTCGACGTAGTAATATAATCTCCACAGCGTTGCATTATCCTAAAGGAAAATTAGTTAGCAAGATGAAGACAATGAATCAGCTATTTCCATTATAAAAAAAAAGAATCCCAAATTGTCTACACGTCACGGATCTCATTTTTTACTTTCTTACCTCTTGTTCCAAATTATTAAAAATTTCATCTTGGTGTTTTATTTCCATTTTCTTGCCGGGTTGGACAATCTCAGCCACACGGTTCAAATTTTCTGTCGGTAGCTTCTGAATAAGTTTGCATAATTGTTGCTTCTCGAAAATAGTCATAGCTCTGCAATTGGAGTTGGCAGTTTAAGAGAACTTATAACTGGAGATCTAAAAGATTAAAAAGAAAGGGTTAGATCATGCATCAAGACTTGCTTATATAGGCCATGCTATATAGTGTTACATGTTAAGGGTATCAGATAATCTCAAAGGCACCAACTTAAAAAGAGTCTTATCTCCTAAATTATCTATAACATTAGGCATCAGCCCACTTCTTTCTTGATGCATAAGATCTTCAGATCTTATGTTTTTAGTTCAAAATTTAATGACCCTAAATCTGTTTTATTTCTCTAGTTCCTTTGCCCTCTTCTCGAAGAAACATAAGATCCATATCAAGGAACATAACAACTGCTACAAACTAAAATTTCACAAGCAAATGCAAATTATAAGCCAGCAATCTAAACTCCGAATAAGACAGTGACCCTGCTAAACTTTGTACAAAATTTTACCTGCATGTCGACATCACTGAATCAAGAAGTTCTTCAAGCTGCTCCTCCATGTGTCCTAGCTATAAAAAGGAAATTTGATGAAGTTCAGAGATAAAACAACTTCCAAACCATGAGCATGGTCATACAGTGCAATAGTTAGAGGTGAATCAGCAGAAAGTGAATTTATGGGAAGGAAATGTCAAAGCTTCAGAAAATGACCGTATTGAGCAGTTCATCAGAGTGTTTCTTCAATATACCCTCAACCAGTGAGCTATCATTGTTTAGTAGGAATTGCAGATCATCATTATCCTAAGAAGAAAGAAATAAAAAACTGCATTAATTGTTAAGTCATAAGCACAAAAGTATCAAAGCCTTGAGTATTACAGCCACTGACAGGAATAAATTACATAAAAAATTGCTAGATGCCATCCCACACTAATTTCCATTTTCTTTTTGGCCCAATCCTTTCAATGTTTCTGCTCCTTTATTCCCACATGCTATTTTAAAATCAATCCTCGACTTGCAGCTGTTAAACATTTTTATGAAACAGACTTTCTGAACATCAGTGCAATGGAATTCACAAGCCAAGAACCTCATCAAACAATCTCAAAACCATGACCTTTTGATGTAGGAGCATCCAATCCAACGTCCAAGATTCTTATCTAGTTTATTCTTAATTAGTTATAATGTTTTTCAAGTCAGTTTAGACTTTATAACATTTTCCTATTTAGATAAGTTTCTTAATCAACAAGTCTTATATGGACAACTAGGTTTATTTTTTCATTCCTAAATAAGCTTTGTCTAATATAAAATATTTCTAACTTGCAGCAGCAGTCATTGCTTTTTGATTGTTGAAAATAGAAGGTTTTGTTACAAAGCCTAACTATTCCAACCACAATCAAACTCTATTATAACCCTAATTTTCCTAACCCTTTCCCTACATCAAGTATCCTATATCCTAATAAGGATCTTCAATTAAGGAACTTACGGTAAATGTAAAGACAGAGGTAACTGGCCCGCAAATAGAGTTGGCTGCAATGTTATGACTTGACTTGGGCTTTGCAAGTCATATAAGAAACCGATGGGAGACAGTATGAAGAAACTGAAAGTGATTGCAAATCCCACAACATTACAGAAGATCTTAAGGTTAAAAATATCATAGAGCAAGAAAGCTCTTATCGTGAACTTGGACCCACCAATTGAGTGGCATAAGGTTGATTGAAATATCGATTAGTCCATGTTGAGACTAGGTTCCAGCAGAAATATAGTAAGAAGAGGGGGATACGAAATGTGGCAATACAGGCAATATGTGAGAGATTGTGAGGGTAAAGTGGGGAATGAGAGGGAGAGATGAGTCATGTGGGTGTGGGAGTTAGTTAGAGGGGGGAATATAAGGTTGTTAGAGGGAGAATGATTGGCATTCGGTGATGATATCTTGATTGGTAATTGTATGGAGGTTCGGCTAGCCCTCTAAGTCTAGCTAGGGAATAATAATTTCCGGTATCACATTCATCTCTATTTCATCCTTGTTCCTGTTCTATAGCTGTCGTGAGTTTGTTGGAAGTGCAGGTCTCGGTTGTTTGAGTTGATTTACTGTTAGAGCAGGAGGTCTCTAACAAATTGGTATCAGAGCGAGGTTTTGATTAGGAATGATATTTACGAGGATGAAAGCTCGAATTGATAACGTAGAAAAAGAAATGATGAGGATAGTTGAAGATATTGCGGGGGTTGAGGCTAAGTTTGATAAGATGGCAGGAGACATCTCATCCATATTTGAAATTTTAAGAAGAACAGAAAATAAGAGGAAGGGTAAGGAAGTCGTCGAGGAAGTAGAAGAAATATCGGAGCAAAAATTCAAGGGAGAGACATCGGCTCAAACTGAACCGATACGATTGGAGAAGAGCTACCGGAAGCTTGAAATTCCTCTGTTCTACGGAGAGGATCCTTTCGGCTGGGTGTTTTGAGTGGAGCGGTGCTTTGAGCTGAACGGAATGTCACATGATCGGTGGTTACAGGCAGCTACGGTTTGTATGGAAGGAGACGCTCTGAGTTGGTATCAGTGGAGACAAAACTGGTCGCCAATAGCCGAGTGGGAGACGTTTAAGAAGGCGGTGGTTCGAAGGTTTGGGAGTTCAAAGGTGGGGAACCCATTAGCAGAATCGTTGAAGATCCAGCAGACAGGGACGATGGCTGATTATAACCAGAGATTTGAGGTGGTAACGTTGATGTTGAGGGAAGTTTCGGTGGAGGTGGTAACGACGGCTTACATGAACGGGTTGAAGGAAGATATAAGGGCCGAGATCCAGATGGCTCAACCTGACTCGTTGGTTCAACTGATGGAGCTGGCCCAGACGACGGAAAGCAGAAATCGGGCTTTGTTGGATCAATCTCATCGCAACTCCAAAACACCGAAATTATTTGGAGGATCAGGGTCGTCTGGTTCGAACATATGGGGCGTGAAGGGAGCTCCATCAGTTAGTCCTAACCCGCCTTCTACTCCTGGGAACTTCAATTGCAGACCGATCAAAGAAGTGAAGGCGTCGACTCCGACAGTGAGTGCCAACCCTAGAAATGTTCCAGTGCCAAGCAGATCACCGGACAAGTGGGGTGCTAGTTCAAGTAATGAGGGGCGACGGAGTTTCCGAAGGGAGCAATCCTATCCCTTCAAGCGTTTAACGGCAGAGGAGCTACAACGTAGGAGGCAGCAAGGACTTTGCTACCGGTGTGATGGAAAGTATACGCTAAGGCATGTGTGTGGGGAAAAACAATTCCACATCCTCCTAGCTGACGAAGAACAACCGGTGGAGTTACAGGAAGAAGAGGAGGAATTGGTCAACCAGGTGATGTGTCTTCAACCATATGTGACCGAAGAAGCAGCTCAGCCTCTACCAGAGCTGGAGTTATCGATTGCCTCTCTCAAGGGTATCGTGGGTCCACAAACCCTAAAACTCAGAGGGGTCATCTCCGACACAGAGGTCATCATCTTAGTTGACAGTGGAGCATCACATAACTTCATCAGGCGAAAGTTAGTAGAAGACACGAAGATGGAAGTCAGTCGCACGAAACCTTTCAGGGTCAGACTGGGTAATGATTGTCGGGTACAGAGTGCAGGAATTTGTAAAGGGGTGGAGCTCCATATACAAGGTATGCGGGTGGAACAAGATTTTTTTTCTTTTCGAACTGCAGTGTGTCGATGTTGTTCTAGGTGTGGCATGGTTGGAGACATTAGGGGACATTCTGCTTAATTGGAAAAAGCAGATTATGAAGTTGAGTTATGGGGGACAGAAGATCAAACTATATGGGGAGACAGGTTCGAAGGCTACTGTGACCTCACTCAAAACGGCTGTCAAACTTTTACAGCATGGGGCAGAGGGTTTCCTGCTAGAATATGGGGGACAAGGGGAGCCGAATGAAGAAATGGTGGGAATCGAAAGGGAGATACTGAAGTTGGAACAGTTACAAAGTCAATGCCATGCAGATTCTAAAGTCGGGGAAGAAATTCAGAAGGTACTGCTGAAGTTCAGAAGTGTATTCGAACCTGCTACCAAGCTACCCTCGAACAGAGCAACTTATCATATTATCCAGTTGGAACATGGCTCCAAACCACCAAATGTCAGACCGTACAGGTATCCATTCTATCAGAAAAATGAAATTGAGAAGTTAGTTAGGGACATGTTAGAGTCAGGGGTCATTAGGCCGAGCAATAGCCCTTACTCTAGTCCAGTATTGTTAGTAAGAAAGAAGGATGGTGGATGGAGGTTGTGTGTTGATTATAGAGCCTTGAACAAGTTGACAATACCTGATAAGTACCCAATTCCCTGTATTGATGAAATTTTTGATGAATTGGGAGGGTCCAAGATTTTTTCTAAAATTGATTTGAAGTCGGGATATCATCAAATCAGAGTGAAGGAGGAAGATTTAGCCAAAACAACATTCCGAACTCATGAGGGGCACTATGAATTCATGGTAATGCCCTTCGGACTCATGAATACTCCTGCAACTTTCCAATCTCTTATGCATGATTTATTTAAACCTCATCTTAGAAAATTCATCTTAGTTTTCTTTGATGATATACTGGTTTATAGTGGAAGTCTAGAAGACCATTTGAATCACCTCCAGATAGTGCTCCAAATACTGCTTGATAATCAGTTAGTAACCAACTTGAAGAAATGCAATTTTGGGCAGAACAGATTGGAGTACTTAGGACATTATATTTCAGCAGAGGGAGTAACTGTAGACCCTAGCAAAATTGCAGCTATTGTCAATTGGCCTGTTCCAAGGTATGTCAAAGCACTAAGGGGATTCTTAGGATTATCAGACTACTACAGAAGATTCGTCAGGGATATGGGAGTATAGCAAAGCCACTTACAAATCTACTATGTAAAGATAAGTTTCAGTGGAATGATTCAGCACAGAAAGCCTTTGAAGCACTCAAACAATTGCTAACTACTACACCTGTGCTGTCTCTGCCAGATTTCTCCAAACCCTTTGTAGTGGAGACAGATGCATCGGGTGAAGGGATGGGAGCTGTGCTAATGCAAGAGGGCAGACCAGTGGCTTACTTAAGCCAAGGATTCTCAGCTAGAAATCAGCTGAAATCTATCTATGAAAGGGAATTGATGGCCATTGTGTGGGCAATGCAGAAATGGAGGCACTACTTAATGGGAAGACATTTTACCATACGGACAGATTAAAAAAGCTTGCATTTCTTGACTGATCAGAGGTTGTTAGGGGAGGAGCAGCATAAATGGGTTACTAAGCTGTTAGGATTCAAGTTTGATATAATTTATAAACCTGGAGCAGAAAACCGAGCAGCAGATGCATTGTCTAGAAAAGCTGAAACTGAGTGCAAGGCCTTGAGCATGGGGTTTCATGAAGAGCTAAATCAGTTAGAAGACATGGTTCAGCAGGACCCTAAGTTAAAAGGCATTATGCAGGATTTGTTATTACAACCGGATAGCCATCCTCCATTCAAGATGATAGGGTCAAAACTCTTTTATGAAATAGATTGGTTTTACCTGCAGAGGGACCCCATATACAAAAGTTGATCAGTGAGTTCCATGCAACTCCAACAGGAGGGCATTCAGGGTATTTCAGAACTTTTAAGAGATTAGCCAGTGTTGTATATTGGAAAGGTATGAAATCTGATGTGAAGCAATTTATCCTTAGCTGTGATGTTTGTCAGAAGAACAAGTATTCAGCCTTAAAACCTGCCGGTCTCCTTCAACCTTTACTTATTCCTACTCAAGTATGGGAAGAAATTTCTATGGATTTTATCGGTGGATTGCCTAAAGCATTGGGTGTAGACACTATATTTGTCATTGTGGATAGGTTGAGAAAATTCAGCCACTTCCTAGCCCTCAAACATCCCTACACTGCTAAACAAGTGGCTGCCATTTTTATAAAAGAAGTAGTGAGACTCCATGGATTTCCTAGGGTAATTGTGTCAGATAGGGGCAGACTTTTCATGAGCACCTTCTGACAAGAAATGTTCAAGCAATCGGGTACCACTTTACACATGAGTTCTGCTTATCATCCACAGACGGATGGTCAAACGGAGGTCGTAAACAGATGTTTGGAAACTTATTTAAGATGTTTTGTAGGTGATCATCTTAAAGAGTGGCCTAAGTGGTTGAGTTGGGCAGAATATTGGTTTAATACCACCTACAGTAGTGCAATTGGAATGACTCCATTCAAGGCACTCTACAGCAGAGAACCACCCACTCTCTTCAAGTATACTGATGAGGGATCCTTAGTGGAAGATATCAACCAACAATTAGTGGACAGAAATCAAATTCTAGAGGAGCTGAAGTCTAATTTGTTGAAAGCACAGCAGCAGATGAAGAAGTATGCGAATTCTAAAAGAAGACCGATGACCTTTGAGGTAGGTGATCTGGTCTATTTAAAATTGCAGTCCTACAGGTTTAAATCCTTAGTTGTCAAGAGCAATGAGAAGCTTAGCCCAAGGTATTATGGCCCTTACCTGATCACTGCCAAGATTGGGGAAGCAGCTTATCAAGTGCAACTTCCAACTACTGCCAAGATTCATGACATTTTTCATGTATCCCAATTTAAGAGAGCTATTGTTCCTATTGCACAATCTCAACTATTGCCTTCTTTTCTAGATGAAGATATGCAGCTGAAGGTGGAACCAGCAGCATTAGTGGGGGTTCGTAGAAGAATTAATGGGGAATTGGAAGTCTTAATCAGGTGGAAAGATTTACCAGACTTTGAGACCACATGGGAAAAGTTTGATTTCATTAATAATCAATTTCCTTCCTTCCACCTTGAGGACAAGGTGGGTTCTTTTGGGGGGGGAGGGGTATTGTTGAAACTAGGTTCTAGCAGAAATATAGTAAGAAGAGGGGGGATACGAAATGTGGCAATGCACGTAATATGTGAGTGGTTGTAAGGGTAAAATGGGGAATGAGAGGGAGAGATGAGTCATGTGAGAGTTAGTTAGAAGGAGGGAATATAAGGTTGTTAGGGAAGAATGATTGGCATTCGGTTATGATATCTTAATTGGTGATTGTATGGAGGTTCGGCTAGCCCTCTAAGTCTAGCTTGAGAATAATAATTTCCAGTATCACATTCATCTCTATTTCATCCTAGTTCCTATTCAATTGTTGTTGTGTGTGTTATTTGAAGTGCAGGGCACTGTTGTTTGCGTTGAATTACTGTTAGAGTAGATGGTCTCTAACAAATTGGTATCAGAGCGAGGTTGTGGTTGGGAATGGTATTTACGAGAATGGAAGCAAGAATTGATAATGTAGAAAAAGAAATGTTGAGGATAGTTGAAGATATTGCCGGGGTTGAGGCGAAGTTTGATAAGGTGGCAGGCGACATTGCGTCCATCTTCGAAATTTTAAGAAGAACAGAAAATAAGGGGAAGGCTAAGGAACTTGTCGGGGAAGTAGAAGAAATTTCTGCACAAAAATTTGAGGGTGAGACATCGGTTTAAAATGAACCGACACGAGGGGATAAGAGTTATTGGAAACTTGAAATCCGTCTGTTCTACGGAGAGGATCCGTTTGGCTGGGTTTTTCAAGTGGAGTGATACTTTGAGCTGAATGGAGTTTCACCAGATCAGAGGTTACAAGCAGCAGCGGTTAGCATGGAAGGAGACGCCCTAAGTTGGTATCAGTGAAGACAAAATTGGTCGCCAGTAATGGAGTGGCAGACGTTTAAGAGCGCGGTGGTCAGAAGGTTTGGCAGTAAAACGGTGGGAAATCCATTAGTAGAGTTGTTGAAGATTAGGCAGACGGGGACGGTGGTCGACTACAATCAGAGGGTCGAAGTGATAACGTCGATGTTGAGGGAAGTTTCGGTGGAGGTGGTGACGACGACGTACGTGAATGGCTTGAAGGAGGATATAAGAGCTGAGATTTTGATAGTCCAACCCGAGTCACTGGTCCAATTGATGGAGCTGGACCAGATGACAGAAGGCCGAAACTGGGCCTTGTTAGAACAGTCCTCCAGGAGCAACAAAAGTCTAAAGTTTTTGGGAGGGTCGGGAGTGTCGGGTTCCCATAATTGGGGCGTGAAGGGAGCCCCATCAGCTAGCCCTAACCCGGCGAGCACTCCTTGGATTCCTAATCGCAAGTTCACCGAAGAAGGGAAGGCACCAACTCCGGCGGTGAGCTCCAACACCAGTTCTGTTCCAGTACAAAGCAGATCACCGGATAAGTGGGGGTCTGGTTCAAATAGCGAGGGACGAAGGGTCTTCCAAAGAGAACACTCTTTTCCTTTCAAGCGTTTAACGACAGAGGAGTTGCAATGTAAGAGGCAACAAGGACTTTGTTATCGGTGTGATGGAAAGTATACGCTAGGGCATGTGTGTGGGGAAAAACAATTCCACATCCTCCTAACTGACGATGAAAAACCAGTGGAGTTATAGGAAGAAGAGGATGAATTGGTCAACTAGATGTTGTGTCTCTAACCATATGTGATCGAAGAAGAAACTCAACCCCTACCAGAGTTGGAGTTATCGGTTGCCTCTCTTAAGGTTGTTGTGGGTCCACAAACCCTAAAACTCAGAGGGGTCATCTCCGACACAGAGGTCGTCATCTTAGTTGACAGTGGAGCATCACATAACTTCATCAGGAGAAAGTTAGTAAAAGATATGAAGATGGAAGTCAGTCGCACGAAACCTTTCAAGGTCAGACTGGGTAATGATTGTCGGGTACAGAGTGCGGGAATTTGTAAAGGGGTGGAGCTCCATATACAAGGTATGCGGGTGGAACAAGATTTTTTTCTTTTTGAAATGCAGAGTGTTGATGTTATTCTAGGTGTGGCATGGCTGGAGACATTGGGGGACATTCTGCTTAATTGGAAAAAGCAGATTATGAAGTTCAATTATAGGGGACAAAAGATCAAACTATATGGGGAGACAGGTTCGAAGGCTACTGTGACATCACTCAAAACAGTTGTCAAACTTTTACAGCATGCGACAGAGGGTTTCCTGCTAGAATATGGGGGACAAGGAGAGCCGAGTGAAGAAATGGTGGGAGTGGAAAGAGAGATACTGAAGTTGGAACAATTACAGAGTCAATGCCATGCAGATTCTACAGTCGGGGATGAAATTCAGAAGGTACTGCTGAAGTTCAGAAGTGTATTCAAACCTGCTACCAAGCTACCACCGAACAGGGCAACTGATCATATTATCAAGTTGGAACTTGGGTCCAAACCACCAAATGTCAGACCTTACAGGTATCCATACTATCAGAAAAACGAAATTGAGAAGTTAGTTAGGGACATGTTAGAGTCAGGGGTCATTAGTCCAAGCAATAGCCCTTACTCAAGTCCAGTATTGTTAGTAAGAAAGAAGGATGGTGGATAGAGGTTGTGTGTTGATTATAGAGCCTTGAACAAGTTGACAATACCTGATAAGTACCCAATTCCCTGTATTGATGAAATTTTTGATGAATTGGGAGGGTCCAAGATTTTTTCTAAAATTGATTTGAAGTCGGGATATCATCAAATCAGAGTGAAGGAGGAAGATTTAGCCAAAACAACATTCCGAACTCATGAGGGGCACTATGAATTCATGGTAATGCCCTTCGGACTCATGAATACTCCTGCAACTTTCCAATCTCTTATGCATGATTTATTTAAACCTCATCTTAGAAAATTCATCTTAGTTTTCTTTGATGATATACTGGTTTATAGTGGAAGTCTAGAAGACCATTTGAATCACCTCCAGATAGTGCTCCAAATACTGCTTGATAATCAGTTAGTAACCAACTTGAAGAAATGCAATTTTGGGCAGAACAGATTGGAGTACTTAGGACATTATATTTCAGCAGAGGGAGTAACTGTAGACCCTAGCAAAATTGCAGCTATTGTCAATTGGCCTGTTCCAAGGTATGTCAAAGCACTAAGGGGATTCTTAGGATTATCAGACTACTACAGAAGATTCGTCAGGGATATGGGAGTATAGCAAAGCCACTTACAAATCTACTATGTAAAGATAAGTTTCAGTGGAATGATTCAGCACAGAAAGCCTTTGAAGCACTCAAACAATTGCTAACTACTACACCTGTGCTGTCTCTGCCAGATTTCTCCAAACCCTTTGTAGTGGAGACAGATGCATCGGGTGAAGGGATGGGAGCTGTGCTAATGCAAGAGGGCAGACCAGTGGCTTACTTAAGCCAAGGATTCTCAGCTAGAAATCAGCTGAAATCTATCTATGAAAGGGAATTGATGGCCATTGTGTGGGCAATGCAGAAATGGAGGCACTACTTAATGGGAAGACATTTTACCATACGGACAGATTAAAAAAGCTTGCATTTCTTGACTGATCAGAGGTTGTTAGGGGAGGAGCAGCATAAATGGGTTACTAAGCTGTTAGGATTCAAGTTTGATATAATTTATAAACCTGGAGCAGAAAACCGAGCAGCAGATGCATTGTCTAGAAAAGCTGAAACTGAGTGCAAGGCCTTGAGCATGGGGTTTCATGAAGAGCTAAATCAGTTAGAAGACATGGTTCAGCAGGACCCTAAGTTAAAAGGCATTATGCAGGATTTGTTATTACAACCGGATAGCCATCCTCCATTCAAGATGATAGGGTCAAAACTCTTTTATGAAATAGATTGGTTTTACCTGCAGAGGGACCCCATATACAAAAGTTGATCAGTGAGTTCCATGCAACTCCAACAGGAGGGCATTCAGGGTATTTCAGAACTTTTAAGAGATTAGCCAGTGTTGTATATTGGAAAGGTATGAAATCTGATGTGAAGCAATTTATCCTTAGCTGTGATGTTTGTCAGAAGAACAAGTATTCAGCCTTAAAACCTGCCGGTCTCCTTCAACCTTTACTTATTCCTACTCAAGTATGGGAAGAAATTTCTATGGATTTTATCGGTGGATTGCCTAAAGCATTGGGTGTAGACACTATATTTGTCATTGTGGATAGGTTGAGAAAATTCAGCCACTTCCTAGCCCTCAAACATCCCTACACTGCTAAACAAGTGGCTGCCATTTTTATAAAAGAAGTAGTGAGACTCCATGGATTTCCTAGGGTAATTGTGTCAGATAGGGGCAGACTTTTCATGAGCACCTTCTGACAAGAAATGTTCAAGCAATCGGGTACCACTTTACACATGAGTTCTGCTTATCATCCACAGACGGATGGTCAAACGGAGGTCGTAAACAGATGTTTGGAAACTTATTTAAGATGTTTTGTAGGTGATCATCTTAAAGAGTGGCCTAAGTGGTTGAGTTGGGCAGAATATTGGTTTAATACCACCTACAGTAGTGCAATTGGAATGACTCCATTCAAGGCACTCTACAGCAGAGAACCACCCACTCTCTTCAAGTATACTGATGAGGGATCCTTAGTGGAAGATATCAACCAACAATTAGTGGACAGAAATCAAATTCTAGAGGAGCTGAAGTCTAATTTGTTGAAAGCACAGCAGCAGATGAAGAAGTATGCGAATTCTAAAAGAAGACCGATGACCTTTGAGGTAGGTGATCTGGTCTATTTAAAATTGCAGTCCTACAGGTTTAAATCCTTAGTTGTCAAGAGCAATGAGAAGCTTAGCCCAAGGTATTATGGCCCTTACCTGATCACTGCCAAGATTGGGGAAGCAGCTTATCAAGTGCAACTTCCAACTACTGCCAAGATTCATGACATTTTTCATGTATCCCAATTTAAGAGAGCTATTGTTCCTATTGCACAATCTCAACTATTGCCTTCTTTTCTAGATGAAGATATGCAGCTGAAGGTGGAACCAGCAGCATTAGTGGGGGTTCGTAGAAGAATTAATGGGGAATTGGAAGTCTTAATCAGGTGGAAAGATTTACCAGACTTTGAGACCACATGGGAAAAGTTTGATTTCATTAATAATCAATTTCCTTCCTTCCACCTTGAGGACAAGGTGGGTTCTTTTGGGGGGGGAGGGGTATTGTTGAAACTAGGTTCTAGCAGAAATATAGTAAGAAGAGGGGGGATACGAAATGTGGCAATGCACGTAATATGTGAGTGGTTGTAAGGGTAAAATGGGGAATGAGAGGGAGAGATGAGTCATGTGAGAGTTAGTTAGAAGGAGGGAATATAAGGTTGTTAGGGAAGAATGATTGGCATTCGGTTATGATATCTTAATTGGTGATTGTATGGAGGTTCGGCTAGCCCTCTAAGTCTAGCTTGAGAATAATAATTTCCAGTATCACATTCATCTCTATTTCATCCTAGTTCCTGTTCTATTGCTGTTGTGTGTGTTATTTGAAGTGCAGGGCACTGTTGTTTGCGTTGAATTACTGTTAGAGTAGGTGGTCTCTAACAGAAATTGACACTCATTTACACAATTTGCACAATTTGGAAGATTTGCTTCTCCTCCATAGCAGAGTTTCCAACCGCAACTCCCATGCAAAGTACTTTCTTCAATTGGAACTTCACAGTTGCCTTGGTCTCATTGACTTTAGCCTCCAGAGACTCCTGATGTGTCACCAGGGTAGGGAACTTTCCTAGACACATAATAGATAGGAGAAACACCATAAGATAATATAACCAAAATGACTTTGGTATCCTGGTGATAACTAATGTTGCAGATAAAACTAAGATTATGGAATTGTAATAAACTTGCCTGCCTTGTTTAGACCAGGGCCTAAAAGACGTGGAATCTGCTTGATGACGGATTCTGAAGCCAAGAAGGCGTGATACTGCTTAGCAAGCTTCTTAACCAATTTCTTGTTCTTGTTAAGCTTCTTCAATGCTTCTACATCCATCCATTGCAAACCTATACCCTCTGCCTGTTAAAAGTAACTCACATTACATGGGACTAGCTACCATAAAGTTTAAACTTTTTGCCAAAGGTGAAACGTAAAAACTACAAAGTGGAGGCTTTTTGATTGATGAATACTGTTTACGGGCATCAACAAAATGAATCTAAAATAACGACTCACAGTAAAATAGCATCCGAAGAGAACAGATTGTTAGAAGTAAACGAAGATATCATTTCATATGTCTCAAAAGGTTAAAGTCCAGAAGCTAGCATAACAAAAATTCATTGTACCTCAACTACATGAATGTGCAAACTAATTGAAGCATATATGTGAAAAAGAATAGAACTTGATGGAGGGAAAAAAGAGGACGCGTACCTCTTCGACATGTTGGGCATCACCGAGCATGCAGACCTTCATTTTAGGGCGAGGGATGTGGGGCAACTTCACAGACCCACTGAAACGCTTGTCCTTTTGAGGATCATAGTTCTTGAGGCCAATCTGAAGCTCAATAGTCTCAGTGAAATTGCGCTTTTTCTCCTTGGAGTTGTTCATAATAATGGTGATTGCTTCTCTCAACGCATCACTCTGAAGCTTACTGCAAATCCAAAAAAAATACAAAAGAACAGAGTGATTATTTTCCACGATTTCAGGAAATCAGTATGCAACAAATGGAAAAAAGCAGAAGAACGAGACTCTCTACCTCATGGCTGAACCTGCAAGGAAATGGTCTCAGAACTCAGTGAACGGCTGTGTCTGTAGAAGAAGCTAAAAGCGAAACCCTACAAGCTTAAAAGAATGCTAATGGGGCCGATGATTGTTTATGGGTCTGTCTAATTTTGGGCTATGTAATAATAATAAGACCACCCTCACTTTTCGTATTTGAGTTTCAAGCTCCAGGCCCAAAAGGAACACTAAGACTTAAGTCTTGTGTCTGTTTCAAACTTTTAACCTTACGAACAATGGTAGATGGTTTATATAAGTTCTTGACGTTTTGTCTTTTTTTTTTTTCCTCACGAAGTGTCTTAGGCGGGTTTTAATTATGAGAAGGCACCTTTAAGCCAGTCATACCCAAACTAATTCCTCTCTTTTAGCATCATAAGGGTTTAAGATTATAAATTTGACCGCTTTACATACTGCCTTTTAGCGGTTCAACTATTTACCATATTTCTGTAATATAAAACATGGGTTATTTGTGTCAAACAATGTGATGTCGTAAATGCTGAAACTTGCAATATTGGCATATCAGATAACTGGGGCTGTCTGTTTGGTCATTGATACATACATAATGCTTGAGTTTCCAAGTTATCATTTCAAAAGTTAGAGCAACTTTGACATGAATATTGTTAAGATATTAGTTATCATAAGCATTATTTGTAATTGGACATTTTTAATTTTTTGAAGAATATTATTATGATAAATATTCTATCTTATGTGGGGTTCTTTAAAGATGAAGTTTATTTGAGATAAAAATCTTAATCATGATAGGATTTAATTGAAATCAAAACATCATACATATTTTGACTAAGATAATACAGAGTTTTAGTAAATTTTAGACTCTTCTTGACAACCTATTTTAAGATATAATGACTGTTTAAGGTAGCTTGATCTTTGGAGATATCATTGACTATTTTGCGTCTACATTTTTGCTTTGTTTTACATGATTTTTGCACTTCATTGTTGTGTTTTTTGTGGGAATACATGACAAGTAGTGTATGACTTGAAAGTTGGAATTTTTAGGGCTATCTTGGATATTATTTAGCAGTTGATTTCACATTATTGTCATCTAACTTTGCAGCTGCGTCCTTTCTACTTTTCGAACAACTATTGTTGGGTGATTACATTAGGCTGCTCACTATCGATGAAGTGGTAGTTTTGGTGGCTGTCATTTGTAATATGTGAAATATCCTTTCCGACTTTCAAATATGAACAAATATACTACAAGGGCTTTGGCCTTCCCCACTTGTAGCTTCAGCCTTTCACCAAGTTTAATTCAGATAAAACTGAGCTCCATATAAATTGCACATAACACAAACATTGCAAACTAGAAATGAAGTTCAACCAACTTTAGATGATAGTGTATGACACATCCTTCCTTGCAAAATTTAAGGGTTGGAACAGAAATCCGAAACTCCAGCTGTTGCACCCGAACAGAAAAACCTTAGGCTTTTGACGCAAATAACAATCTCACTTGACTGACCCCTTAGACTTGGCCTACAGGCTTGCATGTAAAAATGGGTATCTGCAAGACGTAGGACAATATGGCCTTCAGCCAATGTCCTAAACCACTTTTTGAGGATTAGCAAACCACAGAAAAAGAATGTTCGCAGGACATAGGAGATAAATAGAAGATCATGTATGCCTCTTCTTCTGCTGGCTTTCAACTGAGGAAAAAAGACCGTCGATGAACTGGCTGCTTACTCTTTACAGATTTCATAGACATTCACGACAGTGACCTAGGAATACCACTTCTAGCTAAGGTCAGAATTTCAAGCAGTAGCCTTACCTCCAGTTGTCTTGAACTATAACTATCATCACAATCTGACTGGTTTTTGCAGCACCGCCGACAAATAAACTTCAGATTTGCCCGATGCAGTCCCATCTACTTTCTCCCCCACCACCCATTTGAGCTTTTTATAGCCAAACCGCTCTATCAATCTAGTCAAAGTGTTCTTCTTCTCTTCATTAGCACAGTAAAAACTATCTAACCAAAACAAACCACCAGCTCTCAAAATGCGATCCAAATCAAACATCAAGAATTCCAATTTCTCGAGTTTAGCCCCATCATCTAACCCACTCGACGCATGAATCAAATCAAAGACGTTATCATAGAAAGGGAACCTGTGGTCTAAACTCAAATACAAAGGGAAAAGCCCTCGTGCTGATATAAAGTCACTAAATGGAGCATCAATATTCAGAGTGTTAGTGATTACCGTCACATTCCTCTCAGCCATTCTAGCAGCAAAAGTGCCAGACCCACCGCCAATATCAAACCCTATTCTCATTCCTCCACTTGCCAATGCCAAAACATCATCAACGAGAAAATCAGTCTTACCCCTAGCTTTGATAAATCTTTTGTTCTCATATCCATTAACCAAATCGAAGCAACCAACACATTCTCTACTCAATTTCTTTTTATTCAAGCACTCAAAATTCTTGCAACCAAGCCCACTCCAAGTAGCAACCTTATCACTGACAGGTTTCCAAAGAGAAGTAGGAAAAGGGTAAAGACCCACCTTAGGACGAGATTTCGCAAAACATCTCCTTCTAGGCAGAGGCTCACATCGATGCAAAATCAACTTCTGGGCAAGACTCCAGTCATCAGGACACGGTCCATACACTTTGTAAGTCATGTACTGAGACAATAGATCAGCAGATTTATCACAAGAGTGCCCCACGGCTGCCACCATTTCAGTGATCCCAGTTCTTGAATCTTTACCAAGTGGGAGCTGATGGTGTTGCAGAAACAATTTGAGCTCACTTGCAATATTGGGTCTTGAAATATCGATTGTTTCATATCCCAAGAGCTCTTTTTCCATCTTAGCAAGCTTTCTTTGAGAAAAACTAATCTCCCTCAGGATTAAAGACACTTGCTCAGAGACTAAAGATAGGTTGTTGTGAGCGTTTTGCGAGACGTCACTTTGTTGGTGCTTGGGAGAAGATGTGAAGGCATAGAGAGCAAACAAATTAGTGGTGATTACAGAGAAGAGCATCAGAAGATTAACTGCAGATGAGCAAAGAGTTCCTTTCTTGAACCTCGCTGTTCCATCTCCAATTTTCAAAGACACAGAACCCATCCCTTCCCTTCTCGTGATTCACACAGGAATAGCAATCACCAACAGGGCAGTGAGAGAGTATAGGAAGACAGTGAGATCTATGAAGCTATAAAAAATGAAATGCAAGTGGAGAAATTTTAATAGCACATACAGAGTTTAGGGTTGGAAAAGAAAGCTATCATCTCACAATTTACAAGACGAAAGAAGACATCAAAACTTGTACTACGGCCTGATTCATGTCATATATAGCTACTAGATGTACATTTATAGACTCAATTATTTAGAACCCCATTAGAAATAATGTCAAAAAAAAACGTCACATCAACTGTTTCTTGAGTTGATAAATATGAAAAGCGTCTTCAATTTTAACGGAATTTTATAAATTTACGAAAAATAAAGATACGGTAATGTTCGGATATTTATAAGAATTTTAATAAGAAAGTTGAGTGAATTTTTTGTTGGGTTTTCTACTGCTTTCTTGTTATTTTTAGTAACCAATACTGACAAATTTTGTTAATATGCAGGAATATAAATTGCAGAAATGTAAAGAAGACAAGTATTTACTTGGTTCGATAGTCAATGACTATCTACGTCCAAGGTTCCCACCTTTGGTGGTAAGAGTTTTCACTAATCAAGAAGAACAAGAAGAATTTACAGAGTTTGAGTGATCTTTGGATCACTTGCAAGAGTCACTGAACTCTCCCAATACTCACTGTAAGTATTCTAGCACACTCTAACAAAACCTTCTGCACACTCTTGATCTCACTCACAAAAATTGAATGCACGAAAATTGAAGACTCCAAGTCTGTGTATTTGCTGTGTTATTCTATCTCTAGTCTAATTCTTGTGTTTTCCCTTTTATATTGCTAGAGGTGAAGATGAAGCTTTCGGATTAGACTTGACGCATTTAGATCAGTTGCATGTGCATGTCACGTGCCCACTTATGTTTCAGCCTTTGAACTGCGTACTGAGTTATAGCTGCTGCGTTTTGAATGTGACTTCATAAGTGATGCTGCTTTGTACACCACGTGGACATGTCTTAAGCCTTTGTCTTTTGTCTAAGTCATTTGTTTTGTTTCTGACAATGAGAGAACCGAGAGCTTCTCCTCGCCTCCTTCGACATTTAGCACTTCATCTGATTTGGTTCTTCATTCTTCTTGTGCTTATGCGTATGGGTTGTTGGAGAATCAGAGTCTATTCTCACATTTTTATTATATGTTTGGTATGCAACAATATTTTATAGAATGTAATTTAATTTTAACTTATGTTTTTAATTATATCAAAAAAATGAATAAAAATTAAAATCGTTAAATAAGAAAAAATATGAACATGAAAATTGTCGATTGAAACTTTTAAGCAAAAATATTCAAAATTCTACTAACGTGAGAATAATAAAAATAGTTGAAGACAATTCTATGAATACTAGTACGTACCGGACCAAAATCGGTACGAAATAAAAGGTAGGTCGTACCACTTTTAAATACCAGTTGATACTGGCCCGTTTTGGATAGTACCGGCTAGTATTCAAAATACTGGCCAAATATCGACTGATACCAAAAATTTAAAAAAAATAGAGGAACTTTTCTACAAAATTTTCAAATTTTTTTAAAATTTTCCTCTCTCGTTCCAATCTCTTTTTCCCCCTTTTTTTCAAAGTTTTTTAAGTAGTTGTTTTATTTATTTCAACTTTTATAATTAATGTGATTTTTTAATTTTTGTTTTTAAAATAATAATAAATATTTTTATTACTACTAATAATTATAAATTAAATAAAACTTAAAAATAAATTATTTTTTATTTAAATTTATTTTAATATTTTTTAATAAAGTATAATAAAAATATTTTATTTTTAATAAAAACAATTTGAAAATTATTATTTATTTTATTAATTTTTAATTATTAAATAAAAATTTATCTAGAAGTTATATATTTTAAATTTAATTATATTTATTAATAATTATTAAATTAAAATTGTGATTATTATTTATTATTATAATTTTTGGAGACAGGGTTAAAAACATATAGTACAACTGTATAATATGGCAATGGACTATTTTGTAATTTTTTTAAAAAATTTAGGGACTGTTTCATAAATTTAAAAAATTACCTGAAACGGTACTTGGTATTAATTGGTATCGGTACAGTACCATACCAAAACCCAATCTGACACCAAGTCCAGTACGGTATTCGTAACATTGATTGAAGAGGAAGTAGGGTTTTATAAAAGAGTTGTTGTAGAGTTGAGAGAGAAGGAATGGTTAAATTGGCCAGTGTATTTTTTAAATTAAATTCCTGAGGAAAGTAATCTAAATACCAAGGGATGCTGGGATTTAGAATCCAAGCAAAGTACTATTACTTTCCCTAGATTGGGAAAGTTTTTACTTTCCTAAATACTCAAAAAATGAACCAAACATGATAATATAAATTTTAGGAAAAAGATTACTTTCCCAAACAAGAATTCATGCCAACCAAACAAGGCTTAACTAGATTATTAATCTTAAATTCCCGCATATCAAAAACTCCAAATTAATTTCACGAATGCTTACTTCACAAATCTCTAATTTGGCATTTCTATCATCTGTGCGTTTTCTCTGCTTCTGTTTCATAAAATTTCTCCTTCCTACGTGTCTTCTCTACTTCAGTTTTGCATTTTTTCTCCTTTTTATGTGTTGCTTCTCAATTTCACTTCATATCGCTTCTCTGTTTTCCTTCGAAGGATGATGATTTCTTCAAGCTGGCTAATGGTCAGGTCATTGCCTCATTCCTCATATAGCATTCATGAGGTATGAATTTTGGCTATCTTGTGTCGTGCTATTCTACTTCAACTTGTTTGGTAAATGATTTTGGTGTGGATTGCGATCCACCCTTAAGGTATTGTCCTCTTTGGCTTTGCGGGGAGTCGACCCCTGGACCTCAAGGATTTGGTGGATTGCGATCCACGCCTCTTACCATTGAGGACCGACTATTACCAGTAGAGGGACCCATTAAGGGGGTTATAGGAGCATTGGCTTATCTGTTCGCCCGAATCATCCTGAACGTGAAGTTCGGACAAAAACCATATCAAATAGAAAAGAATGTTGAATTCCTGGTAGTAGAATTTGGACGAGCTTATAATGCAATAATTGGAAGAGCCACTCAAAACGCCCTCGGAGCAGTCATCTCAACTTACTATCAAGCAATGAAATTCCCTACTCCCTATGGTATCGGCGAAGTCAGGGGTCAACAGAGAATAGCTAGGGAATGCTACTTGGCGGAAACAAGGACACTCGATGAAGCGGTCGTCTTGACAAGTTCTCTAGATGTGAGAGCTGAGGAAGAAACCGAGCGGATGAATCCTGTGGAAGAAACTCAGCAGGTTGTATTGGATGAAGCAGACCAGTCAAAATTCACAAATCTAGGTTCCGGGCTTACGAAGGGTCTGGTCAAAGACATCACGAACTGCTTGATAGAAAACAGGTCAGTTTTTGCCTGGGTACCGAGCGATATGCCTGGAATCTCTCAATCGGTCACATCGCATTCTCTCGGTATCTAAAAAGATTGCAAGCCAGTCAGATAGACGAAGCGGTGGCACACCAAAGAGAGGCAAGAGGTGATTAAGAAAGAGATAGAGAAACTGCTCGATGCTGGATTCATTCGGGAAGTCAAGTAACCTGAATGGCTAGCAAATGTTGTTCTCGTAAAGAAGAAAAATGGAAAGTGGAGAATGTGCATTGACTTCACCAATTTAAACAAAGCATGCCCAAAGGACAGCTTCCCTTTGCCCAAAATCGATCAGTTGGTAGATTTCACGTCAGGACATGAACTCCTTAGCTTCTTGGATGCTTTCTCGGGCTACCACTAGATCCAAATGAGTCCCGAAGATGAAGAGAAGACAGCTTTTATAACCGAACAAGGCACGTACTACTACCAGGTGATGTTGTTCGGTCTAAAGAATATAGGAGCCACTTACAAGCGGCTTGTAATGGAAGCCTTTAAAGAATAGATTGGTCGATCGGTTGAGGCCTACGTGGATGATATGGTGGTCAAGAGTAAAACGGCCGCTGAGCATGTGGAAAATCTTAAAGAAGTTTTTCAGACCCTCACTAAGTTTCAGATGAAGCTGAACCCGAAAAAATGCGTCTTTGGTGTGGCATTCGGTAAATTCTTAGGATTCATGATTACTCAGCGAGGGATCGAAGCAAACCCAGAGAAGATCGAAGCCATTATCCAGATGCCCTCGTCGCGGTATTTGAAAGACGTTCAGGTATTGACCGGACGGATAGTTTCTTTGAGCAGATTCGTCTCTAGATGGGGGACAAGTGCCTCCCGTTCTTCAAAATTCTAAGGAAAATGGATGTGACCCAATTCCAATGGCCGAATGAGTATGAGGGATCATTTAAGCACTTGAAGCAGTATCTGACTAGCCCATCCGTTTTGCAGAGCCCCCTGGACGGGGAGAGTCTGGTAATTTATTTGGCGGTCACAGAAGGGGCAATCAGCGCGGTCCTCATTCGATCGGAGGGTAACGGACAATTTCTGATCTACTATTTTGGTAAGGTGTTGAACAGGCCAGAAACGCGGTATACACCTATTGAGAAGCTGGCCCTTTCATTGGTAACTGCTGCACGAAAGCTCAGGCCCTACTTCCAGAGTCACACCATCGAGGTATGGACTGATCAACCCCTCAGACAGTGCCTTCAAAAACCCGAAATCTCGGGGCGGCTGATAAAATGGGCAGTAGAGCTAGGGGAGTTCGATATACACTATAAGCTGCGGACGACAATCAAGGCCCAAGTATTGGCGGACTTTGTAGCAGAAATGAGTCAACCTACCTCGAACGAACTACACCTTGCTTGGAGCTTATTTGTCGATGGATCATCTAATGCTGAGGGATGCGGGGTAGGAGTAGCATTGATCGGCCCACACCAAGAGGAAAAAGTGGAGTACGCTCTCCGACTAGAATTTAAAGCATCCAATAACGAGGCAAAATATGAAGCTTTGTTAGCCGGACTTCAGTTGGCAAGAGAAATGAGGGTGAAAAATTTGAAGGTATACAGTGATAGCCAAATAGTGGTTGGTCAAGTTACGAGATAGTACGAGGCCAAAGGGGATAACATGGTCAAATATTTGGAATTGGCGAGGCAAGAGTTGAGTAATTTTGAAGAATATTCGATCTACAGGATAAAAAGATTGCAAAATGCTCGAGCGGACGCATTTTCCGAAATGGCTTCCGATCGAAATGCGAGAAATAACATCTTAGTCGAGTGGCTAGGCCGACCTAGCATTCAGAAAGTCAATGATGTCCTTGAAGTGAATGCCAAGCGATCAAGTTGGACGGAGCTGATAAGACAGTATCTCCTTGGGGGAACGCAGCCAGAAGAAGCCTTGAAAGCCAAAAAATTAAGGGTGAAGGCGGCCGAGTATACGATTATGGATGACGCACTCTACAAGCGATCCTATGACTGGCCATTACTACGTTGCTTTAGCGAAGAAGAGGCAGAGCAGGCAATGGCTGAAGTCCACAAAGGAATGTGTGGAAATCACCTAGGAGGCAGAACGCTGGCTCATAGACTGATTAGACAAGGATATTACTGGCCGATAATGAGGAAAGACTGTCAAAAGAAAGTTAAACGATATGAGGCTTGCCAGAGAAACGATAACCTGTCTCACCAGCCAACCGAGCGGATGAAAATCGTGAGCCACCCTATCCCTTTCGCTCAATGGGGAATGGATATACTAGGATCCTTTCCTCTTAGCCCCGGGCAGAAGAAGTTTTTAATAGTAGCAGTCGAATACTTCACCAAATGGGACTTGTTGTGGCTCTCTATGCTACTGGTCTGGGACTTCTCGGCCTGGTCCGTCCAGGTAGTCGAATCCACCATTGGGTTCCAATACACAGCTAATCAGTTTCTACAGCACTCGCCGCAAAACAGCATGGCGTCCCGATACCGAGTAACGACCCTAATAGTGCGGTCACACGATGGGTGCGCATATGGGCAGGTCGAAACATCGTTGGCGGAGGCGCGATGTTGACTGCGTGGTTACGAGGTGACGACAAACTCCTGGCCACGATGATGATGTTTATTCCAATCGGGGGTTACACGGATGGAGCAGCCGTGATCCCAAGGAAGGTGCCTGAACATGTCATAATTGCCACCATAATTGGTCTCACTGGTGGTTACATCTGGCTCCACTCGGAAGCTTGAGCATTACTCTGTCGTCGCGGTGTTATTCGTGGATAGGATATATATACAGCCTCGGTCAAAAATCCAAGACATGTCCAAATATAAAGACCCGCGATATGTGAGATCACTCGAACAAATACCTATTCACAGATCGCAGACCTTGCACGGCTCATAGATGATGAAGCGTCGGCGAAAGAAATCGCGGCCTTGCGCAAAGACACACACTCGATCATCGACAAGCTAGCATCGGAGAAAGAATCAACTCTTGTGGCGATGGCGAGGACCAGAGAGAACATTCGATGCCATGAGCTGGAGGTTCACAGTGGGCATGAAAACATCAATAACATTGCGGAGCGGGCTTAAAGAGCACGAGGCAGATTCAGAGACGCTTTCCTGCCGGCAAGACTCGGAATCGAATACTAAAACTAGATCGCGAAGACCATAGTGAATAGGTCTGTCTAATACTGCTCTCCTTGTGTGAATGATCCGTGCAAGGCCGCAAAGCAAGAAGCTATGGACAAGTGAGCAGCCACTATTTCTTAATGTGCTTGTACTAACGTCAAAATAGGGATATGTTTAGGTGTAAGACTAGGGGTATTTGCAGTGTGTCTAGCAAGCTATTCTCTGACTATGCTACATTACTACTGATATATAGCTTATGCCTAATTCTTTTAGTTAATTATTCTATATAACATATTTAAAGTTTATGTCTGTTTAGTAGAGAGATCGAAGTCGATATACGAACTCGTAGGACATAATGAAAAAGTAAAGAAGCTACGACAGATATGTTTTTATAAGATAGTAAAACATGGTCAGAATTGAGAAGGACGTCAATTCTCTTATCGGAAACTAATTCGGTCTCATCGTTAAAACTACTGTAAGAAGGCACTCAACGCGGATGTCCGCCGTATCACGGGTCAGAGTCAGCTAACTAGTTAGATGAGTCGTGCGCAACGTTGTGGCGGGCTGCATAATAGTTCATAGACCCCTTGCACACATTAGTTTCGCCGCGGTCTACTCGGTAACTTCCTCGACAAAAGCTAGGATTGTCTCCCGCGGTGAGTCCTGCTTGCTCACCCGTTCGATCTCTAGTGATTCAAGCGAACGACGCCCGTTGTTACACGTTTTGGGCCGGTGGTCCGCCCTGACCCAGTCGTGACGCACCGATTGGTCGCGAGAACATTTGGAATCCCAACTCGCTGCATGCGTCTTCTCAAGCAGCGGCGGCGACGCCATGTCGCATTTGACAATGGCACAGACTAGATGGCGGTCTAGGGGCGGGCCCTTCAGCGGCACATCGATGCAGGGTGGGGACTTTGAAAACTAACCTGTTGAAAACGAGCCTGTCGACTCGTACAATTGTCCTCACGCAGCACCATGCGGAAATGGAGAGCATGACCGCTACGTTTACCACCAGGCCGCTGGGATTGTTAGATATTAAAATTTTCTACAACGGCCAGCCTCCTGAGAAATCTCATGGCCGCTGGCTCTCGGACGACGAATGGCTTGCAAAATTCGAGCTCTAGGCGCAGGTTAAGTAGGAGACGAGGACGGAGTCTAGAAGCGTATGCGACGGTTCCGCCGAGGCGGTAAAAGGTATGAGTTGCTACATGCGACAGAGAGCATCAATCTGCTTATGGCATGTCTGCAGCGGTCATTGGCGATTCAGACGTGGCTATACTCACTATGCCAGAGAATCTGACTGAGGGCGATAATGAATGCCCGTCCAAACCATATCGGCGACGAGCCGCTCACTTCGTTCAGGGTAGGAAGTCTCCACCGCTGCAGAAATGATGTCGTAACTGCTCTGCCAGTCGAGAAGAGGATCGCACGAGATTGGCGCCGGGAGAAGCGCGGCACCGCCTAGGACGAAAGCAGTGAGGACCATGTTTCCATATCGCGAGGTCACCATTTGAGCACCTCGTCTGCCTGCCTAGAAAGCTTACTCACTGTCAATTGCTGACTGATTGAGCGTTGTCTCGCGCAGAGGGCGATTCCGTATCGGTTGTCACGACGGCTTATTAGTTCTTCCTATCCTTGGATGACGTTTCTTAGGTGTGTTATATTGAGTCTGTGTTTCGCACAAGATTCCAAGATCGGCCATAGCTTCTCAGACGTTCGTTTTTTCTCACAGCATGTTAAGAAGCCTCCATAAGAGTATTTAACAACTCTGCTCTTTGTCTGCAGCCTCATTTTCGAATCGGCCATGGTCTTATAGACAGGTGAACGATCTTGTCAGTGGTTTGGTAATTTGGTAAATTTAGAAAGCGCAGGGCGGACAGAAAGGAGGATGAGTAGACGAAAAAAGGCAACGCGAATTATTCAGGGAGGGTTTAAGAAAGAGAGAAAGGAGAGGCAAAGGAGTGATTCGTTTCCAAGTGCACATCCCTCCGGTAACAGTTCTTATTCGATCCATCTCCGACCTCTCTCTTGTTCTTCCCCGAGCATCTTTCCCTTGTACATACAAGTAGTGGTTTTCGCTTAACTCCGTTGACGCATTGCATGTTCGTTGGGTCTAGCATCTCGTGACGATCTACAAGAACGGATTTAAGGATTAGCTCAGTTATGTTATACAAAAGCGCTTCTGACCCTGATACTCTCGCAGTGGGCTTGACCGGACAAACAATATGCATATGCGGCAACCTGAGCTAGCACTGAACTGGCTGTTAAACGTATGTTTATTCGTTGTGTACAGATCACCGAACTCAATTTTCGATAAGGTCTCCCCTAGATGTTCCGAAGCCTCTGCCTGCATTGGTTTTGTTCGCAGCCGGTCATTGCATGTCGAGCTTCTTACTTGCCAACAAGACTCCTCCTTGCTTTCTTTCAAGCATTGATACGCAGAGCTAGAAAAATACGTCCGACATCCTTGCTTCTTGTTCTCCACAATTCGGACACACAGAGCATATAAGTTACGAAAATTCGCGCCAATATCGAAAGATTCCTACAATATCTCTCGACTGCCAAATGCAAGTATAAATACAGCGAGAGCCATGTACTACGAGTGCACTGTAAGCTAAATGCATTGAAAGCCTTTGCCTTGCTTACAGGTCGCCCTCCACATGTATGCTGGTTATGCTCCAATTTTCTAAACGAGAGAATGATTTCAACGACAAGGTTCTCTCTTAAGGCTGTGTGGAAACAGGTCCGGCGACTCTCCAAGTTGATAGCATATATATATCGTCTTCAATCACGGAGAGCGTGTTTCGAAAGTCCACGTCAATAGCAACTTTTTTTTGAATCCAAATATCTCAAGTCTCTACTACATTCGTCTATCAGAATGCAGGTCACTACCATTGTTCTTATGGCCCTCTCCGCCATCACCGTCTCTGCCAACCCTCTAAGTGATACCTTGACTAAGCGTCAAGGATGCCTGCCTGGGGGTTCAATTTGCGTTAGTATAGAGGAATATTGAAGAGATGAAAAACATACGTTACCAACAAAAGTTAATATTTACAGCGATCCAATGCCCCTGCTCCATTCTGCTGTTCCGGATTCTGCCTACAAGACCCTAACGCGCCGAGTGGAACTTGCACTTAAACAAGAAAATTATTGCAGCATGTGGCAGAAGTGCATGAAGAATATGCAAGAGAAGACAGAGTCTTTACATTCTTTTGATCTGAAGCATTCTGGGGTTTTTCTTCCCATAAAGGGTTTTCCCTAAGATGTATTTTGGAAATCCAACGTCTCTAAGATTGAGAATATTTTACATTCTTATCAGTCAACTCAAGCCTTTGCTTCTATTCGTATAACATCGACAAAGGGACCCCTCCCCCCCCCAAAAACAGTCAATTTTCTTATTGACGCCGCCTCTGCAAAGACACGTAGGGTCAGGGTGTTCGACGAGCACAACACGAAATCTTCTACACGAACAGACTCACACGAGAAGAGGCATACTGCTCGCCAGCAAGCACGATATCAATGCTTTTGAAGCATTTAGCAACATGTCGTACAACCGCCTTGCCCACAACTTGCGCAATCAGTGCGACCTTTGCGGTAGCATGACTTGTCTCATCGGACATTGCTCTATCCTTAAGATCAGTGTCTTCATTTTTCCTTGATAATTTGACAACCTCATAACATGGAATGCAAAGTCTTTGCTGGCAGTTACTACTTTACAAGTGGGCCTCCTGCCAGGCATGTTTACGAAGAGAGAAATGTCGCAAAGCCACCAATCAGAACGAGACAATAGAGACTACATATGCAAGGTCAAAGTGCACATTCGCTGAGTTCCACCATTCAAACTTTTGCTTTCTATCGTATCGCAACTGGTTGCCTTGCTTACCGTACCGCAGCTACCCCTGTCCTCGGGATCTTGGCGTGAGTAAATGCCCGAAGGCGCTTCATCATCTAGGTATGGACATGGGACCGGTCTTAAGAGCAAAATACTACGCTTGACACTGCTCTGGATCCTGGCAAGATCACAAAGCACCCCAATTTGCGTCATGTATACTTTCAATACACGATGCCTTGTTCACAAGAGAAGATGCAAGGTACCACCACCTTTCCTCTGGCGTGGAGAGTCACAATTTCTATACAGTCTTTAACGAATGCTTTAAAGTGTCAATATGCCTTCCCAAACCACAAGGCACGTACGATGATGCAGACAGAAAGGCCACCCGGAAGTCAAAACTCGATGCAAATGAGTCGACACATCTCTGATTCCTCCGAAAATGAGGAGAATAATGAGATATTGCTCAGGCCCACCGTATTCCTGGATAGAGCGTACGTGGACGGGCTACGCACTGCATTTGCATACAACTACTATCCAATCAACGTGGACACCCAGGCTCGGGTTGGGCAGGTTCTTTCATTATGGTCAGCCGACCTCCCTTCGACCTTGTCTGCCATCCGAGACGCGCTCAACTTGCTGATGGTTGGTGCCACTTCTGTGAATCGAGGGATCTTCATCGAAGGCCAACGACGACTTGTTATTGCGAATATGTGCCTCAGAGAAGATCTCAAGTGTCCCACGCTAGACATTGAGCCGGTCATGGGTGTCGCGCTGCATCTTCTTGCCTGTGAGACCTTTGTGGCGAAAGATTCGAAATCCTTAAAAGATCACGCTGCCGGTCTCGAGGCTCTGGCCGCATGGGTGAGGAATTCCAATGCCCGTCCGTCGCCAATCCGTCCAATCTTGTCAAGACGACTGCGCCGATTACGTTTTACGTATGCCCTAGTGACGGGGCGAAAACTGG
>JAOSBP010000008.1:8143301-8159548 GCA_027563825.1 Erythroxylum mucronatum | reverse complement strand
ACATTCCTTATGTACTCCTTCGACCCTTCTCTTCGGTCAGACTCGAGGAGTGGGAGGGCTTATGGTCGGGTCGGCTGAACCTGCCCCACCAGGCCCAGCTCCAGATATGGATATCGACGGCCCAACGACCACGACTCGTTCGGCCCACCGGGTGTTAGACTCCCATGCAAACACTACGAGTCACGTAAAACCTAAACCTAGTGACAACTCCAGATATAAATGATATTTTTCTACCATGATTCAGGTATGCCAATTCAACCCTATTTTCTTTCTGTTTACAGCAACCAAAAATCCTACAAAAAGACTGACTTGAGCGTCGGAGGGGCCTTCCGGGAATCAACCCCCGACGTGCCTTTATCTGTTTTGTAGGTATCTCACAGCCAGAATTGCGCATGTCATGGATCAGAACAATGACGATCAACCTCAGCAGAATCCGGCTGAACCACAAGCAATCCTCATTACATCTAACCTATTATGTTGATGACACTATCTCCCCACCAGACGCTAATTCTTCATCTCTAGACTTTGTTAAATGGTAGGAATTCAACATATTAATACACTACTTCCTCATTGTCTCCTTATCCAGCTCCATCGCAAGACTTGCCCTTAGATCTCACACGCCTCGTGACATATGGCTTAGGCTTGAGAAAAACATCATGCAGCGATCAAAATTCCAACCATCTTTACTTTGAAGAAAGCTTCACAAGTTGAAGTAAGGAGACACCTCTATAACCAATTATCTTACTTTGGTCTCCACTACTGCTGATGAAGTTGTCGTCATAAGAGACTAAATTTCAGAAGAAGATCATGTCCTCTCATTCCTTGATGGCCTACCTCCAGGCTATAAATTATTTATCATAACTATGAGCATCTTGAATCTATCATCATCTTCACTGACCTTCGGGTGAAACTCCTCATCTATAAGCAACGCCTTCTATTGTACCACTCATTTGCTCTATAAGGCATGACACTTACAACTATCTCCACAGAAGAGTGCTCTTCTCACGTCTTTAGTGGACATGACAATAACAGAGGACGAAAAAGAAGAAGCTGCAATCCTCTCAACCCTCATTCTTCTTTTATGGGCCATAGTCCTGCTCTTAACTTAGACAGCCTATATGGGCCTGATATCAATTCACCCTTTTTTTAATGTGTCAATCTACTCTCATAAGCCTATCCCTTATTTTAGCCCAAATCAAACTTCAAACTCTAATCCGTATCAAGACCAACCCACCAATACTTACCACTTTTATAAGTCTAGTTACCATAATAAACATTCCACTCAGTGCCAAATTTGTTGGAAATGGGGCCACACAGCTACACACTATTATTTTTAGTACTCAAAATCCTAAAATCGTTTACTTAGACCTTCAACTAATCCTAATCCTCGTTCTGCAACTTTCACTATCTTAAATATATAATCTCTGTTAATAATTTCTCTCTTACTTCTAGCACTATCGTTGAATGGCTCTCTGACATTGGTGCCCCTAATTATATAACCCCTAACTCTCACTTTATAGACTTCGCAACGGTCCAAATCAAATGCTTATCGGTAAATTGAAAATGTTCCTATTTCCTTTATTGATAAGCTTACTCTTTTGACTCACGCTTATCCACTTCATCTTAACGATGTTTTAATTATTCCAAGACTAATTGCTAACCTACTCTTTGTAGCAAATTTGTTAACATAACTCATATCTTATTGAATATAACCCTTTTGACTATATTGCGAAGGATCTGAAAGTCAAGATACCACTAGTCGCAAGTTCTATCCATAATAATCTTTATCCTATAAAGATTCCTCTATGGTTCAACAATCATATTGCTTTCGTAGTCATCTTTACTTCACCCTACCTATGGCATCAATGACTTGGTCATCCTTATTCAACTACTCATTCCAGTTTGTGCCCTCTATTTTATATAAAATTAAATGTTTTAAATAATTGTACTTATTATCTTCAAGGAACAAGTACTAAAATGTCAGTTCCATTATCTACTCTTATCTCTACTACACCTCTCTAACTTACTCATCGTGATATTTAGGGACCATCTCAATCACTTTTCCTTTTTTGTTATCGTTACTTTATTATTTTTATTGATGATTTCAATCACTATATGTGAATTTTTCCATTAACTTAAAAATCTCAGCTCTTTTTCATTTTTAACACTTCAAAACAACAATTGTAAATCTCTTTTCTACCACTATTAAAATATTTCAATGTGTTAGAGCTCCTAAATTCATTAAAAGCACCTTTGCTTATTATCTAACTATCCACGGTATCATCTATCATATTTCATATTCTCTCACTCCTCAATAAAATGGGCTTATTGCATACAGATTTTTTCCAACAGGACACGGAAAGATGGGTTCACTCCAATCTCATGACACACTCCTTGGTGCTGTACGGAGATTGGGCTACTACTTTTGGAGTTGCCTGTTGGATGCTGTGGCTTTGGAGAAATAAAAGCATTTTTGAAACTAATTTTGTATGGCCCGTTGAGGGTACGCGTGCAGTGAAGGAGTTTGTGGGATGGATTGCTAAGGCACGGCAGTGGAAAGTTGTGTCTTCTCCACTCATGGCTTACTGGCGGGCAGTCTAGTGAGGTGGTCTAACCCATCGGAGGGCTGGATTAAACTCAACACCGATGGAGTGGTTAAGTCAACATTGTCCGGAGCTTCTGCGGGAGGCCTATTTCGTGATTGGCACGGACAGTGGTGTGGCGGGTTTTTACATCACGTTGGCAGAGGCTCGCCTTTTTCGGCAGAACTCTGGGGAGTCCACTCGGGCCTCACCCTGGCTTGGTCGCTAGGATACCGCTGTATCATGTTTGAAGTGGATTCCTTATAAGCCATTAACCTTTTATCCTCTTCCTATACAACTATTGACAGAAATAACTTTTTGTTGACAGGTACCCATGAATTGCTTTAAAGAGATTGAGAGGTGCAATTTCAGCACGTGCATCGGGAAGGGAACCAGTGCACAGATATCCTGGCTACCCTCGCTAGCCTTACCAGCCTAGGCGTCCATATACTGCAAGCAGGGACGGAGCCATGTTATAGGGGAGGGGGGCCATATATATTTTTTTAAAATTACTTATATAATTAAAATTTTTAAAATTACAAATATAAGTGGCCCCCCTTTTAAAAAAAAATCCCCCGGCCCCCCCTTAGAGTTGAGCCTGGCTTCGTCCCTGACTGCAAGAACCTCCTATACCAATTTTACATCTTTTACACCGGGACAAGCACGGCGCTGTGTACCGGAGGAACATGCGTTAGTCTAGCTATGTTTTTTCTTTGATTGTTTTTCCTTGTTTTCTTTGATTGTTTTTCCTTATTAAAAAAAGTCTGTGTCAATTTTCACCCTCTTTCTCATTATTATTGCTCCTAATTTTGTTGCAAGTCCAGTATACAAGATTTCTTACTTTGTGATGGTTAGATAAATGTCATTAATTGTACGTAATCTTCTCTTTGTATTTTATAAAGAGGCTGCCTTTATAATTTGAACCCGTGACCTTTTGATCTCAAACAAGTAACCTTACTAATTACTCCAAGACTCACTCTCTTAGAGTAAGAGAGTAAATCTTAAAAAGTCATCAATTCAATCATATATGAATACAGATTCATAAAGTTATTCTTCTTTCCCTTACATATAAGAAGTCTTTGAGTTCGAAATTTTGTAGATCTATATATACATCTATAAGGCTTTCTAACATTAACATCAAAGTTTTAGGAGCACTGCTAGTTCTCCGAGTGAATGATAGATAAATAAAGAAATGGATTAAATTATGGGTTGTAGTGGTTAGAAACTATAATTGAATGGATAGTTAAATCGGATATACTAGTCCCATGTTAGGTCATGCTCTTGGTACATAATTGTGTAACAACTTGGTGTTTAGTTTATATTTGTATGTTATGACTGTGTTGAAACAATTCTTACAATTGAGCTTCTTCTTTTTTTTGGTTTCTCATGAGGTGTCTTAGAAGGGTTCCAATTATGGGAAGATATATTTAAATTATTCACACTTAGACTAATTTTCGCTTGAATCAGGTAGGTTCTTTGTGAAAAGTAAAGCTCTAGTCCTAAATTTTAGACGACTACATATATAAGGACAGATTAAACCCACAACTTCACTTAATCAAAAAAAAAAATCTCTTATCAACTTACTTACTCCGTGGTGTAACACGGAGTCTTTGTAATTTCCGTTTCTTTAATAATGCTAGAAGGCATCATATCAAGCCTAGTATAGTAAAAACAAATAGAAGCCCGCTTTTGAACTTTGTTTAGGTCCAAAATCCAAAACCCTTAACAGGTCACAACTCCCAACTCACAAGCCGCAAACATAGTTTCTCATGATAATAAAAAAGAAAAAAAAAACATCATATTTAAACGGTAGAAAGGAGAAAAACCCTAAAGAATAAAAGGCTGAGCGGCAAATCCCTTATATAACCCCGCCTAAACCCATTTTCTATTCCGCCTCTCTCACTCTCTAATCTCCGTCTTCATTTCACTAAGAAAAGCTCGACATTTCCTCCTATAGCCATGGAGTTCTGGGGTAAGACACTTCTGTTGACGTCTTCTTTTGTCGTTTTTTCTTTTCATTAGTGTTGCCCTTGTTCTTTCTTTGTTTTGTTGGTATCGGCTGTTTCTCTGTCTGGTTTCTGAATCTCTTTATGATCTTTATGTTGTATGATGTTGGTGTTGACATTTGAGGCCATATTTCTTCAATTTATTTATTTATTTTTGGTTTGCTATGTGTTCATTTTGTATTATGTGTAAGGTTTAAAGGTTATATGGACAGTGTCTAAAGTTTTCTTTCACATGAATGATTCTGGGAATATAAGCTGTCTACGGTCTGTGTGAGTGCTATTTGATTCATATTTGTGCTTAGTTGTTTTACGTAAAATTTAGGGAAAAGTTACCGATTAAAAAGTTGAAATTTTTGTTCTTTTTGTGATTGTCCTCTGCAGTATGCTACCTTCTACCTACATTTGTATAGTTTTCCCGAAAACTATGTGTGATGTTCACTTGTTTCCTTTTGTAAATCGTCAATCAGTATGTAATTTTCATTGGTTCATGTGGACCATTTGTCTACCTAATATGGAGTTTCATGATCGTTTCTATTACCTTCTTAAACTAGCTATGGAACTGCTATTTTCTAAATGAGTGAAATTATAAGTACATGCCTTTCTATTCGATTTCTTTTTTTGTGTGTGTGTGAAAATAGTACTCTGTATTAATGTACGAGTTCTCGTATTCATTAAACCAGTCTTCTACATACAATATGCTGTGTTTTAATTCTAATTTGATGTTATTCTTTTTCCTAGGTGTTGAAGTCAAGGCAGGGCAGCCTCTTAAGGTGAAACCTGACGAAGATGCTATTATTCATCTTTCTCAGGTAAAAATTGTTATAGATGTACTTATTTTTAAGTGCCATGAAAGTAATCTCTCTGATAGAGTAAGTTGAGTACTTCTTTGTGAAGTTTGATGAGAAATTTTATTTCAGGCTGCACTGGGTGAGTCCAAGAAAGATAAAGGAAATGAGCCAGTGCCCCTTTTTGTAAAGTTTGATGAAAGGAAGCTTGTACTGGGGACTCTTTCTTCAGAAAACATCCCTCAATTGTCATTTGACTTGGTTTTTGAGAAAGAGTTTGAGTTATCTCATAACTGGAAAAATGGGAGTGTATTCTTCTGCGGTTACAAAGCTCCTGTACCTGATGAATATCCTTTCCCATTTACTTTAATCTTTCCAACTTTTATGTCATTTTCGGTCTATAGTCTTTTGTTCATCACTGTATGCTATATACTTCTATTGCCATTTGCTTTTTCCTTGACTTTGGTGTCTTATCGTTGGCACAAATTTCTCTGGTGAGTCCATTGACTTTTATGTAATGCTTTGAACTTTCATACTATGGGAACTTTATATTTACTATGTTGAGGCATTAATGTATGCAGATTATGGAGAATCTGAAGACGAAGATCTCCCGTTGATTAATGCAGATAATGGTGATTGTCATTTTTCTTTCAATCTTTGTGTTTGTTGACTTTCTTACTTATTCTCTTTTAGATTGTTAAATAAGCAAACTAATGATATTTAATTGGTTTTCTCTTGCTAGGAAAAATTGAGCCAAAGGCTGAGAATGCAGAGGCTGCGACAGGGAAAGCCACCGCTGGAAAGTCTGAATCTTCAGCAAAACCAAAAGTTAATCTTGTAGAGCCAAGCAAAGCTAAAGTTGAGGATGGATCAAATGAGGATGATGATTCAGACGAAGATGATTCTGATGAAGGATCAGACAGTGATGATTCTGACGAAGAGGTAAATTGCCTATTCAATATATCTTTGTGAAAGAATAGTGATTTAAAGATATGATGTTAAGGGAGTCATACTAAGACTTGATATAGCAGAGGCTGTCCCTACAAGTAAGTGACAGAAATTTCTAGTTGTGAATTTGTGAATGGACAATGTTGAACTTATCTGACTATAGAAGTTTATTGGGTTCAATCAAATATATGAGGTTTCGTATGCAGGGTATGTCCCTTGATGATGATGATGATGATGATGAAGATGATGAAAGTGAAGATGCAGAGACTCCTAAGAAGGTAAACTCCAGATTATTGTGGTTGTAGGATCAGCCACTAGTTTCAATTTAAGTGATCTAGTTTAAATTTCATTTTAAAGGCTGAACAAGGCAAGAAAAGGTCCAAAGAGTCTGCGATAAAGACACCTGTGCCCTCTAAGAAGGCAAAAGCAGCTACTCCACAGAAGACAGGTAGTGCTCTCTCTCTTTTTACATTTTGTTGTGCAGGAAATTGCAGGTTGTCAGTTTAAATATTCTAACTGATATTCTATAAAATCCATTTGTTTGATAAATGACTTCCTTGCTGTGGATCAGATGGTAAGAAAGGTGGTCATACTGCAACTCCTCACCCAGCAAAGAATGCTGGAAAGGCTTCTAAGCCGCAAACCCCAAAGTCGGGTGGTCAGTTCTCCTGCAAATCTTGTGATAGGTAATTTAATTTAATGAAACGGTAAGAAGTTTTTATTGCAGGCTGTATCAGTTTGATTCTAATAGCGATGTGCCATCTCCTGGTCAGGACATTTGGTTCAGATGGTGCTCTGCAGTCTCACACAAAGGCCAAGCACGAGGGCAAGTAAAGGGTTTACATGAGATCTGAATGAGTAATTAAAAAAGATTTTGGTAGGGCATTGCATCGAAAATGAAAGTGCCATGTGTTTAGTAGTGTCGCATGTAATTTTGACTTGATATTCAAAACTCGAACAGATCTTTTGCATGCCCAGCTTAGTTCCATTCTTACATTGAAGGGCTATGTATTATTTTACTTTTACATTGTGGTGTACCTTGTGTGTCCTTTACTGGGTTGCAGTATTCAATTCAAATGACCTTTTTTTTGGTACAAGTGGCTTGCACATTGGTATCAGCATACCTTCTAAAAAGATGTCAGGGAGACCAATATAATATTGGCAAATCTTGGATTGCTAAAAAGGTTGCAGGCTAAACGTTTTTAAATGGGTTTATTGGTTCAAAAAACGAAACATGCCAAGAGGGTGATTTTTGCTTATGGACTTTGTCCTATGACGCTGTGATTTGGCGCCCAGAGAACTGAAAGTATGATGTTTAAAGCGCTTAAATCTGAAACGAAAACGTTAAGCAGCTTAAAAACTTGGTGATTTCTTCCCTAATTCTTCAGCGTCTGGATGTAAGAACGTTGCCATTACGTTCGAGTTTAACGACATTTTGGATACAGATTCGTTATTGAATGAGGTTTATGATTTTATTAACAAGGACTGCTTTTCTTGACAAAATTTGTTATTCTCCATATAGCTTACGGCCTACCCCGAAAACTTTTTTAGTTATGTTTAAATTTATGAAGCATTTTCAGCCTTTCTTAGCAACCGATTGGGAATTGGGGGCGACATTAAAAGCTATTGAAGAAAATATGTTTTTTTAACCATTATTGATAAAATATACAAGAAAAAAGTCTTCCAATTGTTGCAAGTAACAAATCATAGAAGGAGAAGGCTCAGCGCGTTTCAGTTTGTAAGTTTGATCTTTAGCAATCGGAAAAGACCGATAATATAGAATTAGAAATATAAAACTAGCTTGTTAAAACTTGCATAATAATTATCATTAACGCATGAGCGAGATGAATAAGACAACTATGTGTTCACTTGAGTCATAATTATCGATCTCCATAAATGCATGAGCAAGGAGGATTTGGTATCTAAATGTTCAGCAGCTAAAGCTTCTAGTGTCGGAGTTGGAAGCACAGACGCAAACTAGAGACATTATGTCTGAGGCCTGTAACTAGATGAACTTCTACCTTCTGGTGCCTAATTTAATGCAATTAGTAACTACTCTTTTGCCAAGTTATCATATGACTGGAGCCTCGAAAAGCACATCTCCAGGAAGAATATGCGGAAGAGCTCAGACGACAAAAGCGAACAAGAAATGAGAGAATCTTTTATGCACACACAGGATTCATGATGTGAGCATACTACAGCAATTTTTAATAGAATAACAATGTATGGTCTAACAAGGGTTGCAAAGGGGGAACTAAGTAACACAACATTGCTGCAGCCACTATCAACCTGAAACAAACACCAAACACTAAAATTACCAAATGTGCGGATGTATGAACAAAATCTGGATCCGATGCCCTTTCTCTCTGAAACCTGACAGTCCTGTAAAATCAATCATCCAACACCGCACCACAACCTGTACACAAATTTCATTGTAAGCTGAGATTAAAACAACGGCCCGGTCTTTGAGAAGCAGGGATACCTGAACCTGCAAAACTCATTAACACACGTAAGCTCTATCTAAATTTTGGAAAAATAGATACAAAAGAAAGTAAAGGGAAAGAGAGTTCACAGAACCCGTCAAAACTGATCGTTCCCTAGGCTGAATAAGCGTTGGTCACAGAATCCTTTACTGTAATGCACTCACTAAAAGCAAATTTACGAAATGCATCACATGCATGTATACATATGAATGTCCAAGTAAATATTGTTAGGGAGATTTTTTGCCACAAGACCATCAATTAACTTTGGAACTTGAATAAAAGATGAGGGAGAAATAACAATCCTTGTGACAATTAAAAAGCTAATGGTCATCATAAGCCTTTGAACTAATTATCAGAGACCTTTCAAAAGTTCGAATATAAGTTTCAGCAAATTGAAGAAAAGGGAAAGACAATCAAAAGAGATGGAAGTGCAGACCCTCTTCATTGCAAATCAAATTAAATCACGTCTATACTAAAAAAGCATGGCAAAAGTTTTTAAGGTATAAGTATTTAAAAAGCTAGGGTTAACTAACATTTATACCCCTTAGCTATATTCAAATTTCAAAGACACCCACGGCTACATATCCAAACTTTTTAGTAAGTTCAAAGTTTTCCTCAAAGGCTACAGCTGGTTGCATCTTTTTCACTAACAAAATTTCATTCAAAGACAAATCATTGCGGTAGCTTGCCACGTAAATCAGGTGAAAGAATTTGGTTTTTAAATAATTATTATATGTAATCTTTTCTTTTCCTTTAAGGAAAAAAGGAAAATCCAAAACAAAACCATATGGATCTTCGCTTCTTCACCCGTTTGATGAGAAATAATTATGAATAACTAAGTGCCATTAAATGAAGGGTGTAATATTAAAATGCATTGAATTGCTAAAGACTAAATCATGAAACTGAAAGGTCAAGGGTGTCTTTGAAATCTGACTATAACTAAAAGGTGTGCATGCATTTTATCCCAAAACTATCATGCAATGAAGCATGCAGGCAAGCAGTTTGATTGTTATTGACAGATGAAAAAAAAGGAGGAAAAATTGACAACCCATATGACAGAATTGGGAACCTGCACACCTGCACAGGGGAAAATGGGCTGTAAGCTATATTTATAAAACTTTTGGTCTTTGTTTCAAAAAGGTCCTAAGTGAGCAGGGAGAGTCTGAATTCATCATCAAAGAATCAAGACTAGTAAGATACGAACCAGATTCTTAAAATGAATCAGTATCCATATTCTTCTTTCTGAGGGGGCCGCTTTTGTTGATATTGATGATACTGGTCATCGTTTTGCGCATGCCCATTATCCCCGCTGCCATTGTCATGGTTGCCACCATCAGCTTTGATAGTATCAGCATTATCGTGACACTCCTCTTTTTCCTTGTTCCATTGTGCAATTTTTGCACGTCTCTCTTCACTGCTTTCCCTGACCGGGCTCCTATTGCGCCTTCCAGGAGGAGTTCTACTTCGTCCTCTCCTGTGGCCAGGGCTTATACTCCTATGTCTCCTACCCCGACTTTCATGATGGTGCTCCCGATCATCATGTCTTCGACTGGAACCACGCCCATGATAGTGCTCTTCATGGCTGCGATGCCTTTGTGGGCTTCTGCTTCTGCTGTGGCTGCGCCTTCTTCGATGACTCCCAAATAATTGGCGCCTCAATTCCCTAGGAATAAGGATAACAAGCAATTCATACACATAAAAAAGGCATTCCAGTAAAAATTATGGTTGTGGAAGTGAGACTTTACCTGCTAATCCTTTTAAGATGCATGAAGTTGCAGTACCCACCACGGTTGCAAGTGTTTTCTTCGTATTGCCTGCAGGTGGCTTCACGGAAATCAGTCACTGGAGAAAAATCAACGATAATAGGCCGGCCTGCAGTACATTTCATATCCAACTTACAATTAAGAAAGAATAACAAGCATAAAGTTGATAATGCATCACCAAGATACAGAATAAAAGGCTAGAACATATTCAAAGTTTATTGAACATAAAAGGACAAAGGAAAGGAAAGAAGAAGACAAACCAGCATAAAATCTTCCGGTGAGAGCACGGACAGCATTGGCTGCATGCTCTTCTTCTCTAAACTGAGCATACACATTACCCACCTATGCACGTACATCAAAGAGAGAGTAAACAAATCTACCTATCAAAAGTATATATAAAAAGAGATATATCATCCTGCAACTTGTAATTAGAAAGTTGAATAGGGAGGTAATTATCATAATAAACGAACCATGTGATCAGCGAGATTGTCACAGACATTCAAGCTCTCAATTTCACCATATTTGCTCAGCTCCTCGAAAAGATCTTCATAGAACTCCTGCAATTGAAATCAGAATCACGGTAACAGTGAGTGATATGATAGTCATCACGATTGTCCAACATAAATCTACCCTAATCAATCATTAATAAGCGAAAAATAGCATTTTTAAAAAACAATCCAAAAACCCAAACCTAAAGTAAATAATTAAAAAAGAAAGAATAAGCTAAGAATTTGAAAAGGAAATTGAAACCTCGAAGTGTTCCTGGATCTTGCGCGGGTCTAGGGGATTTCCCTGAGCGTCGACACCGGGAGTGATCATGTCGGGGCGTTGGTACATGTTTGAGAGAAGAAGTGTAGGGCTTATACTGGGTTTGGTGTGGAGTCTGGAGCAGCGGTCTCCGTGCCTGCAAGCGCCGATCTTGAAGTAGAACGGACAGTTCACTCTGTCCTTCTCCGTTCCAAATATCGACGCAAGATGCTCCGCCATCAGATTCAGTTGTTAGCTGTTACGATATCACGACGGCGTGTAGTAAAAGAAAACGAGGGCTTCGTTGCTGTTGTTTATTTTACTAGAGAGAGCGAGGAAGAGGGTTAGACAAAGGTGCGGTGCGTGATCAGATCTAAGCCGTTGGATACTTCTCCATCCTCTTTCTGGATACTTTACTTTGCCCATGTAAAATGAATAATATAAAACCTTTTGCGTTTGCCGGGAGTCGAACCCGGGTCTATTGCTTGGAAGGCAATTATCCTAACCGTTGGACTACAAACGCTGCTATTTGACAAACTTTGCATATTTTGTAAAAACGAAAAAATATGCGTCCTACCATTGATATTAGACTTAATTATTAAAAAAATCCAAACTTTTGTCAATTTTTAATTATAATCCAAACTTAAAAAAGTAGCAATTAAATGCTCAAATATTCAATATCTTTCAATTCTAACTTGAATTTCAAAACTTTAAAAAGTAACAATAAAATACTCAAATATTCAATTTTTTAAATTCTAGCTTGAACTTCAAAAAGTAGCAATAAAATATTTAAACTTTCAAATTTTTTCAATTTTAGCTCGATGTTAATGTTTTCATTAAATTTGCTAACGTGGTTTGTCACGTATTTCAAAAATTTTAGCTATTAATACACGTCAACCAAAATTAACATAACAAATGAAGATTAATAAAATGATATCGTTTAATCACATAATTAAAACGATATCGTTGTTTAAAAATAACCTAAATCAAATTATGCAGCATTGACAACCTTACGCTTTGATTTCAGTTTTTCCTTGATTTTCAGCTTGCTCTCTCGACATCTTCATCCTTCGATATTCAGATTACGTAGCCTCGATGCCCTTACATTAAGGGCATAAGGAGAATGCACTGAAAACGAATAGCTTACTGATGCAGTACGCTATAATGTGAGAGTAGTTTGGGGTGTCAGAAGAATAAACAGAAAACAAATGAGTGAGGGCATCGGGAGAATAACAGTAACGTCAAGCTAAAATTAAAGAAAATTGAAAGTTTGAGTATTTTATTGCCACTTTTTGAAGTTTGGGCTAGAACTAAAAAAATTGAAAGTTTAGGCATCTTATTGCTATGTTTTAAAGTTTGGGTTATAATTGAAAAATTGACCAAAGTTTGGGTTTTTTTAGTAATTAACCCTTGATATTATTTGTCTAACGATGCTTTTTGAGTATGTACAAAAGTCACCGACTCAAGTGAATTCCGGAGGAAACGGGCGTAAATTAGGTTATGTTTGGTTGGACATAAGATTTTTAATCTAATGGAATAAAATGAAATGATTTATTATGAAATAGAATGTTAATGGATGTAATATTAGAAATTTGTTGTTTAGGAGAAATAGAAGTGTTTATAATGTAATATAGTAAAATGATGTTTGGAAGAAGGGTTTATAATGTAATATAGTGAAAATTTGTTTATCATTTTACGTTACATCTTAAACCCTCAAAATCGGAGGTTTCTTATTTTTACTGTTTAGGATAAAATGAGATGTAATATGAAACCCTCCTCTTCCATTTCATTTCATTTCATTCCATTATAATCTCTCCTCATAAAATAATATTACATTTTATTTTATTTTATTAATAAACTCCCAATTAAATATAACCTTAAAATTGCAACATATTTTGTCCGACACTCCTCTTTACTTCCTATGGCTAAGATCACTTATAATAAGGCACCATTGGATTTGATCGTATCAAATTACCTAGACTCTGATCTTCTTTCATTATTATTGCCTTCACATTGTTGGCGTCTCCACAAGAGCACGAAAAAAGAGGAAAAATTAATAACCCTTGATTGTTTATTATGACAATCTCATAACTAGACGTTTTTCTTAAGCCTATCGACATTTACCTTTACCCGACCCAAGAGAGCTCTGGGCCAACGAGAATTAGAGAAAACAAGATTGGTTAATGATTTTGGGAAGATAATGAAGAGAGACAAACATTTTGTTGGTTATGTATTATTATTATATAAATAGTTTTTTTTGATATCCTACTTTTAAAGATTACTCGATATCCCATATATGAGATGAATGATTTTCACTCCTTAATAACAGGCAATTGTCACGGGCGTGACACTTCTTGTCAGGCGTGTGACATTTACTATTTTTTAATTAAATATGATTAAAATATAATTAATTAATTATGTTTTTCTTTTTTAGCAATTAAATATAATTAATTAAAATATACTAAATTTTGATGCAAAAGAAAATTTTAATAAACTTTTATTTCTCAATATTTTTAACAAACCAACCACTATCAATGATAATAGTAATCGTTCATTCTTCTTAACTAACCATTATAATTATAATTATTATATTCATTTCTATTACTCACTCTATTCATTCTCATTCTTATTATCATTCTCTCATGTGAACCAACTGCTCCCTTAGGCTATGTTTGGTTGGACGTAAAGTTTTTAATGGAATGGAATGATTTATAATAGAATGGTACGTAAATGGATGTAATATTAGAAAATTATTGTTTAAGAGAGATGAAAGGGTTCATAATGTAATATAATTAAATTTTGTTTGGATGAAAGGTTTATAATGTAATATAGTGTAAAGTTGTTTATCATTTTACATTCTATCCTAAATCCCCCAAATCGGAGGTTTTTGCTTTTACTGTTTAGGATGGAATGAGATGTAATATGAAATCCTCCTCTTTCATCTCATTACATTCCATTCTATTATAAACCACCCTCCTCCTAAATGAAGGAATAATATTACATTTCATTTCATTCCATTAATAAACCCCTAACCAAACATACCCTTAGAGAAAACATTGTCATGGCTAATCTCAATGCAAACATCATCTTGATTCCACTTAAGAAAACTTCTGTTACGAAAGTCAATTATATCCTGAAAGTAAATATTATAATTATCCATAGCAGAGCCCTCTCTATCCATTATTCCTAAGGCAATCAGTACTAATGCTTTTTTAGGTTTGTCACCACTTGAACTAATAATCGATAACAATGCAACATATCACATTACTTCCTCTTTGGATTTGCTTGTCAACTTTTTACTACAAGTTGTTATGTTAAATGAAGATCAAACTCCATTTATCTCTACTGGAAGTTTACCTTTAAGTCCAATTATCTATTTAAAAATATGCTTGAGGTACCATCTTGTAAAGTAGATTTGATGTCTATGAGCTGAATCATAAGAGATTTAAATTGTTCAATGACATCTTTCCTTACTGGTGCATTATGTAGGAGCAGGACTTGAACTTGATGACAAAGATTACGATTGGTTTCAGTAAACAAGAAGATGGACTCTATTACCTAGTTACAATGGTAGCAAATAAGTCAAACCATCATATTCAATCAGCAAGAGCCCATACCATCACACCTTCCTCTTCTTAAAACACTTCTACATTCCTGTGGCATCATCAAACTATGACATTTATCCTCTTCTAGATTATGTTTTAAGCCAAAAGCTTTGTTAAAATTTCCTTTAAAGCTAAAGAATCCTTGTGATATATGTGCTTTTGCAAAAGAGAGAAGATTTCTTTTCTCCATTAGTTTAATTTCTTTTATTAAACCTTTTGAATTAGTGCATTGTGATACTTTTTGGTTTTAGCTACGCTTATTAATAACAAATTCAGTATAATACTTCTCGAGGGGTTTCCTTGAGTTTTAAATTGTTGTTTGTTCATTTTCATTGTAAACATCAAATTTTCTATTTAGATTTTAGAGAAATTATGCTGGCCTTTTGTTAGCCAAGATCTTGAATCGTTTCATATTTAAAGTTAAAAGTAAAAATCATTAAGCCATAACTCATTTATTCATTGACAGTCAAATAATGAGAATGGTGTAGTTGATAACCTTACATGAACTGTCTCTAGGTTCAATTTTTTGCATCATTGTTAGCTATACATGAGTCTAAGAACTTTAAGATGTAAAAAAATACTTTGGATATGAAATAGAAAACTTATTGACTAAAAATGCAAGAGCATGAGTAGAATCATTAACACAGAAGTTAGTGGTTCCAGTATCCAGGTTTGACAATGGAAGCAACAATGTATATTTTTTTGTATGTAAATCACATCCCATAAGAAAATAGGATCATGCTTCAAGCTCATACTATCCAACAATTTATAAGCTAGAGGATTTGCAAACTTTAATTATAGTAAAATGCATATTCACTAATGATTTGATAAGTTAACTCAATTATTAGTTGACAAGCTATGATACAGATAAAATCACAAAATCACGTTGAGGATTAAAATGAGGGTGAGTGGGTTTTCACTATTTCTTGCATCATTTTCAGGGAGTGATATATATTATCCTTATATACTTATCTTACATTAGATAGAAATATTAAATGTAATTGTATGTTTTGTGGTAGAATATTTAAATGGAGAGGGATTTATATAATGAAAAAAATCTTATTAGTGTTAAGGATAATATCACTTCTTTCAAAAAAGTACCATTTCATGTATATGAGAGGATTGATAATAAGTCAAGAAAAAGAAAACAAAGAGACACACAATGTGTCTTTTAGAGATAAGGAAGCACAACGAGTATTAGATAAAGGGAAACAAAAATTATTATTGACATAGATTGTAACGCCCCAAATCTCTATTCATGGACTTTTGATTTGTTTTGTTCTGTTAATGATAACATCTGGTCTGAAGTGCATTTTGCCTGATTATTA
>JAOSBP010000008.1:8117490-8132965 GCA_027563825.1 Erythroxylum mucronatum | reverse complement strand
CTAGTTGAAAGTGGTATGATGGATTGCTGTCCGGTTGACACACCAGTTGAGCAAAATTTAAAATTATGTTTGGGAACGGATGGTGATACAAAAACTGACAAAGAGAGATATCAAAGACTTGTTGGTAAGTTAATTTATTTGGCACACACAAGACCTGATATCACATTTGCTGTTAATATTGTAAGCCAATACATGCATGATCCGCGTGAATCCCATTTGGCTGCTGTGAGAAGAATTCTTCGGTATTTGAAAGGATGTCCAGGAAAAGGTGTTTTATTTAAAAATCATGGTCACCTCTGTGTAGAAGGCCACACCGATGCTGATTGGGCAGGTTGTGTAGATGACAGGAGGTCCACTTCTGGTTACTTTATATTTGTTGGCGGGAATTTAGTAACCTGGCGTAGTAAGAAGCAATCTGTGGTCTCAAGGTCCAGTGCTGAGGCGGAATTTAGGGGCATGGCTTTGGGTATATGTGAACTTCTTTGGATCAAGAAATTATTAAAGGATATCGGATTCGAGTTACAAACTCCTATGAAACTATTTTGTGACAATAAATCAGCAATTGAAATTGCATTCAATCCTGTTCAACATGATCGGACCAAACACATAGAGATTGATCGTTTTTTCATAAAGGAACAGTTGGAGAATAAAGTTATTGAATTGCCATTTGTGAGATCAAATCAACAGCTTGCAGATGTCTTAACAAAAGGAGTATCTAAGCAAGTTTTTGAAGAATCTGTGAACAAGCTGGGCATGACAGATATACATGCACCACCTTGAGGAGGGGTATCAGTAATTATTATTTAGGATTTTGTATTTATGGTTCTGATTTCTTTGTCTATAGCCGTTACCTTAATTAAGGGTGTAAATTCTTAACTCTAGGCTAGAATCATGTGAGTAGTCTTGTATATATTCGTGGCTGTATATTATGAAAGATATACAAAATACAATACTTTCTCTATTTTGATAGTTCCGTCGGTAATGTCCGTCGCTAAACTCCATTTTTCTTATATTGAAGGATCTACTTTGCAACTTTCTTTTTCAATTCTTATTACTTATATAGTGGAGATGCATATACAAATATTGATATTATGAGTGGTCATTTTGATGTGATTGATTGTAAATATATTTTGTCTAGTAAAGCTCAATTAAAAGCAATAAATAAAATTAAATTATATTGTGAATATTTAAGGAGTTTAAAATATAGATGAGTGAGAGAGATTATTTGGTGAAAATGTTCTACTATTGAGAGAACTTGATTACTTAATCAAATAGTTTCTGCGGCAATTTGTAAACATAATTAGAGCTTTTTTTTAATATATTGATATGAAAAAATTATTTAGAATATCAAGTACTTAATAACCTTCTTTATGTTAATTATAATATGATGATCAAGAATAGGTATTTATGTAATCAAACTTTATTTTTAAATATTATTTATTTTAAAATTTTTCTATTATGTATTCATAATGTTTAATAAGAAAAAAAACATAAGATCTAATTGATATTGATTATGTTTACCAAATTGATTTTTTTTATTGAAGAAGAAGAATTAACGCTTAATATTGATTTTAGTAAATTTAAAAAGATGATTATAAAGAAAATGTAAATAAGTTAAGAACATCTGGAATAATAAGATGATATCTTATTTTAAACATATTTAAAAATTAGAAGTTGTCTAGACATAATTTCAAATCGACTTAAAAAATATAATTTTAATCGTTACTATTATTTTAATTTTTATATTATATTCAATTTGAATTTGAATTATTGAATTTATTATTAATTGATTATATATTAATAAATATTGGTGTGTATTTTTTAATAAAATATTTTTTACTTATTTTTATAATTACTATTTTTATTCATTATATACTAACTTTATAAGAATTATCAGTTGATTTTTTAAATTTTAACATTTTTTTTCTTTTATCAGTTTGATGTTAGATTCAAATTTTAAAATGTTGCATATAATACTTCAAATCTCTGCTGCTGCTTGAGCGTTAGATAATTTATTAACCCATTGTAGGGGCTTTTATCTATTAATTAATATATGTTACTGGGTTGAAATAATTGACGCTTAAAATGTAATTCATTTTTAATTTAAATTTCGAGTCTTATCAATCCGCTCCCAAACACCAATCGGCCATCCTCTGGGCCTGGGAGCTAGAACCCAACCCCATTCCACTCCTGATTAAACAAAATAGGACTCAAGCTCCACCAAACACAAGACGTGGTGGCACGGCAAGCCTTGTTTGTTTCAAAGACCCGATAACAAATCTAAGTCCTCCTCAGTTCAGCCTAACTTCTTGAAGCTCCGTCAACATCAGTACATTACTTGGCAATCAAAGTAATGGGCACTTCTGATCTTTTAACAGAATAAAACCAGCCTGAATTTCACAAGTTCCCACACAGCTACAACACCCCAGGATTTTGATCAACTTCTCTGGAGAATCGAGCTTACACAACCACTGAAAAAACCATTCATATGTCGTGATTTAACCCATCTTCTTGAATAGGTTCAAAAGAGGATTGTCCTCAACTTGGTATCTATTTTTATATTTGTGGTTGAAGTAAACAAACAGTAACTACTCTTAGCAATGTGGCTCGAAAAGGATAGAAAGAGAACATTCCATCAAAGAGGGTTGGGTGACCCCGTGGTTTCAGAACAAAAGGTATGAAATGTTCCCAAATAATGGGCAGTTAGGACAACGCAGTTATGTGAGAATTGACGAGTCTGAAGCTATTATTGGAGCTATGTATGAACCAAGGCAATGCTAGTTCCAAAGCCCTTCCTAAAAGACAAACAACTCGAGAGGATACTTCAGCTACTAACTTTACATGTTACAATCTCAACACTTTAATTTTGGGTGCACTCTAGAGCCAGAAAGAGAGTGAGCACTGACATATGACATGTGAAACTTCCTTTTCCTGTTTTGGACACCCTCGTAGTCGTAGACGTCTCATAAAATGCCACACCAGCATTCAAGGGATAGAAATTCAAGACTCGGGAAAGCCCTGTCCTGATTTTTCGGTCAATTGGACATCTAGATTGCTGTTGAGATATTGCATGTGCCTACTGGCAGAAATATCGCTGTGTCGGCCATGGTTTTAGTGGACCAAGTTCATAAAACCAGCACATCTTTTGTCAAGCACACACTAAAGAAATCTACATTGATTTTGATATAGAAACATTCGAGCAATCTAGTGTGTCAAGAATCTATCCTAACCAAGTCACAAAGTTATGTGTACCTGTATTCTCTTCTCTTATAAACCCCACATCATGTGAGAATCTGAGCACTTTAGTACCGATGAAACAATATTAGGGTTTAAGGAAGAGTAACTCTTACGGATATTCTACAGTTTTTACAGAATGATGTGTAAATTAAGCTAGGGTATGAGTTTGGTAATCACTTATTTAAAACTAAGTTACTATTGATTTGAAAATTTAAAAAAAAGTAAAGATAGGTAATTTAATTAGTAGAAAGGTTAAAACTCTGCATATACATATATATATTTGGTTTCTCACGAGGTATCTTAAGAAAGTCTCAACTATAATAATACACCTTTAAGTCATTTACATTCAGACTAATCTCCATTCGAACCGAATAAGTCTTTTACAGAAAGTAAAGCTTTGACTCCAAATTTTAAACGGCTGCATATATAAAAACGGTTTGAAACCGGAACGTTACTCAAAGAATAATGGCACCGAGACAGGTCTACATCAATATTTTTTTTTGATAAATAAGTCTACATCAATATTGCTCAAGTCGTTTTATCATCATAGTACACACTGAAAAAAGAAAACATTAAAATAGGGCAACTTGGCTTCTTCCCTTAATCTTCTAAGTGAACGTAAAAAAAAAGGCGTGAAATTAATTCAGTAAAATAATAAATTTAAAGTTTAAAAAGTTATCATAAATTTAATTAAATATTAAATAAAATTAAGAAATTTAAAATATTATTGAAAGAGATTGCCTTTACTTATCAAATAATTTGATGTTTGATTTAAAAAGATATTATTAAATAAAATAAATTGATTTATTTTAGTTTATAAAAATTTATAACTTATAAAAATTGATCGATTGATTAATAAACTAATTGAGTTTTAACAATCAGTTAATTTTTTTAACCATTGCTTAGCTAGCGACAACATTTTGTCATCTCAGAATATAAACTAAAAATGGTGGTTGGAATTTGGAAACGTAAGAAAGTTTTACCATGTCTTCAATTGGAGGAGACATTTATTCAGGTAGAGCAAAACATTTATGAGAATTTGATTTTGATATGTGAGCATCTGCAGCATCATATGGGCTAGCTGTCTGCTGGTTACGTTGTCACTTTTTTTTTAAACAAAGTCAATATCAATAGCATTAATTAGAGAGGTAGGAGAAAATTTCAATATTAACTTGCCGATGAACTCAACAGACCTTGATTTGAGGTTTAACGCTCAATAATTGTTTACATTCCAAAATGACCTACCAAATTCAATCCAGTTATCACGAAAACTATTTATAGCATAAACTAGTTTTTGGGCATCGGAGTAAAAAGCTCCTGACCATAACAAAGAGGTAAGACCCAAGTTAACGCTTCCCGCAGCGCCACAGCTTCAATCACATCGAAACTACAGCGCCCTACAAAATGACCAAAAATTGCTCTCACGAAGTTTCCTTTCTTATCTTGACATACAGCCCCATATCTATATAGACATCGGTCCATAAAAGTTGCACCATCAACAAAGCACAGCCAATCAAATTGTGCCTCATCTCGCAGCCCTTCCACTGCCCCACGCCCCTCTACTGGATGGGATGGCATGGATTTGTTCATATTAACTTGTTGTCAATCATTAATAGAGCCTAAAGCCATGCGATACAGAGCAAAAGAGGAGTATCTTTTAGCCAACCAAATCCGATCGTTACGTGCCTGCCATAGTTGTGAAGCTAAAGAACATCATTGAATAACTCGTACCGTCAGTTCCCTCTCGCATACTTTCGCAAACTATTGGTTAAAACCCACCCCCTCTCGCACAACATTGCCACCTCCCTATCGAGCCCACACAGACCGAGTTAATATGCTTTTATCTTTATTTTTATCTCTGATTTTCAGGAATCGAATTGAGACAAGTGGCAGGAAATGGAAGCCTCATGCTTAATCTGCAAGTTTCACTTGAGACAAGAAAAGATGCTTCCCTACGGTGACCTTGACATTACTATTTTATTATCCGTTTACCATTGTTGTTATCTATGTCAGAAATCTGCTCCTTTTTTTTCAAAGAATGCCCTCCAGATTCTTTTACAACCATTAAACTGATTTAGCAATGTACATGTGCCCACTGTCTTCTGCCAACTTCATCTTGACTCTTTTCAGAAAATCTTGATCTGGAAGTTTCCATAATCTATGCAAGACTTTGAGGAAACTAGTTTTTTACGGGGCTAATAATGAGGAAGTGTCTCCTGAATAAAGAAAAGAAATGTTGGCTTCCCGAAGCTCTCGTAGAAGCTTTAATGTTTATTTACTACCTTGGTTATATCTCTGCTACCAGTGCAGATGATTAAATTAATCCCCGTATCACTAATTGGTTCATGCGCAAAGAAGTTAATTTCAGGGAAGAGAATGACGCTTGGAGCAGAAGACACCAAAGCTGGAGTACCTTGTAAGTTTGTTCTAGGCTGCTAATGACAAAAAGCGGGACCAAAAGTTGCTATGGAAATCGGTGAAAACATTTCTCCGGATTGGATGGAGCTTTTCAAGATCATGATTCAATTTCAGCACTCACAAATGATTGCGGTGAGGCATCGAAAGTAAGAATCAAGGATGCTGTTGTGATGCCTACCTTGTAAAGTCGTTTTGGCAACAAAGAATATTAGAAATGATTAACTGTGATGATGATGCATGTTTGTTTGAATTTAAGTTCCATCGAGGTTTTTAATATATTGGAGACTCCACTACAGTTTAAACCTGAATAAAAGAAAAGGATTCGTAACCTTCTTTACCAATAAACCATATGCTAATACCACAAGAGTTTTGAGAAGCCATCAGTAGACTTTTGTATCGTATGGAGTCCAAGGGGCCAACGACATCTGATATTTATTTCTGTAGTGGCTCCGGTGTCACTTGGTACACGAATCGCCTCACGCGGAATCTTAGGGTTGAAGTGATCTTTTTATTTTCAAAGTAAAGGAACTCGAACTTTCAGAAGTCGTCGGATGCAAAGAAAAGTAATACAGGCAAAAAAGTTGAAAGAGCAAAGGTGCAGCCTAAACGCGTAACATAGGAAATGGGAAATATGAACTTTCATTACAAATGCAAGATTTCAATCTATCGATTTATTTCCCCAACAGACATGGGCAATTTTAACAATAGAAGACGGAAAAATAATACAGAATTTCATCATCACAGGTGATCTACTCCCACGGAACTAACACTCTTGTTCTCTAAGAGCATACGCTGTTTCTGCTTTTCCTTTTCTTGTCCTAGACTCTCCTCTTGTTTTTGCAAATAACAGCGTTTTCTTCTTGCAAATTTTCACTAAATTAAGCATCTTCGCATCAAGTTTCTTTTTGGCAATCGACTTGTGCCCTAAATTACCTATTTTAACAAACGGGAATGCTAGAGATTACAATTGAATTTGCTTCTGCAGGGTTCCAACTTTCTGCTGTTGTTTGAAAACTGAGAAATACAATCAAGACATTATTAAGAGCTGGGAATGATGGTGCCAACATAACCAATTCCGGTGATGAAGAAGGTGATAGTCTGAAGAAAAAGGTAGACGAAGTAGTTGTTCTTGCCATGAACAAAATCATAGCATCCACAAAAGAATAGGAATGCTGCGAAATAAAGCTCCAAAGGATTGAGCCTGTTAATGAGCAGCAGAAACAAAACAAGAATCTTAGAATCAAAACATAAAATATCAAACAACTAGAACATCCAAAACAGAAATGTTTAGTAGGCAGTAGTTGAATGTTGCCAATACTGAAATTTCTAATATATTTCAGTGTCGTATGGATTAGGGAGAGTAGGATTCTTGTCTCCTTGCAACTGATATCAGCAACAAATCCACTTAATAATAACTCTGACTTCTTTTGTATTTGCTAATAATAAACTGAAAGATTCTCAACCCACTATAACCAAGATGATTGGGTTTGTCTTCGGTTCCAAGTCGTAACTAGTTATGATTTGTGAATTTGGTGTACTGCACCAAACTCTAGTTTATCAGAAGAAATTTCTCCAGGTATGAATTCTGGAGTGAACTTCCTCTCTTATTGAGCCACTATTTTTAGATAAATCGATTAACGTGTGTATTCAACGATGAATAAGGGTTGATTACTGATAGGATCAAAGGCGGTGCAAGAAATTTTACCTGTCAGTGAAAGTGAATCTACGCTTCTTAGGGGCTTTGGCATTTGTCTTGTTCTTGGCAGCATCTGCATTCTTCTGAAGTGTGTTTCCAAGTTTTTCAGTGACGACCCATTCGTTGGCTCGTCCTGCTTCCAGTAGGCCAATGAACGTTGCCTTAGTTCGGTGCAAAGACATCACATTCTCGAATAGAATCCAGTAAAACAGTAAGTGAATTGACCTGTAAGTTCAGGGGCATCTTTGTAAATAAACTTGCCTGATACAAAAAGAAGTGGCAGCAAAGAAAAAAGATAAACATGAACACACCTTGGAGTTCCTACAGAGTTTAAGATGGTAATAATGGAAGGAATATACACAGCTCCCCAAATTGGAACAGATACTTCAGGAACCAGAATGGTCAATGGAAGTACAACACAGTAGAAGAAAAAGGTGACCATATGTGCTATGATCTTGCGAACGAAGAAAAAGCTGTAGATCACATAAACCTTCTTCCAGAATTTCACTTTCTGAAATGTTCAAATAAATCGGTCAAATTCAGATATCTTGAACGTAATATGGACAAATGGCAATATCTGATACAGTTCACTTGTAATTTTAATGGGCTATTGGATGCCCTAACCTTATTTCTTACAATCTCCATAACCATTTTCCTGAAAAGATTGGCAGGACCACAGGACCACCTATGCTGCTGGAACCGGAAAGCTTTGAAAGTACTAGGAAGTTCACTTTTCACCTACCAGAATAAAGAAAAATAAAATAATAATGGTAAGTCAATTAGCAATGGAAAAATAAGCTGTCCCTATGGTAAATTTTGCTAATTTCATAAACATCTAGGGTTGACAAACGTATAATAGAAACTATTGGCAGCAGAGACAGGGTCTGCAGAATAAAACTACCGTTCTTCATATGCATAATAAGGTCAGAAGCTTTAGTAATTAGGTACCTGAAGGTCACCAAGGTAAAGAAATTTCCAGCCCCTAAGACTTGCTCGGACAGCAAGGTCCATGTCCTCTACCGTAGTTCTGTCTTTCCACCCACCGGCCTCATTAATGGCAGCAATCCTCCATACACCAGCAGTCCCTATATTAAAACAATATCAAAGAGTTGTGACAATAATGTTCTGAAACTATCATGGCTGTGACTCTGACATGCCAAGTCTATAGCAGCATTACAGCGATAATTATTTGTTTTTAACCAATGTTTTCATTGTAAATGATAGAATGATCTAATTTAATAAGTCACTGTCACTAACATTCAACTAGCTGTTAAGTTTGATTCAACTGTTCAAGTTCAGATAAAAAAGTAAAATAAGAAAGTAAAGCAAACTTGGATACTGTACCATTGAAACCGAAGAAGGCATGAGTAGCTGAGCCAACTTCTTGCTCCACGGTGAAGTGGTAATCTAACGACATCTCTTGCATTCTTGTCAGCAAGCACTCGTCTGCGTTCACTGCAATTTTCATCACCAAAACCGTATCATTGTTATCCCTTTAAATAAGCTATAAACATGATGGGATACGCTAAATCAATGACGTTTTAACTTCGGTTTTAAACTTTTTTTTTTATAATTTCGGGGAGAGATAAAAATTTCCAAAGTAAAAGCCTTTGTGTGTATAGCTACAAATTAACCGAGTGTCGGCAATCAAAGCTCCGGTCCCACCAGTAAAGCTTTACCAGTTAAAGGCCAAAAGCAGCACGTGACATGGAAGGGGAACTGAACTCCGAAATCACGCTTTACCCCGCCACATCCACCTTACTGTTGTCTTTATTTCGCGGTGAAGTGAAACCCCAAAAAGATGACGGCCACGTGATCCGTACAAACGAACGCTTGGATAACGAGACCCCAGAAATTACTTTTCTTTGTTTTTTTTACATGAAAAGGACAAAACTATCTCGGATGATTAGCAAAGATTCACGCTAATAAACCAAGGAAAATGGTCTGTCGGTTGACAAAAAGTCAGGTCATTTACGCCATTTCCATCAACTATGACATAGATAAAACAAAAACAATATTAACCTAAATTTCATTCTGTTAGTTAATTGAAAGACTGGTACTACTCCTAATGTTGATTTTGGCACGTGGGCTCCATTACTCCGTGATGTACGGCTACTAAGCTAACACCAAGTTTGCGATGAGGGGTGGTTGAACTGTTGAAGTGAACATGAAACGGTTCCCACTTTCCACCCCATGAATGATAGGTTGGGTTTCAGATGGACCCCTGCGACGTCCCTCATGCACCAGCTCACCGTAAAAAAACCCTCTATTAACATAGATATATACCTGTATATTTACTCAGTCCAATTACACCACCGACACTCCCTAAATAGAGAACGACTCTTACAGAATTATTGGGTTTAACTTTATTAAGGGTTTAAGTTTTTACGTTAAAGAAATTTGGAAGGGTAATAAGAGTATTTAGTGGCAAAAGCAATTGGACTCACCAAATCTCCAACGAGCCTGAACAAGGGCAATGTCAGGGTTGTGGACCAAGAAAGGAATGGCGCGCCTGAGGAAGTCAGGTTCAGGCTGGAAATCGGCATCAAAGATGCAAACAAACTCGCAGTGCTTCACGTAGCTTCTCTTCAGCCCTTCTTTTAAAGCACCAGCTTTGTAACCAACTCTGTTCTCTCTGATTTGGTACCTTATGTTCACTCCTTTACTTGCCCACCTCTGGCATTCCAGCTCCACCATTTGCTGCAAACATATCATTTCATTCAAGAAAAATATTTCAAAATCAGGAATTTGGCTTCTCTGCTGATGTGAAATTGTACTCTGGATTTCTTGTGAATTATGACACTGACATAAATCCAAATACACCAGAAACCCACCAAGCCCAGAAAATTTGGAGTCTTTACTTGAAAATGAGACACAGAACAGATAAATCATAAGGCATTCATAAAATGCGAAAGGAAGTAGAAAATGCATCACGAAGCAAAGGAAATTCCAGCATTAGTTTTTTGGTTTTTGTTTTCAGTACCTTGATGGCAGGGTCAGTTGAATCATCAAGGACTTGGATCACAAGACGATCCGCTGGCCAAGAAAGATTTGAAGCTGCACCAATGGAGAGCTTGTAAACCTGTTTTAGAAAGAAACAACCATTACAAAGCCAGAGCAAACAAAAGAGAGAAAGAAGAACAAGCATGCAACTTTGGACTAATCTCCAAAACCCATAAATAAAATACCAAAGAGAAAAAGAAATGCGACTAAAAGCAGAAAAAAGAACAGTCGAAGCCAAAAACTAGGAAAGAGCGCAACAGAGACCTCTCTCTCATTGAACATTGGGATTTGAATAAGAACCACCGGGAAGTTCGAGCTACCAGATTCCAAATCTTCTTGCAAGGCTTCCCATTTGTAACGCTTGTCGGGCTTTTTCCAGAAGAGCTTTACGAGGATAATCACAACGCCCATGTAAAGTCTCTCCATGAAGAGCATGAGCGCCATGGCTAAGCACACGTAGACCCCAAGTTTCAGGACGGGAACAATCAAAGGAGCTTTGACAAGGTCCCAGATGAGTGCTATATGACCTACAAGGTCGTCTCTTGACAGCTGAAACGTCTCAGGAATTATGATTTTCGGTGATACTTCAGCCATCTCTGTTTCTCTCTATCGCACAAGAACAGAGGAAAACAGAGGAATATAAGGGGAATGTATAAAAGCTAATCCAGAAGAAAAACAAGAACGCAACACGCACAACAGTAATGTTCCCGTTATGTGCTTTTGGAACAATAACAATGCGGACAAAATGGAGTTGTCTTTCTTTAGGATTTCTTGTTATGTTGGAATAGACCCAAAAAAGAAGAAGAGAGAGTTAGATAACAATAGTAAAAGCAAAATTCAATTCTCTCCCTCTCTTGAAAACCTCTTCTTCCACCGTCGCAAAGCCTCCTCTCTTGCTCGTAAATACGAAGCAGAGAGGGAATCGAAATGAGGCAGAGAGAGAGAGAGAGAGAGAGAGAGAGATGGAGGATGTGCAGGTTTTTTTGTGAGAGACAAGGGCAGTAGATATAGACAGGGGGGAAAGAAAGAGTGGTTTAATATTGTCAGTCCTGACCCCGTTGGCGTTTGGAATTTAATCCCTTCTGTTTTAAACCTTCGTTAATACAGTCAAGTCCTAAAAACTTGACTAGTGGTTAATCTGACTTCAGATTATATATATATATATTGCGAAAGAGCAAGATTTCAGTAGTTTGAATGGAAAAGAAAAAAATCAGTGCGGATTACAAGGCTCAGCATCTAACTAATTTTGACAATAAATGTATTTAATTACAGTTACCATATTAGAATATGAGAAATCACTCGTTTTGAGCAGAAAAGAGTTGGTGAATGTGTGGGGAAAACAAGTTATTATGAAATGTCATCAGTGATGACATGTTACTGAGGTGGTGGGGTGATGGCTGCAGCAGCTTTTGAAGCCCCTCTACTTACCACTAAGGTTAATCTCCAACAATTGTAATGTCTGCACCGACTGATTCCCATAAAAGGTGGTGGTGGTTATACATACAAACAACTATTACACATTACACCACCAATTGGTTTAACATAAATATTTCATAAGTCAAGTGGTTTAATTTAATTTTAAATTACTAATTTGTAAATTTATTGACTATTAATAATTATAAATTAATATTAAAATTAAAAATATAATTAATAATTGTAAAACTTTATAAAAAAAGGCCCAAAAAAACATAATGTAAATTATGAAAATTTCATTAGCACACAATATTCAAGATATAAACAACATCGACTGTTTCTATGTACCTGCTTAGAATCTAAATGAGACTAAGTTTATTATTACATCCTTAATAAAGCACCAAAATCCAGTAAACCAAATTTAAGGATAATAAAATAACATGTCTTGCCTCTAAGGTTTCTCTCATGAGTGCAAGATTTGGTCCTGCCGTTTTAGTGCAAGGGAAGTTTTGTGTGAGAGGTTTCTGACTTGTTTTTTGGTTGCCGCTGTTTGTGTAGTATGGATTAGGCCCGCCGTTCATCATGAATTGCATAGCGTGGAACTGTCGAGGCTTGGGCAACCCTTGTGCAGTCACGGCGTTACAGGATATTGTCCAACAGCATCGTCTTTCTTTCCTTTTTCTTTGTGAGACTCTTGTTTCCTCTACTAGATTGGAGGATATTCGTATTAGATTCAAATTTGATTGTTGCTTTTGTGTAGACCGAATTGGTCGCAGTGAAGGCCTCGCCCTCCTTTGGCATTCTAGTAAAGACGTTTCTGTTTTGGGTTATTCTAGTAACCATATTGATGTTGAGATTGTCTCATTCGACAAGTTTAAATGGCGTTTTACTGGGTTTTATGGATTTCCAGAAAGGCATAAAAAGCTCTCCAGTTGGGCGCTCCTGCGATCTCTATCTCGGCTTTCGTCTCTTCCGTGGGTTTGTATGGGGGACTTTAATAACCTAATGTCTGCTTCTGAGAAATTCGGTGGTCATGAATATCCTAGAGCTCTTCTTGATGGTTTTCGGGATTGTATTGCGGATTGTAATTTAATTGAAGTTCCTCTCACTGGTTTTGGTTTTACTTGGGAGAGTGGTCGGGGTTCGAATGCGTTGGTTATGGAACGTCTGGGCAGAGCGTTTGTTTCAACTGCCTGGGTCGACCACTTCACCTACCATAAGTTGTTCAGCCTTATCAGTTCATATTCGGACCATAACCCTGTAAAGCTCTATGTAAATATTGGTGTTCCTGGGAAGAAGCTTAGTTGATTCAAATTTGAGAATAAGTGGATAACCAAAGCTGGGTTTATGGACGTTGTATCTGAGGCGTGGACGAGTTGTGCTTACTCTAGTGTTTTGGCGAAAATTGCCGCCTGTAGTGCATCGTTCACTTAATGGAATAAGTTTCTTGCCTCTTCGACTATATGTCGGATTGAGAAGGTTAAAAAATAGATGGGCTTTTTACGTATGACAAATGTACATGATCCAACTTTGTTGACTCTTAAATTTGAACTGTCCAATTTGTTGGCCCAAGAGGCTATTTATTGGAAACAAAGGTCGAAAATTTTCTTGTTAAATCACGGTGAAGCGAATGGAAAAATTTTCCATGCTCAGGCCTTGAAACGTAGGCAAATTAATCACATCTCTGCTTTGGAGGATGCCTCAGGCAATTTATGCTCGGATTATGATACTATGGCTACCATTGTGCTGGAATATTTTTCGAACCTGTTTGCTACGCCTATTGGAAGTCACAACTTTGATGACTTTTCTTGTATTCAATCTGTGGTGAGTGATCGTGATAATGCTCAACTTCTAGCTCCTTTTACCCAGGCAGAGTTTAAGAAAGTTGTTTTTGATATGCACCCTAATAAAGCTCTTGGCCCTGATGGCATGAATCCGGTCTTTTTTCAAAAGTGTTGGGATATTATTGGTGGTGATATTTTTACCCAAAGTTGTGAGTGGCTTCATAATTGCGATTTTCCTGTGGGCTTAAATAATACTACTATTGTCCTTGTCCCGAAAAAGGAGCATGTGAGCAGTATGTCAGATCTGAGGCCTATTGCTTTGTGTAATGTGCTTTATAAGATTATCGCGAAGGTTCTTGCTAACAGGCTCAAGTCCATTTTACCCAGACTTATCTCTCCCATGCAATCGGCGTTTGTTCCGGGTCGATTAATTTCGGATAATATTATGGTTGCGTTTGAATTGATTCACTATATGAAGAATAAAAGTCGTGGGTCAAGTGGGGATGTTGCGTTTAAAATCGATATTAGTAAGGCCTATGATAGGGTGGATTGGTGTTATTTGGAGTTTATTTTGCTTCGATTGGGTTTTGATGCTAAATGAGTTGGATGGATTAAGCTTTGTGTGACTACTGTGAGGTATTCTGTGGCGCTTAATGGAAATAGTGTGGGGCCTATTAGTCCGAATAGGGGGCTAGGGCAAGGGGATCCTCTTTTCCCGTATCTTTTTATCTTGTGTGCAGAAGGCCTCTCAGCCCTATTGCGTAAAGCGGAATTGCGTGGTGATATTCATGGTGTGAGCATTTGTGAGGGGCCCCAACCATCTCTTACCTTTTCTTTGCAGATGATAGCTTCTTCTTCCTCCGAGCTTCTACCAGTGAGTGTGGTCAGCTCAAGAATATCCTATCTACCTATGAAGAGGCGTCGGGTCAAGCAATTAACCTTCAGAAGTCGGGTATCATGTTCAGCTCCAATACGAAGCAAGATGTTAGACATGCTATCTCTCATATTCTGGGGGTTTTTAACCCTATTGATCATGGTCGTTACCTTGGATTACCCTCGTTAATTGGGAGGAATAAAAAGCAGGTTTTTGCCTTTCTGAGGGATCGTTTACGCAAAAGATTTACTAGCTGGAAGAACAAGCTTCTTTCCAGACCAGGTAAGGAATTCTGTTGAAGACAATTGCCCAAGCACTTCCTACTTATTGTATGAGTGTTTTCAGGCTTCCTTTGGGTATATGCGATGAACTACAAAAGCTGATGAATTCCTTTTGGTGAGGCTCTTCTTCTGGTGACTGTGCTAAGATCCATTGGAGCAAGTGGGAACGGTTGTGTGTTCCTAAGAAATTAGGTGGCATGGGTTTTAGGGATTTGAAGTGCTTTAATCTTGCGATGTTGGGTAAGCAAGGATTGCAGTTTCTAACACATCCGGATTCTTTAGTAAGCCAGGTTTTCAAGGCTAGGTATTTTCCGACTTCTGACTTTCTTCTTGCTAGCGAAGGAAGAAATCCCAGTCTCATTTGGAAAAGTATATTCTTTGCGAAAAGTATCCTAGAAAAGGGTGTTCGATGGCGTGTGGGCGATGGGTCTTCGATTGGGGTGTTTAAGGATCCTTGACTTCTTGATGATTCTAATTTCAATGTGCTCTCAAGTCCGTTACAGGGTATGTCTGATATGAAGGTGAGTGATTTGATTGACCCTATTACTTTGAATTGGGATCCTTCTTTGGTAAATGATATTCTAACTCCTCAAGAAGCGTCACAAGTTTTCCAAATGCCCATTTCTCCCTCCCGACCGAAAGATATCTTTTGCTAGCATCATACTAGGAATGGGGTTTCTAGTGTGAAGTCGGGGTACAGGGTTGCTACGTCTCTAGTGTCGGAGGCTCAAAATTATGAAGTGGAGGGTCCATAGAGTGGCATTTGGGG
>JAOSBP010000008.1:8091051-8110206 GCA_027563825.1 Erythroxylum mucronatum | reverse complement strand
ATGCCAAAACTGAATATTCTGGCCATTCCCAACTTTCCAGCATACACTCTCTTTAAGTTCTTCCCAAACCTTCGTAAAAGAAGTCCAAACAAAAGAACAATTATGCCTATTAATGGTATCTAGAATGCCATCACCAACCCGATACTTACTACAGAGAACCTGCACCCAAAAAGCATTAGGATTAGTAAGGATCTGAAAACCAAGTTTCAACATAAAACATATATTTTGATGGTGCAATGTGCGCAATCCCAATCCGTCGTTGATAAAAGGTTGACAAATATCATCCCATTTTACAAGGGTCGTTTTTCGCGAATTCTCCGTGGAACCCCAGATAAAGCGGCGAACATGTTTCTCGATCTCCTTCCAGACACCCATGGGAATCATAGCAGTCTGCATGAAGTAAGTTGAAATCGCCATCAGAACTGATTTGGCAAGAGTGGCACGGCCAGCCGAAGAGAGATGCTTAGCATTCCATCCGTTCAAGCGATCCTTCACCTTATCGATTAAAAACTGATAAGTACTCTTAGTGACCCGTCGATGGAAAAGCGGAACACCAAGGTACTTCCCCAAATCTTCGACTCTATCGAACCCCAAACAACGTTGGATATTGGTTGCAGTGGACTCCGGAGTGTTTTTGGAGAAAAGGATATGACTCTTGCACGTATTAATCTGGTGGCCAGAGAAGAAACTGAACTTATCCAAGATATCTTTCAACACCTTTGCTTGATTCAGATCCGCCTTGCAGAATAAGACAAGATCATCTGCAAAAAAGAGATGAGAGATAGAAGGACCACCCTGCGCAAGTCCGATAGGCTTCCAACAATTATTCGCAACAGCAGTCTTGATCAAATGTCCTAACCTTTCCATCCTCAAAACAAAAAGGTAAGGAGAAAGCGGAAACCCTTGTCGGAGTCCACGAGTAGGCTTGAACTCATCCGTCACCCCCCATTCCATAATACTTGCATAGAAGAAGTCGAGACACAGGTCATAATGATTCTGATAAGATCCGAAGGAAGCCCGGCATCGATAAGAGTATCTTGCAAGAAATCCCATCTGAGTCTATCGTAAGCCTTCTCTAGATCGACCTTGATGGCCATCCACCCTGATCGACCCTGGAAGCCTTTCATTGAATGAATAACCTCTTGGGCCACGATGATGTTGTCATTAATACTCCTCCCCGCCACAAAATTGACTTGATTGTGGGCAATGAGATCGGGCATGATACTCTTCAACCTGTTCGCAATAGTCTTAGTCACAATTTTATACAGTACCGAGCAAAGGCTGATCGGACGAAATTAGGATAAATGCTTCGGCCCCTGGGCCTTCGGAATAAGAACCAGAAGAGTACGATTGAGCACCAGATCAAGATTCTGACCACTAAACACCCCACGCACCATAGAGCAAATAGAAGGGCCCACAATTTGCCAATGTCATTGATAGAATTGGGCATGGATCCCATCCACCTCCGGAGCTTTAAGCGGATACATATCCATGAGAGCCGACTTAATCTCGTCATCCATAACCAGCCGTTGAAGCCTCTCAAAAGCTGGCCTACTGATACTCGGAAAATACCCCCTGTCTGGAAACGGACCTGGAGGCTGACCTTCCACGATATACAGATTGCTGAAGAAATCAATAGCCGCTTGTTTCAGCATCGCATCGTCATAGCATCAACTGGTATCCTGAAGTCTAAGCGCGCTAATTTTATTGCACCGACGCCTATCCATAGTGCGACTATGATAGTACTTCGTATTCCTGTCCCCATCTGCAAGCCACTCACATCGAGATTTCAGGCACCAAAGGATCTCTTCATTGTCTAAGATCTCCTCCAACTCCGCCTGAAGTGCAATCTCTAGCTGAACAAGTCTCGGGTTGCTACGCCTTTCCAAAGCCTTCTGCACCCCACTAAGCCAGCCAATGATTTTTCGTTTCCGCGCGGTAAGACACCCAAACACAACCTTATTCCAAGCTTTAACAGCCTCCGTAAATTGATAGACAGTATGAGCAATCGGGAGCTTGTCATCCCACTTATCCCTTACAAGACCAGCAAAAGATTCATGCTCGAGCCACCCAGAGAAGAAACGGAAAGGACAATCTCTAGGACGGGATTTCGGCCCGCAAAAAGAAATAAGAAGAGGACGGTGATCAGACTTGAGATGCTCAAGGTGAGTAACGCTCGTATTTAGAAAAGATATCTCCTAGTCACCATTAACCACAGCTCTGTCCAATCTTTGGAAAAGAAAACCCCGACACTAGGTGAATTTCGGCCCATTGAACCCAATATCCTGAAGACCCGTCTCAAACATAATATTTATGTTAATAAGACAATCTAACATAAGTTTCGTATTATTATATTTTATTAGTACATAGGGAAAATGTAAACCTAATATCTATGTTAATAAGACAATCTAACATAAGTTTCGTATTATTATATTTTATTAGTACATAGGGAAAATGTAAATATGCAATAAGTTCTCTTATAGTTATCAAGATTTAAAACCTATTAATGATGATTACTCCTATCAAACTTTAAGTTATCGTATTCCCAAATTGATGTCATATGAGAAAAGAAGACTGATTCTTAATTAGTCATCCTCGCGTTGTTTTTCTTTTTTTAATTTTCTAGTTAAGCCACAAGTAGAAAACTGCATGCACTTGATACTATCCTGCTTTTATTTAAGCTAAAATGATTGGGATATTCTACCTAAATAGCTTCTTTTTCATGTTAAGTTAATGTCAGTCTCTTAAAGAAAAAGTTCACCAACTCTTTGAATATCATTCAGATCGTTTTCATTTATAATATGGATATATAGAACTTCACAAGTTTTCACTAAGAAACCGTCAACTTTAGTTTGTTCTGAGCTACAAATGGGAAAACCTCTAACTGAACTATATCAAAGATTAGTTACGCCTAACCCCCAAAGAAAGAAAAAAGAAGAAAAGAATGCATCTACGTGCATATATTATAAATGCTATGTCGGTGATTAAGTATATTGACCGTTGAGAACATTAAAATACTTGGCAATGACGCTTTTGATCCAACTATATTTCATATGAGAGAGCAGGTATAACCTAGTAGACTCTAATTCTTCCTTTTGTAAATTGTGCATATCTCCATTTCACTTCTTCTTTTATTAGTTCTTATCCTCCTCCTCTTGGCCGTTGGAGATCTTGTGAAGCATCAGCATCAATTTGGTTCATCAACCCGCAAAAGAGAATCAATTTAAGTCACGGGAACTCTACAAGTACCATTTGACTCTCGGTTTTGATATAATTGTTTAGAAAATCTATGCGAAGAAAGGGCAGAATGGTTATGGAAGTTGAGATGTACCTAGATATCTTTCTGTTTATGTTTCAAATCGGATGCCTTGAGATTAAACAAACAGTAATCCTAAAACTTGTTGAATATTTACAAAATTGGAATGATTAATAATGAGTAGGATTTGATATTTGACTTTTAATATCTAATAGGGTTGAATGAAATATAAAATTATAACCGTATAGGTTTTAAAAGCCTTAAACTCAATACACTTACCTAAGTAACGAAAAGAATCAGATTCAGTAATTATTGATGTACTACTTAATGTTGAGAAACCACTGATATCAACTTTATTTATGGTATTATAAATAGTTATGAAGAGGGATTAACTCCATATTCATTAGAAAATATTGTGTGCATGGAAATATAAAAAAATGATTTAATAGATAACACTTCCATAAAATTTAAATTATTAATTATTAATTTAATACTATAATTTACAATGCTAGTTTTTTAAAAAAATAGAAGCAATATTAATTAACATATATCATTCATCTAATTTTATATTTTAAATTATTTTTTAATTGAAATGTTACATAAAAATGTATAATCATTTTTAGGCACTTCTCGCTTTACACAATCATCCTAGAATTTAGTAATATTAGATTGAAAAATTATAACCAATCATTGATATAATCGACCCTAATTTTTGGGGCAATCATTAACCCATTAAAACATGGAGTATCAAACTTTAGAAATTAGGACAAATATCAAAATTTAGATTATGCTGATTCTCATAATTAACAGATGACTTTATAAATTTAGAAGATGACATATGCATATCCCCTCCTCACAATGCTATCCATCTAATGTTGGCCCTTAGGTTTACTATTTACGATCCACATTTCCGAATCTAAAATATGAGAAAGAAAGTAGATTTTATACGATACATTATTAACAAGTTTAGCCAAATTTAAAAAGTACTATTAGGAAAAAATAAAAGAATAATAAGAGAGTTATTCGGCTGAAGTGTTTAGTATTAAAAAAAACAACGTAAGAACTTATTTGTTTTTATTTTTATTTTTATTTTTATTTTTATTTTTCTGTTTCTGTTTTTAAATTTTGAAGAAAAAAAATTCTTTGCTTGAGCGTTTAGTTTTAGTTTTGTTCAGCTTTTAAAAAATTTATAAAGTGTTAACGAGTCAAAGATTTTGTCGATATACAAGACTTAAGACACAGTTAGCTTATACAACATCTCCTTAATCAATTCCCTGAATTTCTGAAAAATTCATTAGACGCGTTTGTTGTAATAAGGTTTTATAATTATGCTTTTTGGTAGAATAGAGAAAAGACGTTTAAGTTAAGAGATATGAGATATTTATTTTACTAAAGTGCATGATTCTTTATTTCAGTGAGTGACACCAAACTTGGAGGAGTTTAATTATGTAGCCTCAATTGTAGCGTGACCCTTTCAACATACAGAATTAGCATTTACTAAAAGAAAATACCTTGAATAATACCACACAAATAGAATATGCCCAATTCAGATGCCCAACAAGTTCCCCAAGACAAAAGATCCCTTTAAAGTAGGGAGCAACAAACAACAGGCTTATTTAATGTCACAACAAGGACAACATTGTGCAAGGGAAAGGATCGCCAACAAATTTGATTAGTTTCCGTTTCTTAAACATAACCCATTAAGTATATGCCCCCACCATTGGATTAAACTGAACATACTACAAAAAAGAAAAAGATATTTCTGTACAGTTAATTGGTGGGGTTAATCTAAAAATGAAAAAGAACAATTAGCAAATCGGCTCATCAAGAATGACGACTCAGAAGAGAAATTGTTTGTTCGCTCCTACATTTCAAGTGTTTCAATGTTGGAAAATATATCGCATGTACTGTCGTAACGACACCAACTACACTTGTGCCTATGAAGCTCTAGCAATGCTAATGTCCTGAAGCACTGGCTATTGTTGGTAATAAGAAGCCAATCAAGTTCTTAAAATGAACAATTGTGTTATTCTATTATTTATTACATGGGGTAAAAGCTCAATTGTAATATCATACTATAAACAATATGCTCATGAGGTGCCCCGTGCCAATCACAAGGAGAAGAAAATCAAGAAGCTCGAGGAATCATGACTATTTTCTTTTATTTTGGTTATCCTATCCTATTCCTGATTCAAGTACATCTCTTGCAATCTTGGGTATGATATTAGGACTTGTATCAGCGTTACTTTTCAAAGAAATTAAACAGCAATTGCCCTAATCACCTCTACGAGTTGAGAGGATATAAGCAAGTGCCCATGTTTTACAGGCTTTAGATGTGGATCCTATTTTATCATCAATGATTCCAAAGCATCTTTTTCTTATAATGATCCCTTTAAAGCCACTCAACTGCTCTACTAGCACACATATGGAGCACTTTTGTTTCACTCTCAAATATTTTTAGAGTGGCTTTCCAGGCCCGAGTTATAGATTTATCTTTGGTTTGACCTTTTCCAGTATATCAGGGGTTCAATATATAATCTGCAGCTTGAATAGATGGGAAACAGTACATTCCTTATGTTCTTAATTAGTCATTTCCACTTATTCAACACACTGTGATCAGTTACTTAATTCTCAATGCTTCAAGAGCTTACTCAACAGCAATGACAGATTTTTTGATAACAGCAATCAACCTTATAACTTCAACAATAAATCGGCTTTGTTTCAAGAAATCGTCACCTAGAATGGCAGATTCAATAGTTAGAACATTGTCTCTTATATTATTCTTTATTTTCCACTCTTCACTGTTAGCCGACTTCTTAAGTCCATGCCTCATTTGAAAGCTCTCGGAAGAAACAAATAAGAAGGTGAAAACTTAGCAATGATGGTATCGGAAATTTCTTTCAGGTTTTGAAAATAAAGACATGAAGTATTATGACTTACCTCAATTACCTTAGCACACAGGATGATAGGCCATTCGAGTTCAGCAATTTCTTTCATCGTTATAAGGATTCAGTGTGACATACATGGAGACCAAAATATGTTGGAGAATTTTGACGATGCATTGGATCCTAGAGGATTTACAGCCATCACTTAAACTTGAGATGATCCGAAGAACATTTGTTGGACGAACTTCAACAATGCGTCGCATGGTACACACTCAGGCCTTGATTTTCATCATTACTACTACTATCTGTTAGTGATATAGTTTACCTCATTCAAACTTCTTATCCTCATCCTGTACATGATATATTTTTGTTTAAGTTAAACTCTTCTTTATCTTGTAAATAGCTAATTAGATAGATTCAAACTAGTAGTTTAGTGTTATTTAGATGTTCTTGTACCTGTATATATACATTTCACTATTGCAATACAATGTGTAGGATTCTTGTCTTTCTGCAATCACATGGTATCAGAGCCATGAACACCTCTGAAACATAGAACTAGCTTGTCATGGAAAATCAGTCTTCTCCCATCCCCACCAATATCCATCATGTCTTCTCTGTAAAATTGACCATCAAAAACTATTTATCTTGTAAAACTCAATTCTCTTCACTGTTAAACTACCAAAAACTTAATAGGTTCATTGATAGAACCTGTACAGCACCACCTAAAACTATTCCGTCCTCACCAATCCCTCTCAATCAGTTTCGAATCCTGCCTATGAAGAGTGGTTTATCAAAGATCAGATGCTTCTTTCATGGCTTATATCTTCTCTCATTGAGGAAGTTTTTCCCTATATCATCGGTCTTGATTCCTCTTTGCTGTTTGGCAAGCCTTAGCTCACATGTTTGGAGCAGTCTCTCAAAACAGGCAACTGCAACTCAACATTGAGTTACAAGAACTCAATTAAAATGATTTATCTGTTTCCCAATATCTTCATAAAGCCAAAAGTCTCTTTGACCAATTGAGTCTTGCTAGAAGAACACTCACAACAGTAGAGTTTAATGCTATTGTCTATCGTAACATTGGTAGTGAATATCATGGCATCATCACCACCCTCAACCTTCGACCTAAGCCTGTTCCGTTTCATGAGTTATTTGGCCATCTAGTTTCCCATGAAGTCCTTGTCAACAATTCACATGAAATTTCATCTGCTAATGCTGCAGTTAAATTAGTATCTGCTCCTGTATCTGGTCACTCTGCTCCTGCATCGAGTCACTCTGCTGCTCCACTGCCATCCACTCCACAGACGTCTCCTTCTCACTCTCATTCTAGACGTTCCAAAGGCTCTTGCCAGATCTGTGGATTGCATAATCATACAGCAGATAGGTGCAGGCGTCGTTATGCTCCTCCTCAAAACTGAATACCTCAAGCAAATCAAATCTCTTATGGTGGCTTTTATCCGTCTCCACCTCCATATCCTGTTACTTCATCTCAACCACTTCCCTGGATTCCAGACATGGCAACTAACTACCATGTTACTCCAAACGTCTCCACTTTTCAGATTCCACAAGCATACTCGGGTAATAACCAACTTCATGTAGATAATGGCCAAGGGTTTCCAATTGTTAACACTGGTAATGCTTTTCTTCCTTTTACTAATGGTCCTTTAGTTTTAAAACAAGTTTTAATGTCCCTCATATTGTCAAAAACCTCCTCTATATTCAGAAATTTACTGATGATAATTCTTATTTCTTTGAATTTTGGCCAACCCATTTTGTTGTTAAGGACCAACTTACTAAGAGAACTCTTATGGACAGCAAGATTGAGCATGGAGTTTATGCTTTTTGCCCTACCTCCCTCAAACTTTCGGCTTGTTCATAAAATTCTCAAAACTAATAAATTACCTTGTTTTAGTGTTACTAAAGACCCATGTTATTTCTGTTTTCAAGGAAAGTTATCTCGTGTCCCTCTAGCTACAGTAGATTATACAAGTAGGAATTCGTTTGATATTGTTCATTCTGATGTTTGGGGCCTTGCTCCTATTCTGTCCAATTTAGGCTATAGATATTTTGTTCTCTTTGTTGATGACTTTACACGATTCACATGGATTTATTTTTTAAACTCCTTTGAGCAACTTGTTTTGCATCAATTCAACTCTAGAATAAAAGCCTTTTATTTTGATTGGGGTGGGGAATATCAAAAATTACATAAATATTTTTCCAATACTGGTATTATACATCGCATTGCTTGTCCTTATACTCATGAACAAAATGAAATTGTGGAACGCAAAATCCGTCATATTGTTGACACTGGTCTCACCTTACTTGCTCAATCTAATGTTCCCTTTAAATATTGGACCTTTTCTTTTTCGGTTGTTGTTTCTTGCATTAACGTCCTTCCAACTAATGTCCTCCCGGATCAGTCTTCTTATTATCTTTTGTGCAAAACTGTTCCTGATTATAACTCTATGCATCCTTTTGGTTGTGCTATCTATCCCCTTTTATGCCCTTATCATCAAAATTTTCATTTTTGAACTCAAAAGTGTGTTTATCTTGGTAAATCTCCTCACCATGCTAGATTTAATTGCCTAGATATCTCCTCTGGTCGCATCTTTATTTGCAGGCATGTCAAATTTGTTGATAATGATTTTCCCTAGCGTCTTGACTCCCCATCCTCTTTTTCTCTTCCTCAAAGGTTGTCATCTTTATGGCTTGTGCTTACTCCTGGCTCCCATTCCGCCTTACCGTCCAACCCTACCTCCTCAGGTACGTCTACTTCTCTTTTTATTCCATCATAGCCTCTTTCTAAGAGTCCCTCTCCATCTCCCGCTCCATCTGATATTCCCAGCTTAGATTTAATTGTTAATCTTCGTTGTTATAACATCCACCAACCTTCCCCATCTTCCCCTACTTAAGATCGTTCTCATCTCATGGTTCTTTGCCCTTCCATAATGGCCAAACGCCAAGCCTCCTCTGCTCAACTTCCCACCTCACCAAACTATCTGCAAACTGAACCTCACATTTATAACCAGGCTAAACCCTTTTTAGAATGGAGAAAAGCAATGTCAGATGAAATTGTTGCACTGCATGCTAACCATACTCGGAGACTAGTTCCTCGTGCCCCTAGTACCAATGTCATTGGCAACAAATGGGTGTATCGTATCAAACGTCGTGCTGATGGCACTATAGATCGCTATAAAGCTCACCTTATGGCAAAAGGGTTCAAGCAGCAGAATGGTATTGATTATTCTGAAACTTTCAGTCCTGTTGTTAAATAATAACTATTCGCACGATACTTGCTCTTGCCGTTATGTATGGATGGTCGCTTTGTTAATTGGATATCTCCAATGCCTTTTTGCATGGTTCTCTTAATCATGACATCTATATGGAACAACCAGTCAGTTTTCGAGATGCCACCAAGCCTACTCATGTTTGTCATCTTTAAAAGTCTCTTTATAGAAGCAAGCCCCTCGTGCTTGGTTCCATCGCTTACACAACTTCTTATTGGGACTTGGTTTTGCTCCTTCAAAGGTTGATACCTCTCTTTTTATTCTAAATATTGCTACTGATAAGTTGTTTATTCTTGTTTATGTCGATGATATTCTTGTAACAGGATCAAAGGATACTCATATATAATGGTTCATTGATCAACTTCAACGCAATTTTCCAGCCAAAGATCTTAGCCCTCTTCATTATTTCTTTAGTATTGAAGTTCATCCTCATCCGCAAGATCTCATTTTGTCTCAACACAAATACATTACTGACCTGTTGGCTCGCACTAAAATGTCAGATGCCAAACCTTGCAAAACGCTTATGGACCACTCGTCCACCTCTTACCCAAGCCTCTAGTCTGCACATTATCCACATCTACTGCTTTTTAAATGTATGAATCCCCGTGGACTTACAACAATTTTAATCAGTGAGGAAGTTACATAATGCACCATCTACACGATCTACAAATAATATTTTGGATCAATAATGTGGCTAATATTATCAAACTAGCTAGAGATACTGAGTTCTCTGTCATTCCTTTCTCAAACAAAGCATACAGCTTATCGATGGATGGAACGTCATGGAAGTAAGGAGAATTGACTATGTCAATATTTAATCCAACTACATGCAGAAAAAAATTTCTATGAACAACATTGTCTACATCTTTGGCAACAAGTTCGAATGCGCTTACCATTTCCAAAACTCTTATTTTCTTCTTCCAAACAATCTTTTCCCCATCAAGGATCTGAAATGATATTCTTCGTGACTGGTCAAAACCAATGTGAAAAGGCAGACAACGTTGGACTATTTTACATTAATTCTCATAGCCAAAAATAAGAACTTCCTCTTGTTTTTATTGGATACCTAAGCTGTAAAACTCAAATCTACTAAATTATTTGAGCCTGTAATTTATGTGCTAATTATTGAAAGACTTAGGATTACATGATAGTGGTTTTTCTTAGAGAGCAAAATATATTGAAAAAAAAGGAAAGGGCTACCAGAGGACCTATACCAAGAAAAAGCCTCTACACCAGAAACTTAGTCTGAAAATAAAACGAAACATGACCAATAGAAAAGGAGTCTGTCCTCAGCTCGAGATAAAGAAGGAATTTTAAATACCCTAGCTACCGGTCATTGTTATATTTAAATCATTTCCCAAATCTTTTGCAAAATTATTTCTCTTATACATCGAACAAACTCAGTAATAGTTTGAACCATTTCTTTCTTCTCATATTATGTATACCGCATAACTTAAAGTTAGCTTGAGAATCAAAATTTTGTTGCTTCTTACAGAAGAAATCCAGTGAATGTTTGAGTATTAATCATTAACCTGTTGGATTTGAATTTCACTTCAACCTATTGTTAGGAAATTAGGGTGGAATTCAATGATTCATAGATGCAATAGAGAATGCAATAATAATCATATCATAAGGAAACAAAAAGTAAGGAACAGTTGTAGGAAAATCAGCAACGAAGAGGAAACAATCAGTGGATAAGTCGATGTTACACTGTGATTATTGTAACATGGATAGACGTATGAAAGAAACTTGTTTTAAAATTCATGAATATCAAAGTGGTTTAAGGAATTAAAGGAAAAGAAGAACAAAGATGGCAAGAAATCATATGTGAATTTGGTTAACGAAGCGGATGAAGTAAATGAAGCAATTTCAAATGGAGACTGAAAATCAAATGTTTCATCTACGATACAACAGAAAATTGACAAGTTCTTTAAAGGAAAAGTGGGAGTTGAAAAACATGCAATGAATTTCTCACATTTTGATAATTTTGTTGGTACGACTCTTAATCATCTTCTTAGTTCACTTAAGTTAATTGAGTTTGGTTCTTAAATAGTTGACATAGGAGCCTCAAATCACTTGTGTGTGAACCTGAAATTGATGAAAATTTTGTCTTTCATGAACAATTTTACACCTCTTCATTTATTAGATGGATCCATTAAGCTTGTTCATCAAATAGGTGATGTTCAGTTAAATGAAAGATTAACCTTGACTGATTGCTTACATATTCCTTCTTTCAAATTCAATCTTTTATCTGTCAATAAACTCACCATTACAGCTCATGTGAAGTTTAAATTCCAACTTATTTTCTACATAATACTGGACCTAATGACTGATGAAGTGCTTGCAGTAGGGAAAGTGATAGGACAATTGTATATTTTAGATTCCAGCTCCTATCATCTTGAAACCATAAAACAGTACACCTCAACTCTGTAAATTCCATTAATCCTTAGCATCAAAGATTGGACAACCGTCTATGATGTAATGAAACATTTGAATGGAATAAAGGATCTTTTTATTAAAAGGAGATATCTATGTGAAATTTATCATTTGTCAAAGCAAAGTAGATATCCTTTTCAAACCAGCACCATTCATTCAATTGAATGTTTTAAACTTGTTTATATTGATTTTTAGGTCCTTACAAACATGCTTCAATCAATGGAAGCCATTATTGTTTGACCATTGTGGATGATTTTAGTATAAACACATGGACCTTATTACTAAAAGGAGATATCTATGTGAAATCTATCATTTGTTAAAGAAAAGTAGACATCCTTTTCAAACCAGTACCATTCATTCAATCGAATGTTTTGAACTTGTTCATGTTGATTTATAGGGCCCTAGCAAACATGCTTCAATCAATGGAAACCATTATTGTTTGACCATCGTGGATAATTTTAGTAGAAACACATGGACCTTTTTGCTTAAGCACAAACACCAAACTGTTTAAACACTTCAAACCTTCTTTAACCTTGTCAAGAACCAATTTCATACATCTGTTAAAATCATGAGAACAGACAATGGTATAAAGTTTAGTGGTATATCTTGTACATCTTTATTGCCTACTCTAGACATCATTCATCAGAAAACATGTGTTTATACCCCTCAACACAATGGAGTTGTAGAATAAAAACATAGACATTTGTTGCAAGTTGCAAGGTCTTTGATGTTTCAATCATATGTTCCTATTTGTTTTTAGGGAGAAGCCATTCTCACAGCCACCTATATCATAAATAGACTTCTTTCATCAGCTATTTACTAGGAAACTCCTTATCAAACCCTCTTTCACAAAGAAACAGATTATTCCTCTCTCAAAACCTTTGATTGTTTATGTTTTGCCTTATATACATTTCCTCACAAACATAAATTTGAACCTAAAGCTTTCAAAGTTGTCTTCATTGGTTATTTTGTTGGTCAAAAGGTGTATGATTTGGAATTACAAAAGATTGTTATTTCTAGGGATGTCATCTTTTATGAAAAATATCTTTCCATATAAAATATTGTTGCAGATGATACTAGTATTCCTTTACCTATAATCTGCCCAGTTTTAGATGATCCAATCACCCATTTCCATCATTTCGATTATAATGATGTTTCTCAAATTAATCCTATTTTTGTTTCTAAGCCTGATTCTTCCTTAAACCATACAACACCCACTCATATTGAAACTCCAAATTTAACAACAAACAATGACGAACTTCCTACTAGAAAAAGTGTCAGACTAAAGCAAAAACCCCCGTGGATGAAAGATTTTGTTTCAAATTCAGCACAACCTTCTTCACCTTCTAGATCTGTTATGAGCACTCATTAATCATCTCCACACACACCACTGACATATCTTTACTTTATTTCTTCACACTTATCTACTACATACATGTCGTTTTTGGCAAATATGTCAAACATTAAAGATCCAAGTTCATATTATTAAGCTAAAACAAATGAGAATTGGCAGAGAGTGGTGGACAATGAGTTGTAAGCCTTAGGAAAAAAATCAGACATGAGAGTTAACTGATTTACCTCCTAATAAGAGGGCAATAGGCTGTAAATGGGTATATAAGGTTAAATACAATAATGATGGCACTGTAGATAGATACAAGGCTCAATTAGTAGCAAAACGTTTTCATTAAATAGAAGGGAAAGATTATTATGATAGTTTTTCACCTATTGCTAAAGTAGTGACAGTCAGAACATTCTTGCTATAGCATCAGCAAAGGCATGGCATTTGCATCAATTAGATATCAACGATGCATTTTTTCATGGCTATTTAGATGAAGAGATTTATATAAAGTCCCCACAGGATCATACAAAAGCATTTGATGGAAAAGTTTGCAGATTAAGAAAATCATTGTACGAACTTAAACAGGCATCGAGATAGTGTAATAGGGAGTTTTCTTAACATCTTCATTAGTTTGGCTTTAAATATTCTGCTTGTGACAATTGTTTATATGTCAAAGGAATAGGTCAAACTCTCTCAACTCTAATTGTCTATGTAGATGATATTGTTCTTACAGGTGCTTCAGAAGATGATATTTCTATAGTCAAACAATTTCTTCATCAATAATTCACTATTAAGGATTTTGGCTCATCAAAATACTTCCTTGGTTTGGAGATTGCTCGGCCATCTAAAGGAATGATATTAATTAGAGCAAATATATTCATGATATTTTGGAAGATGTTGGTCTAGCAAGTGCAAAGGCTAAACAAACTCCTCTTCTAAAGTCATACAAATTTTATGTTGAAGATGCTCTGTTACTTGCATATTCAGCCTCATATCAAAGGTTGGTTGGTCATTTATTATATTTGGGATTTACTCAGCCTGATATTACTTATGCAATACAACAATTGAGCCAATATGTTTAGTCTCCTACTATTCTTCACTTAAAAGTTTCTTTACATGTTTTGAAGTATCTGAAAGGATGTCCTTCGAAAGGATGATTTTATCCTTCATCATCTTCTTTTAATATTACCCTATATTATGATGTTGATTGGGCAACTTGTCCAGTTTTGTGATGTTCTCTTGCAAGTTATTGTGTTTTCCTTAGTTCCTTTTTGATTTCTTGGAAAACAAAGAAACAACCTACAATATCAAAATCTTTGACAAAAGCTAAATATTGTAGCATGGGAGCAACAATTTGTGAATTACAGTGGATTACTTATCTTTTACAGGATTTTCATATTTCTACTAAATTACCTATCTCTTTATATTGTGAAAATTAATTAGCTTTATATATTATTTCTAATCAATTTTTTTATGAACGGACGAAGCGTTTAGAAATCGATTGTCATATTGTTTGGGACAAATACAAAGTTGGTCTCATAAATTGTCAGTATATTTCTTATAAACAACAGTTAGCTTATATGTTTACAAAACCTTTGGATGGTTCTATGTTTCACAATTTTCTTTCCAAGTTGGGTTTGTATGATTGGCACCAACCTCAAACTTAAGGGGGGATGTTACAGATAATGAAGATTGACGAAATATTGTCACGTATGAAGCAAAAGTTGAAATAGTTGAAACAAAGTAGTAGTGTTAGTTTTTGCAATTTATAGTTATTTTCTTCAGTAACAAAGTAGGCTTCCTTGTAATTTAATTTAATATGGAGACTAAGTATATAATACAAATAATTATTTCTAATTGTTGTATATAAACAAAATGATCATGAATAACAATAAAGAAGTGAGATTGGTGTGGCACAACAAAATAATTACGAAACCTTTTTGTATAATTTCTCAAAAGCCAAGATTAATTTAAATTCTATAAAATAATTATCAATACATCATAAAAAAGCATGGATCATAATTCGTACCTTCTTTTGAAGCTTTTTTTTGTCATATCTCTCGAATAGTTTATAAAACTGGCTCATCTTAACCACTGTAGTTACACAAGTGTCTGACCTTTAACGATATTCATAAAACGAGTTACAAGAACTCTATAACTATTGTAGAGAGGGTTAGGCAAGGAGTACTAGTTACCTTACAGCTTAAGTCTATTTATAATAAATTTAGGATGTTTTAGTAATTTAATTTTAATTTTAATTAAACTTTAATTAGATTTACAAATAATTCCTCTAGTTATGCCCAAGATCTAATATCTTATATTAATCTTTATTTATTAAATATTTCATATTTAATCATAAAGTTTCTCAAACTTTACAATTAAGTTCAACTTAAATAAAATATATTTTCTCTCTTCAATTCATTCTTTGTGTGTGACCTATGAGATTCTCACATATATTGGCAATGGATATAAATTATAACCCTAAATCATATTTAGTATTAGATAAATTAAACTCTTTTAATTTATCTTTAATTATCTAATTCAAAAATTTTATCTATAGATTAAGATTGATATCTAGCAACATATCATGACTACCTAAATATTTACGAATGTTAAAATGGTTTTGACTAACCTTTCTATTTTTTGTATAATTCAATCTTTTCATCATAAAATATTCTAATTAGACATACAGCATGAAATTAATGTCTAATCTATTTTGAGTCCAATCATGTTAGTTCTCCACCATTAGCTATTGATTCAATTAATGAAATTTGTAAAATATCTTACAAAGCATCATTTCATGTTGGCCAAGGTTTTTTGAATCAATACTAATTGAGAACGATGAAACATTCTCCCTAATTATTTTAGGATGATGAATCATATATTGATCACTCAACTACCTCCATATAGTTCATGTTATATCCAATAACTACTGACTAAGCTATCTTTGACTAGAACAGGTCATAAGTAGTGTCAAAACATAATAATCTCTATATAAGATAACTTTGAAGACCTCAAGTCAGAGAATCATTTATATAATCATCAAAATAAGAATTTTCAAAGATACAAGTAATGTTCAAAATAGATTTCTCATATGGGGTCAGTTTAGTGAACTTGTTCTCTAACAAACACCTACGCGTTTCTTTAAGTATCTTCATACTTTAGTTTATGAGATTAACTAAAACATAACTTATGCTAGTTTTTTAATGTTCTATTAATGTCCAATTTAATAGAACAATAACTATGAATAATTTAAGGACAATACATATATAAATACAATATGAATCTTATAATTATAATTTCATCATAATTTTATTTGCAATTTAATATTATCTTATGAACTTTATCATATACATCTAAATATGTACAAGATAAAGAATGTCATCAAATTATTTTGTCACTAAACTACAATCAACCAATTGGTTGTAGAAGAAAGAGTCAAAGAATAGGTGGTTGTGTTTCAAGTTATAAAGGCATAGACAACAACTCCTATTTTCCAAAGAATCAAAGGATATCTAGTCCTTTATTCATAAATTTTCTTTTATAACAAGTTAAATGTAATTGCTTACTTTTGGTAGGATTTCACATTAAGAACTTCATGATTATGAGTTTTCAAAAACTGATAATAAGATCTGATTAAAACGCTTCAAAGTATGATGTGTCTATATAAATCATCTTTGAAGTGCTAGGTTAATAATTCAGAAAATTATCTTTGTTACTTTAAAGGATTCAAAAGTGTTGAATCCACCATTTCCACAAGTTATTAGATACGAAAATTTCCAGTTTGATTAGGGCAGTAACTTGTATTATTGACCTAATTAACATATGATTTTATAATGGTTATAAAGGATGTTGGTTATTATATTAGAAGAAGTGCCTTGTTAATAAAAATTTTCATTGTTTCTTTTACTCTATTTTTAATTTAAATTTTATCTTAATGGCTAAAATTTTGTAGATTGGGTTTAACTATCTGAAAACTCTTACATTTTAAGAAATGAAAATATACATATTTAATCTATAAAGACTCATCATTAATGAAAAATTTTCAAATTCATATACAATTTTATTGTTTTAATAAATTTAAAGCCGAAGCCACCTTTTCCCTTCAGTGTGCAAACATTCCCTCCTTTCTTTTTAACTTTTGATAATTATATTTTATCAATGATATGCAAAAAAATCTTCATTTTTCTTTCAAAGTATTTAACAATCAACATTGAAATACTTATATGTGAATTCTAATATATATGAAGGCCATTAATTAACTGATAGAATCAATCACAACATGTTTGCAAATAAAAGCTATTTATTGTTCCAATTATCAAATCTCTGATCTACCTTTTCTACCAAAGGATAATTATTATTATTAGTAAGTTTGATGTATAAAGTTAAGATTCCCAAATACTTCTTTGTCAACTACCCTTCTTGGAAACCCATAAAGTGGATTAGTCTTTGAGCTTGAAAAACCTGAAGGGATAGTAGTTTCGCGAACTTTCCGATTCATTTCTAGCAAATAAAAGAATCAGAAAAATTAAGAGAACAAAAAATAAATCAACACCAAAATTTGGTAACGCAGTTCAACACACTTTGCCTACATATACGGGGCCTTCACCCAACTTGATAACTTTCACTGAAGTATAATAGATTTACCCAAGGTTTTACTGAGCCGACATCACTCAACCCTTGACACTATCTCTCAACCTCACTTCCTGTAAAAGAAATTCACACCTAATAGTATGACCGCCTCGTACTAACCTCAACTAAGAATTTTCTCAATCAATCTTTTAACGAAAGAACAATAATCGAATAACTCAAATAATTAGAATAATAAAGAACGAAAACTAAATACACTTGAGATAGACAAGAACAACTTCTCAATGAGTTCCTCTTCTCTGAAATGGATCTGAAAATTATTGACAAAAATTGGCAGAATCACACAATACTCTGAACTACCTTGTGGCTTAAAAGTGAAGAAGAGTTGATACTTTGTCTTGAAAAAGGCAACTCCAAAACTCCAATTTAAGAACACAAAGCATAATATGAAAGGCTTATATATAAAAACACTCCAGAGAGAAACAATAACTTTAATAGGCAGAATGATCGTGGAAAGGAGTTTGGCTTCCCATCCCATAACACCTAATCTCACATGTCGATTTCTTCTCATATTCCGATGTCATCATGAAATTAAAGGAGATATAGTTTGCAATCCTTTCGTAGATATTTGCATTAACCCAACAATCAACCAATTAGCTGTGTTTTTCTAGTATATAATTAATGCCCACTGCACAGCTGTGTTTTTCTTCTCTATCTGAAATCTACAAAATCATGTTATCAGTGTCTTTCTCATTATCTGGACAACCCTTCTTAGGTAAATGGTTGATGTCACTGTCAAAGCTCACCGAATACCCACGCTCTTGACTCAACTCCTTTAGTGAACTCCAGTCCATACAAAGCTAGGTTTGCAACGTTCAAGTACTGATTAAACTTTGTCCAAAAAATGGACTAGATCAATCTTCTCATGTACTATACCATGGTCCTGTAGAAGTTTCAAAATAGGTAGACCTATTCATTGATCAATGAATGCGTAGTCGCACAAAAAACTTCCAGCCATCCACACAAACTTCACATACATGTGATGTATCACACACTCTCTTAAGATAGACTTCAATTCAAGATAGGATTATTTCTCAACTAGAAGATTATCCATATAGCTTTTGAATTCAAGTCATTATCCAATTAATATCTTATATGCCCAATTAATAAATAATGCCAAATCTATTTTCTTAGATATATAACATATATCCTAACAGAGCTAAACATTAATTATCACCTAAATGTAGGTAAAACTCTTATTAGAATTGGCTATCAATGTAACGCCCCAAATTAGGGGTTAGAATAGTAAAGGAAGTTAGTACGAATTACGTTTGTTATTGCTTATGGATTATGTACTTAATT
>JAOSBP010000008.1:8038982-8087981 GCA_027563825.1 Erythroxylum mucronatum | reverse complement strand
TCCTACGTGATTTCGTGTTTTAAATTTAATCATCCCCAAATCAACTCTCTTTATATTTTTATTTTATTTTTATTTTCAATTTTTGCACAAATAAATAATTACTTCACTGGTCTCTGTGGTTCGACCCTATTCACCACTTTACTCGCTTAAGTATTCTAGAGTAGGAATTTATTTTTGTTGGTTTGACACGCCATCAAATTCCATAGACAACAAAAAGATCCATAAAACAAAACCCAGATGCATTTCTTCAACCTAAGTTCAGATATCAAAAGAAGTAACAAAAAAGCACGTACAAACATAAGCTCTCTACATTATGGATCGAGAGCTACCTTTCTTTTTCGTGGAGGAAGAGGAAAGAAGAAAGTAGAGGATGAGACATGGATGTGGCGCTTTCATGGAGGAAGAGGAAAGAAAGAGCAAATGAGAGATGGGTGCTTTAGGATTTTAGAGCTTTTCATTTTAAGTGCCAATCTCACTTTCATTTCCTACTTATTTGGCACATTTAGCCTTAAAAAATGTAATATTTTGCACCATTTAACGATGACTTTTAAAAATCTTCACTAAAGGATCTACTTAGCGACAAAAACGTCGCTAAAGGGTCCACTTTTAGTAACGATTTCAAAATTCGTTGCAAAGTGTTGACCTTTTAAAGACGATTTGAAAAAATTGACGCCAAATGGTCCTCATTTGATTTAGCGACGATTTTAAAAACGTAGCCAATTGTCTACCTTGTTGTAGTATTTAGCGACGATTTTTAAAATTATAGCCAAAAGATTAACTTTTAGTGACTATTTTTTTAAATTCGTAGCTAAATGCTGATATTTGGTGACGACTTTCAAAATCATCACAAAAAGTAAACCTTTTAGTGACTATTTTCCAAAATCATCACAAAAAGTAAATCTTTTAGTGACTATTTTCCAAAATGTCACCAAAAGTTATCCTTTTAGCAACGATTTTAAAAATCATCGCCAAATATCAATCTTTAGCTACAAATTTAAAATTGTAGCAAGAAAAAACGTAGCATTTTCCCTACTTTGTTGTAATGACAAACTCTTGTTATGATACTTATGGAGTCGTAAAACTTTATTATTCTTTCTATTTAATATTTTGATGTAATTATACTTTATTATAGGATGAAATTGCAACATTTTAAGTATTTTATATTATCCTTTATTTCATATTTGTATGAGGATTAAACTTTCTTTTTTATATTAATTATGGTCATTATTTATATATGAAATATATGAAAAGTGATATTAATAAAAATAAATAGATTATTGCTATTTCAAAATTTTATTAATATGATTTTAGAGAAATGATTAAGTAATATATTGAGAAATTAATTTGTAATTTAAAAACTATTTTATAATTTTAAAAATTATTTGAAACATTATCTATATTGATCGGTATAAGTACAGTATCGTACTAAAATTAAATCTAGTACCAATACCAATACAATATTCATGATATTGGATTAGACATTGTTGTTGAATGATAGCTCAACTCCATAAAATTGATTTGACCTTGATAATTAATGACATACATATATACCAAAATCATAAGATCATCATAAAAAGAAAGACAAGTACGTCGACGTAGTCGATCATAAAATGAAAGAAAATGCACAAGTTTGCCATTTTTTCAAAAAGCAACAGTCATATACTGCTTCTTCTTCTTTCAAATGATTTTCTAACAAAATCTACCCATTTATTCGTCTTTATTCTCGTCGGCAACACTTCTCAAATGCGATTTCTGACCCATGGTAGGGGGCTAGTACCGATTGGAGGTCTTTAGAGTCTTTATTAATGTTTTTAAAATTGGATTGAAAATTTAAAAAAAATTAAAATTTAAAAAGTTCAATCAATACTAGACCATCATAAAATTGATTAATGATTTAATAAAATTAAAGAATTTGAAAATTAATTGAAAACGATTATTTTTACCGGTTGAAAATTTTAAAGTTTATTTAAAAAAGAAGATTGTTAAATAAAAATTTATCGATTTATTTTATTTTTAAAAAACTAATTAGTTTATATTTTTTGATTAATTAATAAATTGATCGATTTTTTATAACAAAAATTATTAAACTAAATCAAACTGAAGAGTTAAAAATTGAATGAAAAAGTTAACTGGTTTAATGTTTTCATTGTTAAACCGACCGAAACGGTTCAATTTTAAAAACATTGGTCTATGCTAATTAGGACAACAAGTTCTGGTGTTTCCTAATTTGTAATTACTTCTAACTAAATTGCAATCAGTTTATCGTTCATAGATAATTACGTTGGAATCTTTAATGCTTAAGCTTTCTTTGCCATATATGGACAATCCTGTCCATCCATGTCTTATATTTTTGGTAATATATATGCGATACATTCAAAACTAAAGCTATGTTTGTTGGCACCAGATCCTCTGACCCCTTATTCTAGCTCAATACGGTCCTTTTTTGATCTAAGTCATTTATTTATGTAGGTCCCACATAAATGGATGGGTCAGATAAGAGGGGGATAGAATAGGGCCAGAGAAGGGAGACAGAGGATTTGGGGCCATGTTTGAACTATATTGCTGTTCTCTTGCACCAAAGTTTGACTTGTGGTATTGACATACAAAAATCTTCTAACTTGTGTGAATTGGATAAATTACCATTTGAAATTATTATTAAAAAAAGATTTTAAAAAGTAATTGTGGGCACAATAGAGTTGTGAATTGTCACAAGTGTTGTTATTTACTTGGAATCGTATATATTCGTCAGAAAATTTCTTGTTATACAATACAAAATAACCTTTACTTTTTCCTAAACCTATATGTGTATACACATATATATTGTGTATATATCTATATATGTGTGCGTGTGTATATACACACATATATATACTGTTCCCATCCTTTCTTTACTTGAGGTTTTTGGTTATAAAGGTGTTAGTTATGTACTCCATATGAACAAGCATATCACGGAATATGTGTGCTGCAGAGTTAGGTAGTGGAGGCCACTAGTATCCTTTTGATTTTTATATGTGGCTTCGCTTCATTTACCATCTTCTTATATATGTATTCGGTTGCACTACAGGGTATTAAAAGATACAGATATGGATATGCAAGAGAAGAATGGGAATGCTACCGAAATTGTTCTAAAGGAACATGAGCGAAAGCTTGACGCTGGAGCTATTTTTGTGCTCCAATCCAAAGGTACTTACCCTACGTAAACCGACCAATGTCTTTATAGCCTCAAAGTGAAACAGCATGCATACATTGTTCGTGCAGGTACAGTTATCGACTGATTGTTTTCTTCTTCAATTGTGCCTCCCTAAAATCTCTATCTCATTTTTCTTCTTGGGTTCCTCTTTATTATACGATCCCGCTTGGTGAAAACTCGAACAACTGGCCTGCTTTCTGATATGCAAACTCATTTGGTGCATGCGATAATCTTTTTGTATTGTTTTAGTGGTTATAGTTGTATGAAATTGGATACGACATTGGTAAAAAAAATGTAGACCATATTACTCAACAAGTAGACTCTGTTCCCCAAGGATGAAACGTGCCAGATTGGTTGGTAAGGAGTAGCTCATTAACACCTAAAATAAGAAGAGCGGGGATTACATATATATGATTTTGGTGAAAGCTTAGGCAATGCACATATATATAACACCAAAACTACGTTAGTTTAATGACCCAAATCGAACCTCTACGAGGGCTGCCATGTAGTGGGGCAGCTCTACTCCAAGCAATATGCATGATTCTTGGTAGAGGGATAAGCCATATGGTCTCTTCCAATGAAGACAGGTCATACTTTAAATATTATTATGGGACAACCAATTAAAAGGTGAAATGCTAGCCTTAGTTTGGATATAATTTATTGATAAAAGTTCTTTCCTTATATTTGTATGTGTATGTACATGTGCATGAGATGAAGAACAGTATACGTTAAATGTATATAGGATCATGGGTGCACTGTGGATACCACCTCACAACATCGATAGTTGGCCCAGCTCTTATGAGTCTACCATACGCTTTCAAATTCCTTGGATGGGCCGCCGGTATTTGTTTTCTGGTCATCGGAGCTCTGGTCACTTTCTATTCTTACAACTTGTTGTCTATGCTTCTTGAACATCATGCTCAATTGGGTCGTCGCCAGCTTCGCTTTAGAGACCTGGCTAATCAAATATTGGGTACTTACCACTTCATGATTCTCGATCAGTTCTCATTTAGATTCAGCACCTAAATACTAAATTATTATAATAATCATGGAGAAAAAAACAGCAAAGGACACTATAATGTGAGGCATATTAATGGAGATCATTTCTTGCATTATGATCTATAAAGTTTATAGGAGATGGGTACAAAACTAATTAAGAGAACAACTTTATGCATGGTTATATCCACTTTTAAAGACAAAATCGAACATAACTATACGAGGTTAGAATAAAATCTTTTATTCAATTTATCCAAAAGGTTTTATTCAAATAGCATCATTCGATACTCTCTTATATATATATATATATGTAATATTGCATCCGTAAGCTCAGACATATTCAGCGTTTTACATGAAAATCTGATTGTGTGGTAGGGCCAAGAATGGGAAGGTTTCTTGTTGATCCAATACAGTTCATGGTCTGTTATGGTGCTGTTATTTCTTGCACTCTACTTGGAGGGCAATGCATGAAGGTCAGACTTCACTCTACCAAACATTTTCGTTCATGGCATGTACATTTTGATTCAAGAACATAAACAAATGTAAGATCTTAACCTTCTGCGTTGTCTGGTCATCAGACAGTCTTCATTCTTTCAAGGCCAACTGGAAGCATAAAGCTTTATGAGTTTGTGATCATATTTGGGTGTCTAATGTTGATACTGGCTCAAATTCCATCGTTTCACTCCCTCAGGCACATCAACTTCATATCTTTGCTTCTTTGCTTGGCTTATAGCGCCTGTGCTACCGCCGGTTCCATTGTTATTGGTAATCTAGTAAAGCATGCTTAACATGAACCGCGACTAAATTTATTGATTAGGTAAGTTTATTTCAGGAACGGCTTGGATTCTGTTGCAGGACATTCATCCAAGGAGCCAAAGGACTACTCAGTAACCGGGCACACTCAAGATCGTGTTTTTGGTATCTTTAATGCGACTGCCATAATTGCAACAGCATATGGCAATGGGATTATCCCAGAAATTCAGGTCTGATTTGATCCACTAACCTTTGATTATTGGCCTCGACCTTAATTTTGTTGCTACAGATTATAAAAGAAAAAAAGAAAAAGTTTTACAGATTGGCATATTTTGCTTACAGGCAACTGTAGCACCACCTGTGAAAGGGAAGATGTTCAGAGGACTTTGTATGTGCTATATCGTACTTGCGATAACGTTTTTAAGCGTTGCCATATCTGGCTACTGGGCATTCGGCAACATAAGTGAAGGCCTTATCCTCAGCAACTTTGTAAAAGATGGGGTAATCTTGGTACCTAAATGGATTATCTTGTTGCCCAACATCTTCACTATTTTACAACTCTTAACAATTGCTGCGGTAAGAACATCTCCTTTTTTCTGGCTGATGCATTAACAATAACATTGATGTGCACAGAGCAAAGTAAATGGTTTCCTGCCCACAGATTTACTTGCAGCCTACAAATGTTGCGTTGGAGCAAGGTTTTGGGGACCCAACAAGTCCACAGTTCTCTGCTCGTAATGTTATTCCAAGGGTTCTCACAAGGTCGTTGTCAGTTGTTATATCAACTACAATAGCAGCAATGTTTCCATTCTTCGGCGACATCAATTCGTTGATCGGCGCATTTGGCTTCGTGCCTCTAGACATTATACTGCCGGTTGTTTTTTACAACTTGACGTTCAAGAAATCAAAGAGCAGCCTGATTTTCTGGTTGAATGTCATTATAGCCATCACTTTCACAGCAGTAGGGGTACTAGCGGCAATTGCAGCAGTTAGGCAGATCAGTCTTGATGCCCAAACCTATCAATTGTTCGCTAATGTTTGATTGTCTTATAAGGAATTGGACTGTTATTACTGGAAGCTATCTATAGATTCATAAATGGTAGTGTCTTTGGATCTATATTTATACGACATATAAACAAACCCGCTAAATAAACTCGTATCCATGCTGAATATGATAAACCTTTTGTAGGAAAGTAACAAACATGATAGGTTTTTAAGATCAAAAAGCACATCTTTTTGCTGCATTGCATTTCATCATCAGAATAACAAGGATGGTTCACAGTGAGCTGTTTTCTCCCTTCTATTTGCTGACATCTCCACAAAACATCTCCAACCCAAGCTTATGAAATTCTTCTATTTTTTAATTTAGCAAGCTCTACCAAGAACATGACACTCCATATAACATCTCCAATTACGTCGGCATTGTCAAGCATGAGTAATAGGAACACTGGAAAACAGAAATTGTGAACTAGTAGCATTTTCATGACAAGGCATTTGAGCACCAATATCCGGAGACATTCTTTGACATAAAATGGGCTGCGAGGACTGCAACGCATTTTGGCTAACCTCTTTTTGATAATCAGGACTGAGATTTTGGTTTATAGAGGCTGCATTAGCTGCTTCTCCATTCAATGGTTCTGAAAGTACAGAAGTTGGAGTGGTGCAACTCTCTTCAAGTTTTGTTGTTGTAACAGTTCGTGTGGGAAATTTTGCTGTGGTAGGTAAACTAGTAGCTGTAGAAGACTCATTTGACTGCCTCATTTTCAGCTCCCTACTAATGTTCTGCTTAAAACTGGCGACAATGAGCTGATGAATCAGAGAGAACCCAGACGTGAGTCAACCCGCAAGTATAAGCTAGCTGATAGACTGATAATTCACATTGGATATTTTATATATATATATATATATATATATATATATATGGACACATCTTTTGGCCATTTCAAGGATTCAGAACACAATTCATGTCATGGAAAGAGTTAAATCCTGTGAAAGTTAAGGAAGCCTGAATGTTTTTGGCTGTTATTTGTATATATAAATGGAGAATATACCTGAATTGGGCCACCAGCCACTAAACAGGCCGCAACAGAGCCACCAAAAACCCGACCATCAGAGCTAGCCAGTGAGACACTCAACATGCCAATTTTGGACTTTGAACCACTCGATTCACTCAATGTAAAAGTTCCGGACAGAGACAGAATCTCAAAACGTCCCTGAAACGAGGGAAAGCGTGACAGGGTTCAATCATCATCACCAATTAGGCCAGGCTCACGTAGAAAACAAGAACCAGATCTTCTTTCAGTTTTACTTTGTCTTATTCTGTTTTATATAATTTTAGCTATTTATTTCGTGACATATGTCCCACATAAATAAATGGCTGAGATTTATTAGACACAATAAGACACTGTAATATTGGACAAAAGATCTGAACTCGAAATAACGTACAGGGTATCCACAAAACTATAGTTTAAACCACTTTTTGTTGCCTACAAATATTTGCAAGCAATGCCTTCAAGATATCCTGTCAGATTGCATTAGAAAGAACAAAAGGAAAAGTTTAAATCAGGATGAGTCACACCTCGCATCTTAAAATTCCACCTGAAGATTCAGGTTGCCGTAAGATAACGGATGAGATGGCACCAGTAGCAGAGAGAACACAGATTGCTCGACGACCCAATTGAGAAAAAGTCCTTAAATTTTGGAAAACGTCCTGCAACAAAATCAAGATGACAAGCTAAATTGCAAGAAGAAAGTATTAAGGAATGAATGATATGCCAAACCGGAGCAAAAGCAATGAATGATCAAATGTCCGCATACTTCAGTATTATTCTATCTCGACTATATCATTCATACCTCTCCTGTATCTACAGTTAATACATGAGGAATGAAGTTTCCTCCAGCTGTTTCCACTGCAGCACCACCTTCAGAAAAGAAATGTTTCACATCGTAAGAATCTGACAGTTAAGATTTTTCATCATAATGAATGTCTTAAACAGTAACATTTAGCTAACTGAAGTAAATGAAATTATCTGTTTCATAATTGCTGTGCCAATGTTGTTTTATTGCATCTGATCCATATATTTGTATGGATCCCTTATAGATGTATGAACCAGATGTAATGGAACAACACTGGCACAGCAATTATGAAACAGGTGATCTATTTCCCTTAAAGTGGTCCCGTGACAACTAAAACAGTAGTTTAATTTAGTGTCCTTTTTTAATTACTTAATTCAAAGAATTAGCGTACATCCTCCCAACACTATCAATTGCAAATACAAAACCAGTTACCCACATCAATTCCACTTTCAAATAATCAATCAGCAACAACATAAGACGTATATGTTTAACTTTTTACAGATAGTAATAAATATGTTATATGTAGACATAAATATGTGCGTTAACTCAAAACTCACCAAGAGCAGCCAAGAGCTGCAGTTTACCCGAACCACGAGGCCTTCCTCTGCCACGTTTCACCCTTGGCACGGTTGTAGGTGAGGAAAAGGCCGGAGAAGGAAGCGACCCCATGCACACTCTTTTGCTGCCATCGCCGCCTGTGCTTTCTCTGTCCTTTCTTGGCCTCCCTCTCTTTCTTTTCACCACCGTTTCATTATTAACATCAACGAAAGATGATGATCCTATTCTTGACTCTCCTCCGCCACCACCACCACCTACTTCAGCCACCACAATGCTCCTCTCTCCGCCGACGCTAACTGTCCCCTCCTGCACCTGCATCACGTGAGACGGAGTGGCTGAGGCTGAGACAGGGTTTCCCTCTTCCATGCTATTCCTTCAAAACTGTCCCCTACAAAACCAAAGTTAACACACTTCAGCAGCAACCGCAAGTATATAAATATACCTACGTGCCTGTCAGTGTGTCCAGTCCACAGAGGTACAAGGAGATAAGAGGTTGGTAGGACTTGGAGGGTTTCGCAACCGGGAGTGTGAACAAGCGTAGCGGTGCCCAAATCTTAGGGTGGTCTTAGTTTCCCTCCCGTCTTAGTCTTACAAGTATCATCAATTATGCGGAGCCGAAGAATTTACTTTCCAGAAAAGCCCCTTCCGGACACGTGGTTGTAACGGTTTTATAGTCAATTAACCGGACTTTCTTTAGTGCTTAATTTACAGTTACGTCTTATTTATTTATTTATATTTATAGGATTATATTTCCGTATGTGTTTTGTTTAAAAATTGTATTATTTGGTAAATATCTTATTAATAAATTGACAGGTTTTTACCAAAACAGTAACAAAAGCTTTATAAATGTTATATACTGTACAATCTTAATAAATTTGATGTAGACTGTTGTCGTTGCTAGCATAAGATCATACGTGTAAATTAATTTAATTAGAACCAAAATACTAAAGGAATGACATTAATTTTCATACTTGATTGATTCTACTGTTCCCATTTAGTTCTATTAAAATACTGTTTCAATAAATTACTCTGATTCGAAAATCAACTTATATAAAAGGAGCAAAAACAGATCATTTAAATTAAAGGGGATACAGATTTCACCACTCAGAAAGTGTTTAGGATCTATTGACAGAAAACAATGGAATAGATAAATTTTCACCCTTCCTACATAAAAACTTGTTCTGGATGAACGATTTGGACTTAGATGCTTAGGGATCAACTATAACAAACAGGGGTTGACAGAATTAACCATTTAATCATAAGAGGACGGGATTTCTCATTCCAGTAAGCTCAATCCAACTGGTGATTTCAGTCTCCTGGTCAACTCTTCCAACATGGAGCTACATCACTCAACTCACATTGGATTGATAGTAACGAAAATGATACCAGCACCCAATTTGTTATAGCAAAATTGTTACAGAACCTATTTCAAACGCAACTCAGATTTCAATTGAGGCTATACTCAAATGGCTTTGCCTGGTAAATCTTAACAGATAAAAGTTGCTGCGTCAAAAGTTTAAACTTTAATAGTCATTAGTACCATCTTCAATAGACATACAAATCGACTCTTCCATCTTTATAGCTGAAAGATCATTTGAGACAAAACGAACTTTTAGTTCTCGTGGTCGACAAAAGACACTTTCATATATTCATTCTGGTATTTCCCAATAGTTACATGACACTTCTCCATGTCTTAAAGTTTCAACACATAAGCGTACCGCTCCCTCGGTTACAAACTCACAATTACAAGATCGTAGTTAAATAATGCCACCTTTTTTAAAAAACAGAGTTAAGACTGCTCGAAAAGCTATATATTTGGGGAACCTGCTTTTTGCATGGACCTGTATATGTACACCAGCAGCTTCTGCTTAGGAATCCGGCTTGTTAGATCTCCCTGATTTTGCTGAGCTATATAGTGCGTTAGAGTGCAATTCATTTTCCTGGTCATTAGCCCAATTGTAGTTCCACCAGCACAAACACCACAAGCAACCATGCACCAAGACCATATCCAAAAATTGTGGCCTGCAGTTTACTGCCAAAAGGGACCATAGCATACTATCCGTAAACTAAGTTACCTTTTCCTTTCCCTCTTCGAAGTATTGTGCCAAGCCAACTGGTAAATTCCCCTCAGAAACGACTTCAAGTTCTCACTAACGTCTTGATGTCCAGTGACCAAACCTTCCAACCCAAGTGGTCTACGTAAAGAGCATTTTCAGCTCTTCTATTCGAGCACTTCGAACTTCTTGATCAGTCAAGGCACCAGAGATCATCCGCTGCTTCCGTGCTTGAACTGCTTCCATTCTTTCCTCAACTGTCCCCTGCCATTTAGTTAAATCCTTAAGTGTACAAAGCAGCAGAAATGTCTATAACTTGAGAAGAAACCCTCTTATTCCTATTAATAATGTAAAATAGTGACATTTTGCTCTCTTGGTAGAAATAGAAGTGCTGAATTAAGTTAGCTGATCAATGGTCATGAAAAGAGTCAATAAGTTGAAGTTGCATGAATTCCAAGTTCAGTGGAGAAAACAGACCTTAACAATGAATCGCCTGATTGTCACTGGTTTGGTTTGTCCAATGCGATGTATTCGCATGACAGCTTGTTCCTCCACGGCTGGATTCCACCATGGGTCCTAAGAAAAATGCTTGACATCAGTATAATAGTCAAAGTAACCAAGTTACAAACCCCCAAACAATGAACTCTAGAAAAAGGAAAGGAGACACTCAATGTGCTGTTAACTTTGAGAACAACCTAGAAAGTCAATCCTGAATTACATCCACACACAAAAAAAACTTATATCCTCGCAGAAATCTTCCTTCAACCTCTAAACAACAAACAATTTTGCCTCCTTAACTTAAGGCCATAATGTGATCCAAGGCATAGGAGCTCAAAATAAAGTTATGAATAGAATAGACATATAAAAGACAAGTCACAAGAGAAAAGATTGTCCAAAAGAATGACCAGATTACAAGTTAAAGATGATAACTTTATATTGAACACACCATGATAAAGGCATTGGATGCTGCTGTTAGATTTATCCCAACCCCTCCAGCCTTCAACGACATCAGCAAAACCTAAAGTGGATTTAAACCAATAATATTCTCAGACTGAAGGTGTTATATGAAAAGGTGGCTTCATATTGATCATCAAGGTAAAAAAAAAAACAGGAGCAGACAACAGAAGAAGGTTAACAGACCATAACACTATTATCTTCTGAAAATTGTTTTATTACTCGTTCACGCTGCTGTTGGTTTAAAGTCCCATCAAGGCGAAGAAATGAAATGTTTGTCCTGGCCAAAATGGAAGTTTTGTTATTTCAGGAAGAGAACCCAAAGCTCTGCTTCAAAAGAAATCTTGAACATCAGAAGATGATATCAACCACAATGAGGAAACATGCAAAAGATCAGATATCAACCACAACCTTCATAAAGCTAATACCCATATCAACTTGTACAGAACAGGCATATAGAACTCATGATTATTAAGTTCTGCAATACTATGAAACAAGGTCAATATGCTTCACATCTCTACATCCACAGAAGAAAATAATTCAAAGTAGCAGAAAGAACTACTACAAGAAGCTCATCCAACAAAACACATACCTCTACAAAATTTTCAGCAGTTGCAAAATTGTTACCTAGAAAGAGGGATTTGTAAGAGGTCCAGAAAGGCCGTCCACTGACTGAAAACAATACTCTTAGAGCCTGAAGAACAAAGAGTTTCAAGTTCTTTCAATAGAACTACTATTTTCGCTGATTCAACCCAGTTTTTCTTAACATCAATCCTGAATCTACTGCCAGTTGGTGCCGTAATAAGCTCTTGTTTACTAACCATTTTCCTGCAACAGAAGAATAGTTGACTATGGATAAGTGAATTCTGTTCCCAGTTCTTGTATCAGAAACCATCAGTTAGGAAGAGCTTATTGTATAGTCCAGAATGATATTGAGCAAAAATCATGGAATCAACTGAAAGTGTTCTGTTGCAAGAGCTTCAAACAATGCATTCTTCAGCCTATAATAGTAATTTGCAGTCAATGGATTGATTCCAAGATCTCATACAAAAGCTTTTTCGAGCTTGAATTCTTAGACTTCCTTAAATAGAAATTTTTAAGCAAAGAGGTGAGGGCTTCAAAAAAATGCATTCCATTGATTTAGAACAAAGCTCTCAAAACTTGAACAATTTTTCAAGAAATCCATAACTTCAAATATATAACCTTTTTTTTTAATCAAGATTATTCTGGAATCTTATGTCAGTTCTAGCTGCTACAAGCTCTCACCTAATGCACTTCTTATAAAAAGTAAATATAGAAACCATAAATTGCAAAACACTTTAAGGAGAACAATCTGTATTCCAATGGAAAAATAAAGGATAATTCTTAAATATACCTACAAACAGGACATAAACCAGATGCAGGACTTTTCCAACTTGCCAACAGACACTCTCGACAAATGCGGTGAGCACAGGGTGTCAATATTGCATCTTCAAAAGCTTCAAGACATATAGGACACTCTCCCTGTTCCCCCTTGCGCAGCTCTTCCACAACTTCTTGAACATATGCCAGTGAAGGCACACAGTTGGCTTCCCTATCCAGTGCATTTTCGCCCATTTTGAGGAAACGTTTGGCTAGCTTATCCAAATCAGAATATTCCTGGGTATCTCCTCGACTGGATACATCAAATAAAACCAATCACGTAGCGAATCCCATTAAATGAAAATGTGAAGAAATCATACACTTGCACAAGTCTAAAAGGTATATATTAAGCAGCCCCACAATACCCATAAAGTCTTACTAGCAAAAGAGCAGATAAAGACTAGAAAAAAGGAATAAAGTATCAGTAAAAGAAACACATAGGATTTAACAAAATCTATAGCTCTTATGTTTTGACAAGGGCACAATAGCAGAATAAAGCCTGCAAAAAAATTCTCAATACCATCAAACCCAAAACAATATGACAGAGGCAGAAGGGAAAGGTAAATAGACAGCATACATCTAAACAGAATACTTTCATAAACAGCAACATTTTTATTCCCATTGAAAATCATTCCAATAGACCAGCACGTTGAAAAAACAAAGAAGTTGACAAGTCTAAACCTCAACACAAGAAATGGATGATCACAACATTGACGAAGACGTAAAAGCAACTCCAAAATTGATGCATAATTATGAAGAACACGCCCTTGCTCAACAAACTGATCAAACTTCACCTGAAAATGTATATGTTGTGTAGAAGGAATGAGATGAGGAAAAATATTAACATGACTGCATGAAACACATGACAAAAGCCATACAGACCTTTGATCGTTTAAACAAAGCTTCATAGAAATCTCTTTCAGTGTCTGTTAGTTCGCAATAAATCATTTGAATATCAGCTGGAGGAAGAACTAGAATTGGCCTGCAGATAGAAAGGATTTAAGAAACAATTTACAAGAGACTAAGACACTGTACTCTGCTCTTAATCAATATATTCACCTTCCTTCCTTGTCTGTGCTAGACTTTGTTCTCCTCAACATAATAGGTTTTAAAATGGACTGAACCAACTTTAAGCCTCTTGCATCACCCTCCTCAAATGGTTTCTGGACAAGTTTGTTCCACCTATTTAATGTAAAAAGATCCAGTACATATCAGAAAAATATATTGGGTCTCAGAAATACTAATTGTGAGACAAACAAAGGATTTGAATAACATAGTTAACCAACCCCAAAATGTTTGCAGTTCAAAGCTTTGATATCCACTTCAAGAACTAATTTAATCTTTGCAGGCCTCCTTCCAGTCCTACTACTGAATATAATATGATCTAAAGTTATGAAAACCATTTAACTCTAAATCTTATGATTCCACTTTGCTTAAAAATAAAATATTCTAACAAATACATTCAGCTAAATATATTATAATTTCCTCACACCCTAACTTTAAATAGTAGTCTCAGAATGCTATCCCAGAATGTATAATTACCCAATATAACTTTAAATAAGAATTTAAGCAATGGGCATTTAAATCATGGGCCACTATTGAGAATTAACTATGATCCTTCCTACAATTTCTGCAACCAATGAAGAAAAAATAAGATGGCAACATTTACTCTAGCAGAAAGAAGGACAAGATTTACCATGCCCAACTTTGCCAAGGTTCAACTTTCAAAAATCGAAGAAGGCTGTAGATGTCCTCCAGGTTGTTCTGACACAAAGAAATGCAACATCAAAATGTCACATGTTATAGATATAATCAAGCTTTCCGTATGTATGTATAATGGAAACTTCCACCGCACAATGTAAATAGACATCAAGAACTCAAGAGGATGGACATCGAATCCAAAGCTAATAAATAACTCACTATTTCTTTTTCTGGAGAGATACACTACCTGGATTGGGGTGCCAGTAAGACACCAGCGAAGACGTGCAACTAGAGAAGCGGCAGCAATAGAAATTTGACTTTTTGAGGATTTTATGGTATGTGCCTCATCAAGAATCACCCTAAACCATTGGACAGAATATAGTCCCCTATTCTCTTCAGCATCCTGTGAAGGAATTAACAAAATTCAAGCAAGAGCTATATTCCTTTAAAGAATACAAATATGTTGACAAAAATACAGGAGAATAAGTAGAACATACTGTAATACCTCCGTTGAAAACTCTGAGGTTAACACTCCATATGTAGTTATCACCACATCATACTGAGCCAAAAGTTTAGCATCCTTAACTCTACTTTGACCATAATGAAGACAAAGAGACAACGAACCAGGTTCTGCATGAGTTTCTATCTCTGCCTGTGCCAAAAAATAACTAGACTTTAATGGAGAGATGGCAATACATTAGCTCCTCAATCATAAATCAATATCAATTTAATACATTTAATTGCAATAAGTATCATGCAGGGTATGCATTAAATACCATCAATTATTACCTTCCACTGGCTGAGTAAAGTCATAGGACATACAACCAGGTTCCCACCATTTAGCAGGATCTTCTTTTGCTCTTCCAATTTATTAGAAGCCACCAAATTTTCTTCTTTATTCATGGGATTTAGACACTGTTCTGGAAGATTGGTAACTTGAGTGCTCTTACTTGAAAGCTGACATGTAGATGGATTAGCTGATGACCCACCCCTTTCGGTATGAGTAAGTAAAAGAGCTATGGTCATAATGGTCTTTCCAAGTCCCATAGCATCTGCCAAAATCTTCAAAAATATGACATGATAAGCATATATAAGCAGTAAACATAATCTGATGTTCGACATTCAAAGAAGGCAGGAGAAACATACTCCTCCTCTGGCCATTTTAAGTGTGCTTGGGAATTCTGTGGTGGCATCACCGGAAAAGGCATTCAGATACACAACAAACTTCCTCCTGTGAAACCAAATAACTCATTAATAGTCATTACAGCAATTGAAGTTCTATACAAAAAGGAGATATCAAACATACTCCTCCCCTAATTGATAAGCCTCCCAACATGGATGAAGGGTCGAAGCATTGTCAATGCATTTTCCCTTCTCCAATTGAATCATCCAATGTAAAGCTTGCTTTTGGTAAGGTCGAAGTTCACACTGAAGTGTGCTAGGAGGGTCCATTTCCTGATCACAAAAAATTCCATGTTAGATGATTGTTCAAGTTCCACTCTTACAATAGCATCTTTCATCCTTAGCATTACCTCTAACTCAGAGGTGCATCCAACCCCAACAATATTTTCGAGATCAGCATCTGTGATGGGTTCCCCATTTTCAACTTCATCTCCATCCCCATGTCCAGACTGATCTCTCAACTTGCTGGCAAGTGATGTAGAAAGACCAGAACATTCCTATGTAGTTGAATAATTCTGACTAAGTTAAGTGAAGATTGGGCAACAAACTTGTGAAATACAAATTACAATTTTACTACCTTTGAGTTTAAAGGCCGCTTCCTTGTGTTCAAATCAGCAGGTGTAAATTCTGCCTGGTTATGATAAAGAATTCATTATCCACATTCGGACAATAATATCCTTATACACACAATCAAGTCCATCACATAGCAAATTAAAGGCTTCAGACTTCAAAGGAATGATAAAAATTGAGTCAAACAGAAGATTTCACCTTCTGAGATGGAGACAAGCCAATCAAACGGAACAAGTTTGGAAGAGGATGAAGGACCGTTTCTGCAGAGGTACTGCTGGCTGCCTTAAGTGAGAAATGCTGGGGCTTGTTGAACATGGCACTATTTAGATAAACACTAAAACAGAAAGGGGGGGAAAAAGTGAAAATCCATCTGTAAATTTAATATCAAGTCTTGAAATAGCAGTCTTACTGCTCCATCAAAAGATTCATCACCAATTTTGCAAAAGCACAGACAAGGTGTAATGATACCTTACTGACAATACAATAGTATCCATTATGCCCAACACATCAGGAGCTGCCTTACAACACCCAAAAACATTAACTTTCTTGTCTCTCACTAGAGGCAGAAGACACCGAGACCATTCATTAGGTATTCGACCAATCTGTCACAACCCATCAAAAACACAACACAGAATACACCAGTCAAACATATGAATAACTTCAATAGAAAGATGCAAACAAAGGCCTTAACTCTCCAGACAATGCTAAACCAAATGATTGATCCTTATAAAGTTTTCACTCCATAAACATCATCATTGTCATTACAACAACAATTACTGGCAAAAACGACATATTTATGCCGCTTGTTCAGGTACCTCTCCACTCTCTTTGGTGGAAAATCTCACAATCTCCGAACATGCCGCTGTTGCCGCAAACTTTCCTCTGTGAAAAGCCTTTCTGGAAGCTGGTGATCTCAAACTTTCACTCTTCTGGGCAAATGTAAATATCACTTCATCTCCGGGCTTCACTTTCCTCCCTTTACACGTAGACAATCCTGACACTTCACTGCTACCCACATACCACCACTCACTCCCTAGAGTACTAAATGCCCTCGCATTGACAACATCTACGCTATAATTCACATGGCAATTTTCTTCCTCTTTATTCACTCGCTTCGGTTTCGGATAAGGTAGTAATTCTAGACATACTTTGGGCGTCCCCGGTGTCTGGAGTTCCTTTTTGAATGTGGAATTCCCCCGATTCTTCTCCGCTCCATCCACTCGTTCTGACTTTTGGGTAACAGCATTAGGGTTTGGGGCTGAGATTCTGTGGGTTTGGGATTGGGGTATGTGTTTTGTACTAAAATGAGGAGTGTCCAAGATGATGTTGATGGCAGCAGTAGGATTGCTGTTTGAGAGATGGAGAGCTCTGATTATGTCCATGTCGGAGAAGCCCGGCCCCACCACGGACCGCACTGTGGATAGAAGATCGTCGGTGACCTTGTTCCCCATGTATAGCGGCTTATATACACGGTAACCCTAATTGCTTAATCACAGAGACTGGGACTGAGAAACTAAAGAAAACAAAACGGCGGGGCAATAGAGTACATGGGAAGAAGAAGATCAAGAAGAAGAAAGAAGGCGCGTTGGATATATAACAAGGGAAACAAAAATTTCTCATGTTTCCCGCCACTATTTCTATCGGAGGGAAAAAGCAAACAGTGATATTATTACCTTTTTGGTTACCCTCTTTTTCTTCTCCTTTTGTTTTTAGCGCGGCGAATGTGACCGGCCCATCAGCCCGGCCTAACTTAACCCGATTTTGGATTGAGTTAGTCAGGCCACCCGTTAGAAAAACCGAAGTTTTTTTTTTGAGTTAAAAATTGCCTTTTTTTTAAATAAATAATAATAAAGTTGAATCGAGCTAGCTCGATCCGCCTGTAATCGGGTAGAGCAAAGAGCACCTGGGACTTTATTTTTGCTACTTTAGAAAAATTGTAATTTGATAACTTTTTAAAGTATATTAAATTTAATAATTAAGTTTAAAAGTTAAATTAAATTGATTGAATTTTTGAATATTTTTTAAAATTAAAGAATCTTTTTTAAAATTTAGAAATCACAACAAATTTAAAAATTAAGTAAAAAGTCCCATCAATCAAAATTTTAAAATATATAAATATTTTAAAAATTATTTAATTAAAAATATTCAAAATTAAACCAAAATTTTCAAATATTCTTTTAAATTTCAATTTTATGAAACTAATTCTGATTTTTTACCGATTTAATTATTTTTATTTTCATTTTATCTATTGAACCAATTATCATTTTCAAATTAACTAAGTTCTCGAACTAATTAATATTATTTCTTTATTTATAAAATTTTGAAAGTAAATTTTAGGAATGGCTTAAAATTTAATATTGAAATAATTAAATATATAAATTGGAAAATAATAAATATTTAAATTTATACTGTGCTCAAACGATCGAAAAAAGTTTTTAATGAAACTTATAAATTTTTCTTTAAAAATTATATAAAATAAATATATTTTACAGAATGCCACCGCCCACGGGTGCTCCTGACCGCCCGCCGCTCCGTCGAACTGGTAAACCCCTAACTTTGTGTTGGACTTGGATCAGTCTTAACTAAAATAATTTTATATTTCTAAGTAGTTTTAGACCTGCTAATTAAAATTGGCGTTACCTATGCCTTTGAAGTTCTTCAAAAACTCGAAGATACTAAATAATAATAATAAACAAGAGAATTTACTTATAGTAATTAGCACACAAATGCGTCAACGATGTCCTTGTGTGTCCATTGAGGCTGTAATCTGGCTATTTCCTCTGAACTCTGAAGGGTTCCGTACATACTGCTACTACTCCTGCTGAAAGTTCATTCAAAGTGAGTTGAGTTCAATTTTCATTTTCCAACCAAGAAAATTCGTAATTCCTTTCCTTTATTTTTCATGTGACTTCTCTCTGGAATTTAATAGAACTTATTTTAGATATATGTTATTCTCATCATTTATAACTTCGTTTTAGTTATTTTTACCCTTTTGTTTTCTGATAATGGTTGTAGTCTCCTTTCCGACAATCTTGTTTTTACATTTGTGATAAATTTCAATCTAATCCAGATTTGAGATCTAGAAGATCTTTGTGTAATATTCTAAATTCTGTTTCAGATTTGAAATCTTACCGTTGAGGCTGAAGTGAAAGAAAAATGGTGTTCTTTAAAGCCTTTTCTCTGCTTTCTTCTAGACTTCGTTCGCGCGCTACTGTAAGTTGTTCTTCCCAATAAAGAATGCATGCAACACGCGCACACAATTCGTAATCAATATACAAATAATCATATACAAGTAGCTTCCGCGAAACATCTAACGATCTTTGTTACATATAAATAAATGAAATTTTCAGGTACAACGATCTAATCTCAGCAATTCTGTGAGATGGCTTCAAATGCAGAGCTCTTCTGATCTTGTAATCACCTTTTCTATTTTTTGATGCTCTAAATTAATTTTCTGATGATAATCCATTGGCTTTTTCTCCTTATATTTTATTTTATTACCTTCATTGTCGATATGTATATTCTTAACTTTTATTTGTTAGCATGAAGTTGTACCGATGCTTGCTCTTTTATGTTTCATGAGAATCAAACCTTTGTTGTTCTTACTTGAGATGATTCATGATTTCTATCTCGCTGACACTTGTTGATTAGGAGTATTAAAAGTCATATTCCTCTGTATTGTTTGATTGTTTCCTGAAGCTTCATCTATTGTTTGTTATTATTACTTTTTCTTCTCCATGTCATAGGACCTTCATTCTCAGTTGAGGGAATTGATCCCAGAGCAACAGGTACGAATTACTTGCCTTCTTGTATTTACTTGAATCATGCATGAAACTTAGGCCCTTCGATAAACAATGTTTGGCTAATCGGCCCTGGTGAAGTTTTCTCCTGTGACTGTAACTTAATTTCAATGTAAGCGAAGTACTTAAGTTGTCTTTTTAATTGCTAGAAAAGTAACTGATTTCTTGCTTTTTTACCTTGTTGCAGGAGCGCCTGAAAAAACTGAAGACAGATTATGGAAAAGTTCAATTGGGAAATATTACTGTTGACATGGTATGCATATTTTCTCTTTTCCATATGGCCATATTATATCTTAGAAATATTACTTTCAGTTCAATGCTGCGGATAACAAAGAATTTAAAAGGATTATCAACCAGTTACGATATCGTCTTACTTTTAGTTGGGTTTTATTCATGATAAAATTGGTAAGGTACTAGGTGGAATGAGAGGAATGACAGGATTGCTATGGGAGACCTCACTACTTGATCCAGATGAGGTATGATAACCTTTAATTTTGATTTGAATAATTATGAACTTACAAATTGTATTTCTCTACAAAACCAAACTGTTGTTTGCCATCTGTCAGGGAATTCGCTTCAGGGGACTTTCTATTCCTGAATGCCAACAAGTGTTACCAGCTGCAAAACCTGGTGGCGAACCTTTACCAGAAGGTCTTCTTTGGCTTCTTTTGACAGGAAAGGTGAGCATAATTAGGTAACTAAGTTCCACAGGTCATTGTCTTTTTCTCTTTTGCAGTTTGGGTTCCTTGGCTGCATTTAACTAATTATGTTTCCTTCTTTGAGAAGTAGGTACCTAGCAAAGAACAAGTTGATACTTTGTCGAAGGAATTACAAGATCGTGCCACTGTTAAAGGTTTGTGCCTCTGGGTTCTTCTTTACACCCTGATTTTACTGGATGCTTTCAACTTCTTTACTTGTCTCTAGATCTTGTTATGAACGAAAAGCCTTCCTTGGGTATTCAACTTTGAGTTCCTATGTCCATTCATATTGTGAGATAATTTCATTTGCTCTGCTGAATTTGAATGATCAGCAATGTAGCCACACTTCAGTCTCTTACTTTTGGTTGCAGATTATGTGTACAAGACCATTGATGCTCTACCTGTCTCCACTCATCCAATGACTCAGTTTGCAACTGGTGTTATGGCCCTTCAGGTTGATATACGCTCTCCTTGATTATAAGCATCATGACATCATAGTTTTGATATGATAAAGTGAGTGTGGTTGAGAAAACTGGTTGAGACTTTATGAGTTCTTTCTCGTGATTTTCTTAGGATCTGACAAAGTCAGGTTTTTCCACTTGTTTTTTGGAAAAAAATGTTATAACTAAGCTGATTACACGATAGACATATGAAAAGGTATTAGTGGGTTTAGTTCAAAATGTTTGTATGTGGATGTTAACTTGACAACTTTGTTTCTGCACTTTTACCTTCCAGGTTGAAAGTGAATTTCAAAAGGCATATGATAATGGGATTCACAAATCAAAGTAAGTTCTCATTTTTGTGATGCTTTGGCTGTAGTTTAACCTTTCAATCGTTGTGGCAGCATAATAATATGATAACACTTTTAGGTACTGGGAGCCTACATATGAAGATTCTCTTAATCTAATTGCTCGTGTCCCACTGATTGCTTCATATGTTTATCGAAGGTCAGTCAGCATGTTATGCTTTCTTCAATGTTGCACATTAATTAATGTAGCTAGAGAAGTTTGAGCTGTTGAGTTTTTTCAAAATACTGATGGCAGCACTATCTCGAAAAAAAACCTTGGATTCACTTGCTACAGTTTTAAATCTTAGGATAAAAAGACCTTGTACTAATTAGATAAGAGGAGAGGATATTAAGAGCAAAGAAAATGAAACCTAAGAAGCTAAAACAAATGTGTAGCAGTGAATCGTTCAATGTCATAAATTTTATTGCTTCAATGACAGCACACCTCTTTAACGCTCTACCTGACTGGCTAAGGCAGATTTTAGATGTCAATTTCTGTAACATCCTTTACTTACAGCATGATTAATAGGACATTTGATGGAGAAACCCAACTTAGACAAAGCAATCTTCTTGTGGTTGATACCTACTTTGATGGTATTGCTGCTTTAATGAATCTTCATATGATTCTATTAGATTAAGAAAGTTGTCTACATCATATTCCGTAAGCAGAATTGTATCAGCTCAATATCCACATTGTGGCTACCTGTCTTTAGGTGGAATTCTGTATAAGATTGTCAGGAAGTTGATAAAATTGCTCTTTGGAACTAAGCCGATGAAATTGCTCTTTGGAACTAAGCCTTACGGTATAATGTTGAACTCCTTTTTGTAAAAATCTTGGTTGACATATTTGAAATTTGTAGCTGGTGATGTTCTTGTGAAATTTCTGAAGTTCCTTGTGTTTTTATCTACTTTGATACCTAAATGGTGCTTTTGCATGGCGATGACTGTTCTTACATATTCCTTTCATTTTCTCTGTTGTATTCATTCATGATGTCAAATGTAACTGTATTTTCTCATCTATGCACTTATTTCTAGCTTTTGGCATCTTTGTTGATTTAGGATATACAAAGATGGGAAATTCATTTCAGTTGATCACACTCTCGATTATGGCGCAAATTTCTCTCACATGTTGGGATTTGATAATCCTCAGATGCAAGAGCTTATGAGACTATATGTCACCATCCACAGGTAGAATACATTATCTTCTTCTCAAAAATAGGTAATAAAACTGAATATTAGGCTTGATATTTACAGTTTATCTTCGCCAATTTACAACTAGAGATGTTTGCCACTTAGATACTTAATTTGAGCAATATATTGCAGTGACCATGAAGGTGGAAATGTCAGTGCTCATACCGGCCACCTGGTAAGTTGTCCAAATTTTGAAATTTCAATATCATTGAAAGATCTAAAAGTTAAAATGCTAAATTCTTGGCTACTATTTTTATGCACTGCTTCAGGTAGCTAGTGCACTTTCAGATCCTTATCTTTCATTTGCAGCTGCATTGAATGGTTTGGCTGGGCCCCTTCATGGCTTGGCTAACCAGGTATTGCAAATCTATCCTGAATGTGATCCCTTCCACTTCCTGTTTTGATTCCTTTTCTTTTTCTTCAAGGCATCATCCATTTATATATTCTAGACAAGTTTTAGTGATCATGTCTATGTATGTACATGTGAAATGGCATGCAAATGATGTAAAAGGAGATATATATATTGGCTTAATGCTTAACATTATCCAACTCTGGCATACTAGTTTTGATACTAAACTTAATGTGGGTTTCATCTTGAAGTTGTAAGATGCTTTTGTTAAGCTAGGAGGATGGGGTTATTTACCCAGAATTGAGTTAAGAAGAGTAGCTTCAGAAGTTAGGGATTAGTATATTTCTGTTTGTTATTTCTTATTGTTAAGTGTATAATTCCGCTTATTGTGGTCTCCTATTTGCTGTGTTTTATTTTATTCACATCTTAAATATAGAAAAAGGCAAAAGCATATCACCTCTATCATGTTTCTCTGTTGGTTGTGGGAGACAATTTAAAGCAATTCATGACAAGAAATGTTTCATTTTCTGTCAGTTGGTAGCATGGGTCTAGTTTATCCCTGTCAAAGATTGTTGTTACTTTCTTATCTCAATTTTATGGATTTGCAATGTAGGAAGTTCTACTTTGGATCAAATCTGTGGTAGAGGAATGTGGAGAGAACATAACCAAAGAACAACTGAAAGACTATGTATGGAAAACACTCAATGGTGGAAAGGTAATGTACTGAACGTCTTTCAGTTATGTCTTTGCGTAATACACAGCAAAACCCTGAATTATCGCTACTTTGTCAATACAAACAGAAAACGTGGACAAACTTATGATTGTCTTATGTTTTATCATTCTGACTGCATGTCATTTGGTTGCATAGTTTGTTTGCAGTTGTATTTGACTTTGTTAAATTCTTTTCTTTTATGTAGTTTAAATGATCTTTATCACTTCTCAACTGTCATTAGTACTGTGCTTGATTCTGGCTTGGTTAAGTCAATTGACAGGTTGTTCCTGGGTTTGGTCATGGCGTTCTGCGTAAAACCGATCCAAGATATACTTGCCAGAGAGAGTTTGCTTTGAAGCATTTACCTGATGATCCACTGTTCCAGCTGGTTGTCATTTGTTCCTTACTGCATAAAAATTTTCAGTGCCTGCAACAATTAGATATTTTCTGTTTTTATTATAGATGTTTGATTTTGTAGCAACTTAATAAATATTGTCTTGAACAGGTTTCAAAGCTTTATGAAGTTGTGCCTCCCATTCTCACGGAGTTGGGCAAAGTATGTGGCTTCCTTTTGCTCTAGTGAAGACCATTACGTAGAACGCTGAATAGATTGCTAAGTGGTTTGTTTCAATCAATCCAAAACAGCACATTAAAATCTAATTTTCTCATGTGTGCAGGTCAAAAACCCATGGCCTAATGTTGATGCTCACAGTGGGGTGTTACTAAACCACTATGGCTTAACTGAAGCTAGGTATTGTTTATCGCACATCCTCACATAATTCTTTAAATTGTCCCTAACATTCGAGCGAAGATGATTGCTATTTTCCAAAATGACTACAGGTACTACACAGTTCTTTTTGGTGTCTCAAGAAGCATTGGCATTTGTTCTCAGGTTTGTTCTGTTTCATCTCCTGTGTTCCTCAATCCTCAGTATGTTACATGGCAGTTGCTGATTACTTTTCCTGATGCAGTTGATATGGGACCGAGCTCTTGGATTGCCTCTAGAAAGGCCAAAAAGTGTTACAATGGAATGGCTTGAGAATCACTGCAAGAAGGCACTTTCATCCTGAGAATGGGTGGAGGTGCAGTAATAATAACCATAGCTCAAAGGCATGGGTTTTGTGACAGACAGATGTAAGAATTGCGAGTTTCCAGTATCGTATTCGAACTCACTGACGATGTTCAAGGCCTAGATTTGTTAATCTTGTTTACGCCATTTTGGTGTATGCAGCATTAGGCTGTCAGCTGGTGCTTTTGGTTACTTCTTCGTTTTAATCAATAGGAAGTATTATCTTTACAGTTGATAAAGGCCAATCTAGGTGCTGCGATCTCACGTTGGTGTTGAATGGTCTGCAACTGCAGACAGAATTCGCTGCCTTAGCAATTATACTGCTTTCCACAATGAAACTCATCTGCTTCCCATTTGTGTCTTTCTTCTTATGGATTGATAGAGGTGTTCTTGGCTTATTAATTAGGCTTCAGGTTGAGTTTGGATATAGTCATGTGAAACTCGCTCCGTTTAGTTACACCCGTAACTCCAAAGTCGAAGATCACCTCTTAACTTCACGTCTTCTTTTCATTTTATTATATTTGTGGTCAATATGTACCCAAAACACTATGATCGAGGTCAGAAGGCTTATATTGGGGGCTTGATATGTTAGTACCTTTTCAATCTATGTAGATTAAGTTTCAAAAGGCACATTAAAGTTTATTTTCGGAAGCTCATTAAACCCAAAGGAAGATTAAATACTAATTAACATAATTCAAATTAAGGTTGAAGAACATTTAGATACTTAAAACCTATGTTATTAGGCTAATTTAGCATATCGTTATTTATTTAATATTTTAGTATTTATTTTGTTTTTATTAGACCATACTTTTTACTTTGATTATAAAGTACAAAACGTGATTAATATGTTTTGTAGCTGATTGCTAATTTCTTATTTGGATTATGACTTATTATAGGGCTAATGTCCAATTTGATAAAGAAAAGCTTTAAAAGTGGTACTTTCCTGTGAGGCTTAACCTTAATTGAAATATTATTCATAGAGTTCTAATTAAAGTTTTATAATAAAGTCCAAGTTAAAATAAAAGTTGTGGTAAGTTTCCTAGTTGAACCTGAAATATAATAGTGCATTAGTAGTTAGTGTTTTGATTCAAATAGAAGCCCTTGTTACATTTGTAATTATTATGGTTATCAAGTTCATTTTTATACTCACCCAATATAAAAGGGTGTTTTTAATCAATAAAAACATATTTAATTTCTAAAATATTGAGAGCGTGAATGCTTTATAACATTTAAAATACTTATAAACAGGGACGTAATTACACCATTGGGCTCCCCAAAATTTTAAAAAATTAAATATTATATATATATACATATATGAGGATGAAGTTATTTGAGGGCTAGTAGTATATTGGACTCTCAAAATTTAAAAAAATTAAATATTTGGCCCCTCCTATTATAAATTTCTGGCTCCGTCATTGCTTATAAACGTATTTTTTAATTCAGACAATTGTCTAAATTTTAATTTATCTTTCTCAGTAACACTTTAATATTATCTATCAATTATCTAAATTTAATTCTTAAATAGGTCGCATCATAAGAAAAATAATGTTAAACATATATACGTACCGTGTCATTCAACACTTAATCTCGTAAGAATACTATATTAAAAAAGTTTATGATGCCATACGATATAAGTTTGATCTCATTGATGCATCATTCGTTTTCACACGATTTATTCTGTCTATTATTATGCAATATGAATATAAAAAATTATAGCCTTTAAATTTCATTTAACAAATAAATATTATTAATTTTCCCCCAAAAATTGTATCATAATAATAAAATTGTAAGTAAAGAGTAATGGATATGCCTTTGTAGTATATTTTAAGGCAATTTATCAATTACACAAGTATTTTATGATTGTATACATCCAAGAAAAAGAAGTTCCTAAACTAGGAACTCAATTTAGGCATATTAAAATTTTAAGTTGTTTCCATATGGGATTAATTGTGTGATACGTATCATATACCGTGAAACTTGATTCCTACTAGTTCTTCTACATGCTCATCCACTCTTTTTTCAAATATAGAAATATTTGGCGGGTAATACTAGTGACATTAAGTGGGAGTTGTTCCCGCCATTTTCCCTATTTATTCATTCCCTCCTCTACCTTTCGTGCCACTGAATAGAAACAAAAGCTAATCCCCCCAACTATTCATCCAATTGAATCGGGATAAATTCCGAGTCGACTCGCCTTATCTACGAGTCGTTTTCTAATTTACGCGTTATTATTTTGTTAAGAAATAAAATATGCTCTATGGTTGTACCTATACTATACATCTTGTGACTTGTCCAATCTTAAAGCTAGTGGGCCCCGTTTAGTTTTGTGTGGTTGTGATTTATTCCGACATTTAAAAGGGTGGCTTTTAATACATTTTCTTTATATAACACATTTTTAATTCATAAATTATAAATTATAGCATAATTATGTATAATAAAATCTATAAATTATATAAAATATTATATATAATATTAAAATATGAATTAAATATAAGTTAATAGTAATTGAATTAATTAAAATATGAATATATTATATAAATATAAAATAATAATTAATTTATTGTTAATTAAGTTAAATATATAAAAGTAACATTAAATGGGGGTAAATGCATCTTACGGAGGATAAATTGGGTTTAAATTCGGTAAAATGAGCTTATCTCCACACAATAACCACCTTATCACCCATTTTTGATTCAAGATAAAAATCTAAACAATTATCGAGTCCAACGAGCCGACTCTTCAACTCGTAAAACTGAGTTCCGAGTCAAGGCACCCAATGGTGCTCAGTGCTTTGTTAGTAATGCGCAAAAGTTATGAGGCCGTTGTTGTCTCTTATTAGGGCATATCTCTCTCGACTACACATGCCCACTCTCACACAAACAAAATCCCCAATCTCTTCTTCATCGGCGGTTAATTAAACCCTAACTTTCTACACTCCTTTTTTTAACACATATACGTGTATTTGTAGTGTTAATATTGTGGTTACCGACGCTCCATCCGAGAAGTTTCGAGGATTGACGTTCTTGATTAGAGTAACTCCCTCGGTCCGGTACGTTTTTGAATGCTGTAATTTGTTAATCGATTTTTTGCTTGTTTTGAAGAATAATCTTTTTACTGGACCTCAGGTTTTATAAAAAATTGTCACTCGTCGATTTTGTTTTTGTTTTTGTTTTTGTTTTCTCTTATGTTTTTTACTCGTTTTATAGGGATGCGCGACAGACCTTAAATCGACGCTATATGTGAGCAAATATTGGGGGTTAGAGGTAGATAGATACATAGGTACTTCTGGTTGATTGTGGATAGACTAGGGGATTTTTTTTTCTAGTGGGTATTGGATTGGGGGTTTTGATCTGAGATCCGAATTCGGTTCGTCAATGGAGTCTACGGAGGTAAAGAAGAGAGGTCGAGGGAGGCCAAGGAAGCGCAGGCGAGAGGAAGAGGACATTAACAAAGGGTTGAGTAGTTTTATTAAGAAGCAAGTTATCGAACTTACTTGGAAGCCACTTGTGGGTAGATATGTCTTGAAGGAATTTGTGGGTAACGGGATTTTTCTTGGAAAAATAGTGTCCTATGATACTGGATTGTATAGAGTGGATTATGAGGACGGTGATTGTGAGGATTTGGAAGGTGGTGAGTTACGTCAGTTGCTTTTAGGTGATGATGATTTTGACGATGATTTGACTGTTAGAAGAAAGAAATTAGATGAGTTTTTGTTGAAAAAGAGTGCACAGAAGAAAGAGTTGGAGAAGAAAACGGAGGATTTGAAAAATGAAGTGGATGGCGTTGAAGGTGGAATAACAGGTGTAAATGAAGGGGTACAAGGTGAGAGTGGTGCAGACTCCTTTAGTAGTTCATTAGAGGATGCACAGGACAGAGATTTGGGACAAGAGGTGGAGACCTCATTTGTCCCATGTCCACATTTACCTCCATCATCGGGAAATGTAGGTGTTCCCGAGGAGTATGTTACCCATCTTTTCTCAGTATATGCATTTTTGAGGTCATTTAATATCCACCTCTTTTTGAGTCCATTTACTTTGGATGAATTAGTCGGAGCAATTAATTGTTGTGTTAAGAACTCATTGTTGGATTCCATTCATGTTGCTTTGATGCGTGCCTTGAGACGCCATCTTGAGATTATGTCTTCCGAAGGTTCAGAGCTTGGATCAAGATGTTTGAGGTAAATTTGGATATTTGATTGTGGTAACTGGTGCATATGATCTATTTTTAAACCTGTGATATGGAGGTGAGTAATTTTTAAATAGCGGTATGTTCTGTTAAAATGGGCTTTGAAAGAATGAGTGTTTAGTGGCATATGAACAAGAGTTGTTACTATTTGCTTGTTTTTCTTTTTCTCGTGTATTGTGATGTTTTAATCTTTTTCTTTTGATGTTGATAGAAATCTTAAGACTGGAATTTACTTTTGTACATGCTTGTCAAATGAATATTGCCTCAGGCCCTTGTTGCATGATGTATGATTTGGTCTTTATTTGTACACCGGCACAAATTAGTAATGCTTTTACTTCTACATCTTATATTTTATAACATGTTTGATTTTCCTATGTTTTGCCCTCAGATGTTTATAATTAAGCTGCACCTCCTTCACGCAGGTGCATTGACTGGAGCTTGCTTGATTCATGTACATGGCCTGCATATTTAATTTATTATTTTACAATAATGGGCTATGTAAAGGGATCTGAGTGGGAAGGATTTTATGACCTTTTGAAGAGGGAGTATTATTCCTTACCAGTGGGTAGGAAGTTAATGATTCTGCAGATTTTATGTGATGATGTCTTGGAATCCTCAGAGTTGCAAACAGAAATCGGTATGCGTGAAGAGGTAGAATTTGGGATAGATCCTGATACTGTTTTTATGGATATTCCTGAAAATGGACCAAGAACTGTCCATCCCCGATACTCTAAAACTTCTGCTTGTAAGGATCAAGAGGCTATGGAGATTATTGCAGAAAACCATGGAACTAAGTCTTCTAGCTCTAAATATGGGGGTTTCAGTGCTGGTGTTCCTGATGTTGGTATAGATGGGAATAGTGATGAATGCCGACTCTGCAGGATGGACGGGACCTTAATTTGTTGTGATGGTTGCCCATCTGCATATCATTCAAGATGCATAGGTGTTTCAAAAATGCATATACCAGAGGGGCCATGGTATTGTCCAGAGTGCACAATTAACAAGATGGAACCTGCTATTACAAATGGAACTTCTTTAAGAGGAGCTGACATGTTTGGTGTTGATTTATATCAACAAGTATTCTTGGGAACTTGCAATCACTTACTAGTGTATGTTTTTAGCCTCTTGTTTTGAATTTTCGAGTTAGTTCAAAGCAGTACAACTCGTGAAAATTTACATAATTAACAAAATTATTGGTATTAATTTTTTGTACAAATCTGTGTTTCACATTTTTGAAGTTTTTTAAGTTCTTACTTTTTTACACTTGTGCCATTATATTCGTTATAAACCATACTGTATGTTTGCTTGCTGATTCATTCGTAGTTTTTTTATTTGAAATAAAATTTCAGGGTCAGGTCTTCTGGTAGCAAAGAGTCGAGTGTCAGATATTATAATCAGAAGGATATCCCACAGGTCTTGCAAGCACTTTCTGCCTCAATACATTATCAATTGGCTTATATGGAGATCGTTAAGGCAATTGCTGATTATTGGCAAGTCCCACAAACTGCATTCTTACCCTTGAAAGTGACACACGAGGGTCATAATATATCGTTGCTAAGGGAACGTGGAAAATTTGTAGCTCTTCCATCTCCTTGCGATGAGAGCCATAGCATTCCAGATGCCATGGAGGCTGAAAAAGGACCTTGTATAAAAGGAAATAATGCAAATAACGTGCCAGCTTCATTTCCTGCTATGTCTATGGGTCCATGTATTCAAGCTGAGTCACTTTGCATCTTGGGTAACAATGATATGATGAAACTGCACAGTAAAGAGGAACCTAGTAATGCAGTTAACCAACAAAATAATCCATCTGATGTTGCTCACCAAAGCATTGCTAACAGGTCCAATGATTTGAAACCTGAAACATACAACTCAGCAGATAGTGATGGTACTCATATTGAGCATTTGAATGAGACTTGTGTACCTGGAATTTTGTCCTCTCAAAACAACAATGGCATTCATGCAGGTTTTAGAAGGTCTGATAGGAATCTAGCTAATTATTGCTTGTATATGGGCATATCTTTTAAACCTTATGCCTACATTAATCACTACATGCATGGGAATTTTGCTGCATCTGCCGCTGCTTATTTGGCTGTTCTCTCAACTGAAGAAAGTCGGGGATCTGACGCCCCTAAATCAGGCAGTGTAAAGAAGGTTGCCTCTGACATTTCCTTGCAACTAAAAGCTTTCTCATCGGTAGCATCTCGATTTTTCTGGCCAACTTCTGAAAGGAAGCTTATAGAGGTGCCAAGGGAGAGGTGTGGGTGGTGTCACTCCTGTAAGCTCTCTGCTAGCAACAAAAGGGGATGTATGTTGAATGCGGCTGCTTCAAATGCCACTAAAGGAGCCATCAAGATCCTCAGTGGTCTTCGACCAATTGTGAATGGAGAGGCTAGTTTTACTAGCATTTCAACTTACATTTTATACATGGGTGAGATTTTGTCTGGTCTTACAGTTGGTCCCTTTCGGAATGCAAGTTACGTAGAACAGTGGCGTAAGCGAGTAGAAGGTGCTTCAACTTGTGCTGCCATTAAAGGCCCCTTGCTTGAAGTAAGTTCATTTGATTTTGCAAATAGTTCAAGTTTTTGCTGTTGCCTCCCTTTATTGACTTGTTGAAATATATAGTTGTATGGTAATTAATGTGTGTTAATCTTTAAAATCAGTTCATGACATGCTTTTTGCATGCAATTTAAATCATGTTGTGTTCATTACTGGAATTTTATGCTTTCAGCAGTACAAGAGATTCACTGTAGGAACACAATCGAAATCCATGAAATAGTCACAAGAGATGGTCATACTTGGACATGCTTTTGGACCAATATCCCTTTTAATAAGTCTCAGTTGCACCCTCCCTTGTTTTATCTATCTAGTAAATCAAACCATCATACTCATATTCTTGGAATAAATGTCAAATTTTCCTGAATTTTTGTTTGTTGCTACAATTTCATGTGTAGCTGCACATTCTTCGATATCACAATGATTGGATGGATTCATTAGTCTTTTATTGTTATAATTTGTAGGTGCTTATTGTTTAGAATCTTAAAGATAGTCCCCATTTCATTGTAATTTTCTCTTTGAAGTCAAATTCAAACATTGTTTCAAGAATTATGTTAATTTTCAAATTTATCCTCAATTTGGAATTCTTTTATGTATGATGCATGACCAAAGCTATGCATGGATATGGATCATGATGAGAACTTTAATGGTTTTTTTTTCTGGTTTTGTATTTCATTGTTTTTGCTCTGAAATTCAAATTTGTTTGTTGAAGCTACTTTTCTCTTTCCATTCTTCTCCTAATTCTTGATCGATAAAATTTTTTCACATTTATCTTCTCTTTGACTCAAGCTTTTAAATTTGTTGATGGGTTTTCTTAGTTCCTCTAATATATACTTTCAATGGTCTGATGAGCACTTGGTCAAATTCATTCTTAACACTTCTGGGCTATATCCATAAGGTGCCTCAAAACCTTGGATTCGTTGAGTAACTCTCTATTCCTATATTAACCATCTGGGACTGACAATGTTGGTTCATTCGTATTTTCTATAGTAGTTTGTCAATGAAGATACTTGTAAGTCTTAATTTGGATAAGTGAATGCGATGGTCCCTTATTTTATTACTTGATAATGAGATGCCTGTGCATAGCATTTGAAATTTTGGCATTTCATGAATCAAATTTCATGAACGCTCTATTCTGGGCTGATATTACCTCATGGTCTTATTTGCAGCTTGAGCAAAACACGCGCTCTATTGCTCTTTCAGGGGACTGGGTTAAGGCAGTTGATGATTGGTTGGTTGAATCTTCTGGGGCCCAAGCTGCTGGAAACATTGTTGCAACCACACAAAAACGTGGTCCATGTGGGAAACGCCAGAAAAAAGAATACGTAATATCTGACATTTCTCATGACAACAATGAAAAGTGTTTTGTTTGGTGGCGTGGGGGAAAGTTATCAGAACTTGTCTTCCACAGAGCAACTTTACCTCAGTCAGCTTTGAAAACGGCAGCTCGGCAAGGTAATTTGACTCTTAAATGAGTCCTTTCCAAGCTTCTTTGCATATGAGAAAGTTTGACTTGCATTATACTTATTTTTCTTGATAGTTAGACGATAGTACTACTTTCTAGCCAGCCTGTACATGGCCTTAATCCATTCTGTTGTACAGGGCTTGTTGACTTTGCAGCAGAAAATCCTTTTTTATATATTTTAAATATGTGCATATATATTGAAAAAGTGAATTTATACTTTGAATTATAGGTGGCTCAAGAAAGATTGCTGGTCTCCAGTACACTGATGATTCTGAGATTCCTAGAAGAAGCAGACAGTTAGTGTGGAGAGCTGAAGTCGAAAGGAGCAAAAATGCATCACAACTTGCACTGCAGGTTTGTTATCTTATGGAACAATAATAATTTATTACCTACATCCTCGTTTCATGTTTTCTCTTGGTCTTGCTGCAAATTTTTTAGTTTATATTGTTGTATAACTTCTGATAGGCCTATTGGAATTCACTTTCAGGTTAGGTATCTGGACTTGTATGTGAGATGGAGTGATCTTGTTTGTCCTGAGCAGAACCTCCAGGATGGCAAGGGTCCAGAGTCTGAAGCGTCTTTTTTCAGAAATGCAAATATCTGTGATAAGAAACTTGAAGGAGATAAGATTAAGTATGGAGTGATATTTGAGGGTCAAAAACATGTCCCTTCCCGCATCATGAAGAATATAATTGAAATTGAACAAACCAAAGATGGAAAGAACAAATACTGGTTTTATGAAGCACATGTTCCTCTTTATTTGATCAAAGTGTTTGAAGAAAAGCGAGAAGTAGTAGTCTTGCCCCTGGCTAAGAAATTGACAAATAAATTATCCGAGTTTCAAAAAAGGCAACTGAAGGCCTCTCGTAGAGATATCTTTTTATATCTGGTGCGTAAGAGAGATAAACAGGAGAAATGTTCATGTGCTTCATGTCAACATGATGTTTTACTAAGGTAATTGTTTCACCACATTCACTTTCTTGTTGATTTTGCTTAAAATGATTGCCGTGAGTTAACTATTTTTCTTTTATGGTGCGATATTCAGGATTACAGTAAAGTGCAGTGATTGCCAAGGTAAGCTAATGCTAACCTTCCATTTTAGCTTCTTATCTTTCTTTAATGGTAAGATTGGAAGTGCCATACATTGGCAAAGTAAAAAATGGAGAATTTGTTCTTTGGCGGATCCTGTTATTGGCATTAAACTTGTTTTTTTGATTGTTTGAGTGGACTGCTTTTCTGGAATTGCAATTGAAGCAACTATAAACGCGGACTGTTTGAAGGGATAGCTTCTCTTCTGCAATTTTTCAAATTGTTTTCCTCCGTTGTTGATACTAACGCCTTTCTTTTGGTGTATTGTTTTTATTAGGTTATTGTCATCCAAATTGCACTTTTAGTTCAACAACTCATGTAAAGAACAAATCCGAGCACTTGATCACCTGCAAGCAATGTTACAGTGCTAAAACTATAGGCCATTATAAAAGCAGCAATGAATCACCCACCAGCCCCCTTCCCTTGCCAATGCAAGAATGTCAGAACGAAGTGACAGCTATGAAAGGCGCAAAAGCTAGACTTCATACTCATTTAGGACCTATCAGAACCCAGAAATGTCGTTCTGGGAATAAACAGATTGCTTCTGCTTCTAGTTTGCAAACAAAAAGGACTAAATCATTCAATCTGGGTCTCATATTTAAGAAGAACGATGAGGATACAGGTGTTGATTTTAGGCGGAAAAATATTCTTTTTAGGGGAAGTTCAGCTGGGACACCTTCATGTGTCATGTGCAAAAAACCATACGACTCCAATCTCATGTATATTCATTGTGAAACTTGCGATCGTAAGTTTCTATTTCTTTATCATGTTTTGTGAAGCGCATACTTTCCTTGGGTAATGTATACTTGAGCAATTTTTTAAACATCTATGTTGCTTTATGCAGATTGGTATCATGCAGAGGCAGTTGAACTCGATGAGTCCAGACTTTCTGATGTTGTGGGCTTCAAGTGTTGCAGATGTCGTCATGTAAAAAGACCCCGCAAATGTCCTTATGCAGATGACCCCGAAGGTGAGAAGCCAGAAGGACAGAAGTCACAGAAGAAGACATTGAAGCAAAGACATAGAGAGGTGGATTCTTACTCTGAAGCCATCACTGAATCTAACGAGTACAAGCCGTATGCACCAATGTTTTCTGTGAATGAAGATTTTATACAAGATGATGATCCTTTGCTTTTCTCTCTGTCGAAAGTTGAACAAATTGATGAACAAAATTCAGAAGTAGATTTTGAATGGAGTAATACTGGACAGGGGCCACAGAAGTTACCGGTTAGAAGGCATGGAAAACGTCAAGGAGATGCTGAAGGTTTCTCCAACAACATTATTTACCATGATGAACCAACCGGTTCAGTTGAAACATCTAACATCATGAACTCGAGAGAGGAGTTTTCTTGCGTTGGGTGGAATGTTTCCACTAATGGACTTCAAGGTGGGACGCTGATCGACTATGAGGGTATGAGCTATGAAGACATGGAGTTTGAACCACAAACCTATTTCTCATTTACCGAATTGTTGGCACCTGATGATGAGGGCCAACTGGACGGATTGGAAGCTTCTAATGTGTTGAGGAATGGTGAAAATCATTATCGTGCTGTTTCATTGGATGGCAGCGCGGAACAAAATATGATGGTTACATCTAGTGGTCAACCGGAGTCAACAGTATCATCCAAATCAAATTTTGATACAACCCCGTGTAAGATATGTTCACACACGGAACCGCCTCCCAATCTTTTCTGTGAGATTTGTAGTTTAGTGATACACAACCACTGTTCCCCTTGGGATGCGTATTTGCCTCCAGAAGGCTGTTGGAAGTGTGGAGATTGCCGAGAGTGGCGTTAGCGACTTGATTATTGTATGTTGTCTGGATTTGATGTGTTCGAGTCTGGGAGCGATATCTAAGGTTGTAAACTGAATGAAAATCTAGTATTAAGCAACGGTGTAAATAGGGTTCTTGCTTTGAGGAGAGGGGAAAGGCCTTGGCATGCTTGCATCTTTCATCTGAGTCAAAACGGGAGATGATTTTAAAAAGATGGCTCAAACGCCATCTCATGTGGATTTGGGTGAGCATACGAGGCTTCGAATGGAACAGACTCGAGTGTCCTTTGGAATCATAGTAACGCCACTTTTTCCTTGTTTGGGTAAGTTTTGTCTTCTGGTATCGATCGGACTCGTGCTTAGAAGGATCATTTTCTAAGTTGTCTCCCTCGGAAATGGTGAATCATTTCATGAGCATAATCATTCACCTTTCAAGCTTAAATTTTTATCTTTTAATTGGAGGATAAGCAGTTATTTTTGGATGTGCTTATCTGACTGATTTGGTTAGTGTAAATGGGAAATTCCGTCCTTTCTTTTCTCGGTTTGAAACATAAAACCACGCTTGACGCCACTGTTGATGGATATACTTACAAGAGGACAAAGATGTTTAGGCATTTTTACATTGGACTGAAACAGTTGGGGAACTCTGATATGTTGATTTAAGGATCAAAGAAGTCGAGATAGGGATGGGCGTTGTTTTGTTTTGTTTTTTTTTGGCGTTTTAGATGTAATTAAGTTGCCAATTGCAAAAGCGGTTAATTGAAAAAACATAACGTAAAGTGCTGGGTAAAGCAAATGAATGGCATTTTACTGTTTGATTCCAATGCATTGACAAACAAATAATACAAACTATTACAAGCTCCCTCTTAATTCATGTAAATAACTACAACGGCTGTAGAATTTCATACTACGGAAATCAATCCACTAAGACTGGGAGTGAATGCATAAAGGAAAAATGTAAAATACAATCGAAAGGGGAAAGAAAAACCCTCACCCAATTCCGAGAGAAAGAAATATAAAAGAAAAATAACGACTCAGCTAAAGCACGTTACAATTGTGCAAAAAAGAATTATCAAAATCCCGACCAACCCTGCAGGGAAACCCATCAATCTCTTTATGCTGATCACAATTTAGCTCACTCGATTCCGCCAGCCCTAGCATCCTGAATTTCCCAACCACCGGTTTAACGTTATTCGAGTGAACGAGGGGCAGGCCAGTTGTATAAATCAGGTAGGTTTTACAAGTATACAATCAACAAATTTTCACATAAATCTCCTTCACTTGATCACAGCAATCCAGCTAGAATAGCCCCAGGATCATTGGAAGGTGTAGGTGGAGTTGGTTGCACTACTGGAGGTGCTGGAGCTGGTGCAGAAGCACGTGGTGTCATAGGAACACTAACCAGTTGTTCTTTGATGAATTCTTTCAACCTGCAAATTAAAAGGTCAGAAATACGTGATAAATTGTGGCCGGAGAAGTGCATCGGGTCCAGAAGTCAAAATACATACTCAAATGTTAGTACTGGATCTCCAGATGCAACTGTCATTCGCAATTGTGTTCTGTCCGCTGGATCTGTCTCAATTCTGACCTGAAATTTTGTACCAAAAAAGTACTCATACTCTATTGCCGACTTAATCACAAACCAGTGCAGAAGTCGGAGACAGTGAAACACATCAAGCTACTTATGCAGTGACTCCCAGAATATGACTGGTGAGATTTCAAATAGAAGGAAATGCGCAATCTCTTACCAAGCATAGCATAGCTTGTGTACTCTCTGAATAAAAGGTTGTACATGCAACCAGGTTATTAGGATTTGGATCCTAGATACAAAATGGAACAGTCAGAATCCATGTTATAATCCAAAGACGTGGTCAATCAGGTGAATGGAAAAGACAACTTACAAGCCCTGGACAAACCATTAACCGCAAACTGTTAAATAGGTTTGTCATTTCAATGAGAGGAAGCGGTCTTACACCTCTAACCTGTATGATAATTCAGAAAATTTTACAGAAGGTGTTAGTTGATTCAGAAAATAACCAAGTAAAAGAATTTATTGACAGGTTGACAACAGCAGATGGATGATTCCATATCGTTGTCAACTATAACTGGATGCGAAGATTATTATCCTGCTCCAAAAACTTTCATGGATGCTTGACATCTTATTTTCTACCAATTTGACTTGCATTGTCATTATAAACACATTGCAAATAGAAAATAGTTTAATTAATATGTAAATTTCAGTTGGACTTGTTCTACAGTGGCTAGATCCAGTATAAAGAATCATAAGAACCAGAAATTCTCTTATGATGTAACGTAACTAAGAAAAACTTGCACAAAACATGCTGCAAAGTACACTTACGACTTCTTGAAGCTTCAAAGGTGGCCCTGAAAGTGATCTCCATTGAGGAAAAAACTCTTCAACAGACACTGATATAGGCTGGAGAAATTTGTTCAGGACAGCTGAAAGACGAAGTTTGGCATTGACCTAATTAAAGAAGTGGAAAGTTAGCTAAATATGATTTGATGATTAATATACAGTCCCTGAAGACTAGTATCAAATAACACAAGAATGGCACAGTACCATGTTTGTACCAAACTTGTAGGAGAAGTCAAGTACAGCCACATCCCTGCTTGGTCGAAGATTAATTACTTCAAGTGGGCATTGAACCTGTACAACCAAAGAAGAACAATCAGAGAACAAAGAAAGAAAAGTAGTGAGAAATAGTTATGAACTGTTAGCAAATGGCGGAAGCACACTCACCTGTGCCCTGGGAGGAATAGTTTCAGGTACTAATGAAAGCTCCAACTTTAAATGTGCAGGAGGCAATATCAGAGCCTGGACAGAAACAAGAGGAGAGGTATTTTTGTTTCCCAAGAAAAGGACGAGACGACCATGATGTGCCCGCCACTCTGCTTTAATCCCAATCTGAAAAACATTCAGGAAGTTACACACTTTCTAGACGAAATTATTCAGATATGGTAAAACCAATTACATATGCGACATGGTATTGTGTTTGAAATATAGAATCATGAGTAAACTATGATATCAAGTTGGAGAACAATTAAGGACAAAACAAAAGAAAAATAATACCTGAATGAATGGATCCTCATATAAAACACCACTGTCCTTTAAGCATAAAGCATAAAATCTTTCATTAACATTTCCAATTGGCTGAAATCAAAAGAAAATTAGCTAAGTTAAAAGTCAGAACAATGAACTTGGAAACTTCATGCTGATATAAATTGTTGACAGGTTTAGCAACATATAAGTTCCTAAATTTGAAGAAATGTCAAACTACAGCCACATCTTTGATCGAGAAGGGAAAGTAAAATGAAAATGGATTCTACAAAAAGATAGCAAGCTACCTGAACAGAACTTGTCTGCTCTCCAACAGGTACAATAGCAGCACCATCTGCTTCAGCCAGAATGCCTTCCACTCCAGATATTGCATTTTTCTCAGATTGGACATCAACTGTTGGAGGACCTTCTATAGCCAATGGACCCAAAAGGTCACCAAGCAGATCTGCTGAAGGAGGTTCAGGATCTGTATTACTCAAAATCCCATTTGGTTGTGCTAAGCCCTGATCTGCTGGAATGTCCTCCTGACAAGATGCATAATTCAACATTAGTAATGCAGGTAATTTGCAAGTTCTCAGCACATACATAGAGAAGACAAAGATTCATTTGAGGAAAAACTAACTGCATTGCTAGTCATGTCGGGAACTTTCACTAGACTAAGTTGGCCAACAGGTGATGGTGTCCCATTAGCAGGGCGTTGGTCAGTAACAACCAATGCATTTGACATTTGCTGCTGCATTCTTGACTTAATAGCACTTTGGTCAGCAATATCTACCTCTGTATCTTCAGCCTTTTTAATCAGTGCAGACTAAATCACACAAAGGTAATATTACAGTTAGAATGGCAGTGTGGAGCTGAACTATTTAACATTAACAGGGTTCAGTAACAAATGGGACAATATCCTCAGAATGATACTGTCAAGTGAATGACTTACCTGACGCTCAGGGAATTTAGGCATTTCAGCCAGTATGTCCATTAGGGCTGCACCTTTCCTGCTTAATGCAAAATATTCTGTAGCTCGTTGTTGTATCTCAACATCAATGCAGCTCTCATACCTATACAATTGCAATTTTAGTTCAAATAATGCCAAAAACATCAAATACCGAACCTAAAAGCTGAATATATGAGAGATAAATCTCACTTGTTGAATATGGTCCAGATTTGGTTTTGTAGTTCTGGGTCAGGGGGCTGACTGTGCATCAAGATCTTAGCATAGGATGACAGAAGGATTGGAATGGTTGAAGTTCTGAATAAAAATGCACAATTTTTAGGCGTGAACTGACTGAAAACAAATACATTTACTGTGATAAGGACAATAGTTAATTGCTCTTACGATACGGTAGGAAGCTTCTCATGTATGATGCTAAATACTTCCTTTGGACTACATCCAGGGCGTCTAGCCAAAAGATGGCTGTACTCTCCTAGAAGATAAGCGCTGACCTGTAGCATGCATGCATTAGTGCCAAAGTATATGGACTTGAGCCTTTCCTGAATTTTACCTCAGATATTACTAGTAGGACCAATGCATGTTTGTACTAAAAACCCACCTTAACCATTGTCTCATGAACAGCAGGCTTGTCAAGATACTCCCTAGCTTTGGCTGCTGCATAAGGCTGATCAAAATTTCAATTCTAAGATGAGGATTCATCAAATCAGCATAACTACTATCAACTGGATGGACTATGCCTACGGAGTATGCTTCTTACTTGTAGGTCTTCATTGTTCGTAACAAACTGCACAACACGGAACCATATATCATCACTGACAAAATCTCCTGCCTTGTCAATCAACTGAAGGATGACATCCACATACCTGCAATCAATATAGAAAATATTACATGCAAATATAACTTATTAGTCATCATCCAACAACATATTAATAATTTTAGTAACAAAACCAAGCTGGACTGACAAATGCCCTGAAATTCCATGGAGATTACTAATTGATGAATAGTCACACTACAAAGAATTGTTTAACTTTAAATTCTGAGGACATATACAGAGTACTAGTGAATCTGCCCATCTTATAAAGCAATCTCTACCGGCTGCACAATGAGCTTAAGATGCTACAGCAATTACTTTTCTGCTTTGGCACAACAGTGCAAATAGTTGAATATACAATGGGTTGGTTGCCAGAAAGAAGCATAAAATTTTGTCCACAATGATGCAGAAATAAATGCAACTAAGATATAGCTGGTTGAACATTGACATCCTCTTAAGAAATTGTTTCACAATTAACTTCTTGATCCCTAAAAGGACCATCAATAAGCATCTGGATTAGTTTCAAGCAGTTATATCTCTCCTTAACCAGCCTCCTGGAAAAATAATTTTGCAAAATTCAGTGAAAAATTGTTTAACACATCATCAGGTCATCTCCTGCAAAAGTGGCCAGAACAGCTCAGTTAATCCAACTCCAACATATCCATTAATCTACAGAAAATTTTGTTTCTGTTGAATTTTTAAATATGGGCAAAGTGTAGAGTCCATTAACAAGAATTGGGCTTGCGTCAACCATTGTCCAAATAACTAGAACTAGTTGTTTGGATGGTTGACCCTTACCACTTATAAGCCCTTTAACATTTTCATGTCTAGGCAATATGGGACACTCTAACAGTTTCAGAACTAACATATATTCCTTTTATCCAAAATCATTGTCCTTCTCATTGTTTTTCCAAATGCACATGCATTTTTCATTGTTCAGAATCATTTCTCATCTATGTCCTAGGCTCATATACCAGTGATCTACAAGTGCTTTGTACAATGCCCCATATATTTCCAGGTAACTGTTCTTACCAAGATAAATCTGGTGCAAACTTCTCTGCAAGAATAGCAGCTTTCAGAGACAATTCTTCACGCATTGCAAAGTCTGCTGTGCTGAGATACTGAACATCAGAAAATGTCAGGCACAATAGTCATCTTACTACACTACAATTTCACACAATAAAATATGAGTTTCATTCATGTAGTACAAGTAATCTACAAATTATTTTTACCTGCAATAGTTCTTCCACTATGTCTTTTGCATTTGAAACATCACACATACCATAAAGTAAATCAAGAGCACGACGCCGAATACTGTTCGAGTAAACACAAGTCAACAAAAGTAAATTTGCATCATAATAGTTTGACCAGAACCACAACATATAGCTGATCTAATCCCATAGTTTTATCCCATGCTTGACTCAAACTACACAATTCTGACTCAAATTAACAGCTAAAATGAAGGAATATTTAATATGAAAGTGGTAACAGCTTCAGAATGGGCTGAAGTAACATCCACCAATAGCAAATCAATGAGCAAGAAACTACACCTGGCATATGGATAAGGACTAGAGAAGATGAAAGTATTATAACTGTAATATACTTCAAATACCTGATGTCAGGATCTTTCAGTGAGGTTATGATCTGTGCTTGATGCCTTTTAATAATATCTTGGACATCTGTAACCATCAACATCCGAGTCATGTTCTCCTGCAGAAGTCCAACAGTACAAAATAAGGCAATCAGGTAGATATAAAGCAGTAATTACACTGAGACATCAAATATTAACTAGTTACATTTACAGAAGTTTTTTTGAGTTACATCACTAAGGTTGGAAAAACGTCACAGAAAAAAGAGTATTTACCCTGACTTACCAAGCCAAGATAGCGGATATTTGGTTCACGGACTGCAATGAATTTTCCAAGGAGAGCGACGCACTGAGACATCATCTCTTTTTCAGCATCAAGATGCATCACCTGTAATTGAATGATTTAAATACACCATAGACAACACAGAGCTCATCAAAACGCCCAGAAGAACTTAAATGATTTGAGGATCTATGTGCGAAAACCAGACATAAATGCAATCAACTAAATTTCTCATTTGTAAAGAAGATGAGTCCATGGCACAAACTACCTAAACTGAGAGAGAAACAAATCATGCTTTTCCATATTTTAGTATGTAGAGTTTTCAACTTCTCGTGCATCTATGTGCCTGTGTGTGTGGGGTTTTCCCCTTTCGGAAGGATGCGAGAGAAAGGCACCAATCATCCAAATAACAAAAGAAACCTTCGTAAGCAAAAAAACTATGAAAGGTGAAGATCAAAGAAATTTTCATATATTTGAAAAGGTTTGTTTTCTTAAAAATTACTACATTAATAGGATTGCATGACGCTTATCTTCTTAAAAATAAACAATCCATAGATCTATAAAAATTCAAATTGCTAGTTGCCAAAAATTGTTGCACATTAGAAAAGGAACGGTGAGGAGAAAACGAAAGGACAAAGAAGCATAAATAGTGCGCACATAAAAAAGATATGAGTTCAACTAGACAACATATTTCTTACAGTGACACCTTTTCATGGAAAGAGAACTTACAAGAGAAAGTGCCTCAAAGAGAACAGCATGAGATGCATTGTTCTTATTCACATTTTTAACAACATCAGTTCCCATTAATATCCGCTGCAGAACCTGAAAACATGAACTTCGATGTAATTAGAATCAGAAACACAATATATCATTAAGTTAAATTCATTAAGCAGAGTCTAACCTCAAACAGTGATCTTCTTGTATTAGGATCTTCAATAGTTGGAAAGTACTGAAGAGCCCTCATTGTTTTAACCTGTGTGTCCAAATAGCAGAATCCATCAAGATACATAAGTTGTCAACGGTATCATCATCAATGAATTGCTAAACATGCCATTTGAGGAAATAAAGAAGTTACTACTAGAACAATAAGATCCGGATTGGATATGCGGTAAATTTTAAGAAATAGATAACAAACAAAAATATACAGACCTGAAGCCAAGGTGATGGGATACCATAATAAGTGTATTCTTGTGGAATATCCTGATTCCTGGCCAGTCGCTCTAATATCTTCACACATTTAGGAAGACAACTCCAATAAGCTTCATGGTTATTTGATACTAAAGCAACAAGAAGACTCGTAGAAGATGTCAAAACACCAAGATCACGTTCATCCAAGAGCTGCGCCATGCGATCCGCCCTAGAACATAAAGCAAAGGAGAAGTCAAATTTATACAGGTAAAGTTTGGAACATAATAGTCACAATGTAGCGATTAAACATACCAGCCATCTACATTTACAACATCAGGGTTTTTTCTAAACAAGCGCAGTAGACATAATGCAGCTTTCTTTCTCACAAGAGGTCTGCAGCTACTAGAAATCTGAAATCCCGTAAAAGGAAAAATGGTGTCAAGATAATATTTTAAGTGGATGCCAGTTAAGCTAACAACGCTATGTCATATCTTACGATTAGCTTCTGAACATCTGGTGCTAATGATTCAGCAAATTCTCTCCCACCAATATTTCCAACCTACAAATTATGACATAAAAATTTTAGTGCACAGGGTTGAAGTCCCGATGTCCTAAATTCATAATTGTGTCACACTTTAATGTTTTGAATACAAAATTATGTCGTGCAAACTCTAATGAAGCAATATGAATGAGAAAGGAAATGAGAGATGGGGCAAGCAAGCCTGCAAAGCACACATAAACAAGGAGACAAAGGGACTGACAGCAACCTACAAGGTTTCCTAGTGTTTTTTCCTAAATTCGTAATGATCATGCTAGATAACATGAATGTTTCCACTCTCACAGCTTCAAAATTTTAAATAAACAACTTCAAGATTCACAAACAACTTGGGTAACTTTAGAAAACGCAAACAGTGACATTATATTTGATTATAACAGATCATAAAATGTTGATCAATATTCACCAAGTCATATTCTACCAATATAGTGGGCAAAAAAAATGTTCTCACAATACAGTGAGCAAAAAAAAAAAAAAACCAATACAGTGACCAAAACAATGATCTACCAATACCAGAGCATCCCAATTTATAACCAATAGGATCATCAAGGAAATGTCAAGATCAAAACTAGTCTACCAAATGTATCCATACTAATGATAAATAGGTGGTCTTTTGCTTCGGAGAAAAGAACAGCAGACAGCTAGCTTTAGCAATTTAGAACGTATAGTAAACATGATATCTATAAAACCTAAAATATACCAGTTCATCTAGACATGTAAGAATAAAAAGAGACATACATTGATCATTTTCTACAACGAAATATCAGATTTTCAACCATTTTATAGGTGACAATTTTCCGTTTATTTCTAAGGGTGCTCTTTGAGAAGGTAGTGACTATAAGTAGAACTTTTGCACTACATTTCAAATAAGACAAGTAGTATCCTAAATCCAAGGAAGCAATTAAAACCAACAGTAGAACCCCAGTTAAACAGTGCACTACAAAGTTGATAACAATGATAATAATACGCAATTACACAAGTAAAACAGGATGACTGCAATACCATTGTCAATGCCAAGCACTGAAAGGTTTCATTTCGACCTATGATATCATTTCGCACGGTATTTATCGCCAATCTCAAAAAATCATGGTTCTCATTGAGCAAACATGATGTCACTATGTAGCCAACCTGCAGCAATTAGCAGCAAAGAGGTGAAGAATTTGAGCCGTTTGTCCTAATAAACTTGCTAAATACATCAGAACAAAATTACACACTTAAGCATGGCATGAAAATTCAATTACTAAGCACCAAATGACGGTTATGCTACATATCTCCAAATGATTAGCTGCTAATGATCTTGAAGGCCTGAACCATAATACAGAATCAGGAGTTTTTCTTATTAGTTTCATAATGCTCAAAACATATCACAGACAGCAATCTAATAATGATAATGAAGGATGGAAAACTCTTTAACTAACTAGTTTTCATCATGTGATCAAGATAAATCACCATTGGTGTCATTGCCATTAGTTGCATTCTAGGAAGCCATAGAAGAGCAGATGATTAAATAAAACCCAAAAGAAGGTTACCTGCTTTTCTGGATACTTTGGTGCAGATATTAAAGAAACTGCTTCCATGTGACCGAAATCCACATCATAACCCAGCATATAAATATAAAGCATTTTCCAAACATATTTCTTCTTTTCATAAGGAGACAAACCCTGATCAACCGAAAAAAAAAAACCTTGTATCAGTAATTGCTAATGAGTTTACTGGTGAATCCACACAAGAAAAAATGTGCATATAGAGCATGAGCAGCTTCAATGTCTTAAAACCTAAAATAAAGAGCATGACAACTTTACAAAGAGGATTGGTACCAAAGTTATGGAGGTAAGTGGAACACAAAAGACAACTGCAGTAAATGTTCAATCTACTTAAAATGATAGATGAAGAGGACACCAGAACTTATTGACCTAGCTAGTGATATGGATGCATTGTGGGAAGAACCTACGAGGCAAGTAACAGCTACTTACAAAGAGGAGTGTTTTATTAGGAGTCTATTAGAGGAGTGTTTTAGTAGGGGTCTATTAGAGAAGTATTTTATTTTTAGTAGGAAATTATTATTTCTGCACTAGTTTCTGTTATAGTTAAGTTAATAAAAAATCAACTTAAATAGAAGTCTTTCAAATAGTCCTAAAACAGCTTGAATAGGAGTCTTTCTAGGAGTCCTAGTTTAGGTGGAACTTTTATGTTTCTTTGCCTATATAAGGCTATTACATTATGCAATAGAGTAAGCAAGAAGTTATCACAAAAATTAGCTTAGAAGTAGAATAATTTAGTCCAATCTCGGCAAGCCTTGTCCTTGACAAGTGCTGTCAGTTTTCATCATCAAAAATAGGTTTTGCGAGGAAGGGAACCAACGTAAATAAGGGAAAAGATATTAACTTCCCTGAGCATCGTCCTTGGACTCAATCCCAAGCACGGGCACATAACAATTTGGTATCAAAGCAGGAGTTCAAAGACAAAACAGGCCATTCAGCTACAGAGCAATCTTCGACATATTGACAAATGGATCAGAGGATGCGGGCATTGGAGATGGGGTAGCAAGAATTAAAGGCTCAATATGCCGAGATTATCCTCATGCTTGCAAGGTTGGAAGGTGCAAAAGCAAGAGAGTATCAGGCACCATCACCACCACAGGAAGAGAGGACCGATGGGGGCAGTCGAGCAGGAACGGTGCTTAAATATACTAAGATAGAATTTTCAACGTACGATGGCTCGGTGGATTCGTTGGTTTGGCTTCACAGGTGTGAACAATTTTTCCTAAGCCAACGAACGACGGAAGAGGAGAAGATAAGATTGTCTGCCTTTCATTTAATTAGAGAGGCCCAATTGTGGTTCTTTCAACTTGAACAAGAAGAACCAAAGATGCATTGGTACTCTTTCAAAAGCCATTGCAATATGAGATTCGGCCCTCACCTTAGTAACAACCCTGTAGGGGAATTGACAAACCTCAAATAGATAGGGAGCGTAGAAGAATATCAACAGCAATTCCAAACACTGTTGGCTTGAACCATAGGGCTTCCACGAGACCTACAAGTAAATCTATTTACGGCTGGGTCGGTAGAAAGGTTGTGAATCCAGGTGGAGATGCAATATCCTGTTAATCTTGGGGCTGCAATGAACTTAGCAAAAGCATGCGAAAAAAAATTACAATGTATGCAGATGCAAGGGGTAAGAGGCAGTCAAAACACCACCCTATGGCCATCTTCGCAGCTGGACAGTAGTAGTAACAGCACCAGCGCGAGTGCAACCACACCTTTAGGAAGTTAGGTAAACTCGGGGGCGAAAACAACAACCTCTAGTATAACAAGTACTCCGCCCCCGATGGGAAGACGCTTCACCAAAAACAGAAATGACTGAAAGAAGAGAGAAGGGGTTGTGCGACAATTGTGACGAGACTTATTCGGTGGGACACAAATGTAAGCGACTATTTTTGGAATGAGGTGGCAAATTTTCAAGAAAAGAGGAGGAACTAGTGGAGAGAGAACCTAAGATATCTTTGCATACCATCACTAGCATAACCTAAGTTCGAGCTTAAAGGCAAGCTCGATATCGAAAAGGGGAGTGATGATATGGATGCATTGTGGGAAGAACCTACGAGCCAAATAACAACTACTTGCAAAGAGGAGTGTTTTATTAGTGCAGAAATTCTAAACTGTTGTATTTCATTCACTTCATCAATACATAAATACAAGTCTATATAGAAATAGAGGGGGCTATTCTAAGAAACTAATATCTTTACATAATATCCTAATATCTGTACATAATATCATATCTAATTTCCTAACTATTTAGGAGTCAATAATATTTTAAGCTGTGGCTTGTATATGTCATCCATAGCCCACTTGGTAACTAGAATATTGAACTGCCTCTTGTGTAATCCCTTTGTAAGAATGTCAGCTACCTGTTGTGATGTTGGAATATAGGGAACACAAATTAATCCTTCTTCAATCTTTTCCTTGAAGAAGTGCTTGTCAACCTCAACATGTTTTATTCTATCATGAAGAACAGGGTAATGAGCAATTGAAATTGCAACATTGTTGTCACAATACACTTTCATAGGAACTAAAATAGGAATCTGTAATTCCTCCAGTACCCATTTAATCCATAGGACTTCACAAATTCCATGTGCCATTGCACAAAACTCAGCTTCGACACTGCTTCTTGCAACAACACTTTGTTTCTTACTCCTCCAAGTTACCAAGTTACCACCAACAAATGTGCAATAACCTGAACTTGATCTTCTATTTGTAGCACTCCTTGCCCAATCAGCATCAGTATAGACTTCTACTTAAGGTTGTTCTGCTTACGAAACATTAAACCTTGCCCAGGAGTTCCTTTTAGATATCTTAGTATCCTATATACAGCATCTAGATGTTCTTGGCCTAGTGAGTGCATAAATTGACTCACTAAGCTCACAACAAAGGCTATATCAGGTCAGGTGTGTGACAGGTATATTAATCTCCCAACCAGTTGTTGGTATCTCTCCTTATTAATAACATTTTTAGGTTGAACTGGTTTGAAATTTACACCAGTCTCAATAGGAGTATCAGCTGCCTTGCATCCTAGTAATCCGGTCTCATTCAATAGGTCATCATCATCATCATCACCCAGTCCGAAAGAACGCAATGAAGCGGGATCTGAAGAGGTCTGATAGTACACAGCCTTACCTCTACATAGTAGAGATGTTTCCGGTAGACCCATATGCAAATGAGA
>JAOSBP010000008.1:8010471-8038882 GCA_027563825.1 Erythroxylum mucronatum | reverse complement strand
ACCTTCTCTGCTTCAGGAGTCCTTTGATTGTCAAAGAACTGTTCACACCTGTGTGCCCAAATCAATGGATCTGCTCTGCCGTCATAAGTGGGGAACTCCATCTTGGTGAGTCAAGGTGCCATGGTTGGTGCAGGAAGGTCCTGCGACCCTGTTCTTTCTGTGGCAACCGTCGACTGCTCCTTCCAGGGTGAAGCTGAACTACTTGTTTCCCCTGTCTTTTGAACTTGACGACCTCCAAATCCCAATGCTGCAAACTGCTCCTGCATAATCTGCGCTATCCTCAATTCCATTGTTGCAAATTTGGAGTCCACATAAGCGCGTTCTTCCACAAAACGTGCCTCTATTCTTGATTCCCTATCATCGCCCATAGTGTTGGGCTCTGATACCAAATTGTTACTTATGGATCGTGTCACAAGGCAATTCACACACAACTCAAAATCAAGCAAATAATCTTTGTTTTTGCCTTTATTCGAATTCTTGCGTCGACCTATTTTGGTAAGTAATTTGGCTCGTCAAAGGGAACCCGAAACCTCTGAATCCATTAGAGAGAACTCAAATCTCAATTGGAATAATTTTCTCTTCCCTTCTATTCCTCAATAAAACCATAAATAGGCAACGTTTTACATGCAATAGAAATCCTAACATAGTAAGTTTCTAAAATAAGTAATGCGTATCTCGTTGTAACAATTGCCAAATTACAACTGATCTTTTATTGAAATAAAATCTAACTAAATAACTTCTAAATCGGCAAGGCTTCAGCGCTCCTTCCGCTTGTAGGACTGACCTACGAACGCATCCATAACAAAATGTCTCTTGATAGTCAATACCATAGGTTTGAGTAAATCCCTTAGCAACTAATCTTGCCTTCAACCTTTCCACACTACCATCGGCCTTAGACTTAATAGTGAAAAGCCATCTACAACCTACCAAACACTTATCTCTAGGAGAGTTCACAAGTTCCCAAGTTTTATTCTTCTCAAGAGCATTTACATCTTCCATAACAGTTGATCTCCAATCTGGATCTTGAAGTGCTTCCTGAATGTTTCTTGGCACAAACAAATTAGTGATTTTAGAGACATGATTTATGTGTCTGTGATAGTTTCCCATAAGATAGGTACTTTGATATGGGATGATTGGTGCAAGCCCGCTTCCCCTTTCTAAGTGCTATGGGTAAGTAATTATCAGCAGAGAGATCAGTACGAATATCACTTGTAATTTGTGGGTCAGTAGGTGTAGGTTGAACATTACTAGACACAATAAGAGGTAAAGTAGCATAAGGGTTACTTGAATTGTTCCTAAGTTCTTTCTCCAAGAGATTTGAGAAGCTGTGCAGTGTAGGTTGTTCTCTACTTCTCAATTAAGTCTTCCTCTTAGTATAAACACGAAGCTCAGTATTTCGTTCCTTAGGAGCGGACAGTAGTATTTCTCCCCCTGTGGATGAATCGGGATTTCCTGGCATGGACAGATTAGAAGTAGTATCTTTGGCTTCATTATCAGAAATTATATTGTGATCAATAATGACCGTGGGTAGGGGATTAGGAGTAATGGCGCAAAAATTTTCTGCTTCATTAGAGTTTTTCCCCTGAATATTTTTTTTAAAAATGTTCTAGGAATGTGAGATCCATGGAGACAACAATTTTTTCAATTAAAGGATTGTAGCACTTATAACCTCGTTGACTAGGAGCATACCCAATGAAGACATATTTTTCAGCTCTTGGATCTAGTTTAGAGTTTCCCCTATTTGAGTTGTGAACATATGCAGTACACCCAAATACCCGAAGAGGAAAAGTAGAGTAAAGTCTATTTTCAGGAAAGCATTGTTTAAACATATCTAAGGGTGTTGCATGATGCAAATCACGGCTAGGCATTCGGTTAACTAAGTATGATGCAATCAAAATAGCCTCACCCCAAAGGTATCTTGGCACATTCATTGTAAACATAATGGACCGAGCGACTTCTAGTAAATGTTTAGTTTTCCTCTCGGCGATACCATTTTGTTGAAGAGTGTTAGCACATGTAGATTGGTGAACAATGCCCTAAACTTAAGAAATTTCCCAAGGACTTCATTAAAATACTTGATACCATTGTCAAGTGTAAGTATAACAATGTATTTGTGAAATTGAGTTTCAACCATGGTATAGAAGTTTTGAAAGATTTGAGCAACTTCAGATTTTTCACGCATTAAATTGACCCAACACAACCAAGTATGAACATCAATAAAAGTTACAAACTATTTTTTCTTGGTAAGAGTTTTAACACGGGATGGACCCCAAACATCACTATGAATTAAGTAAAATGGTTTGGATGGGTAATATGGTTTTCTAGGGTAAGAAATCTTATGACTTTTGGATAAAATGCACTGCTCACAATGAAGTTTTGAACAATCCACAAACTTAAACAAATGAGGTAAAAGTCTTTTTAGGTAAGAGAAATTAGGACAGGTAAGAGAAATTAGGATGTCCTAATCTATTATGCCAAAGCAAAATTTATTCTTTAACAAGGGTAGAACGAATACTACTTAAGCCAAGAGCTTCTTTATTCTTTAAGTTATCATCAACTAAGTAGTAGAGACCATCTATCAACTTAGCACCGCCAATCATCTTCCTCAAAGTTAGTTGGTGAAAAACACAATATGAGTCAAAAAAAGTAATGGTACAATTAGAGTCATGGGTTAGTTTGCTTACGGACAGCGGATTACAAGCTAGTTTTGGAACATGTAGGACAAATTTAAGGCAGATATTCGAGTATAGAGTTACTGAGCCTTTACTAGCTACAACAAAAAATGATCCATCAGCTATACATATTTTTTCATGACCAGAACAAAGGTCATAAGTATGAAATAAATTAGAAGAACTGGTCATATCGTCAAATGTTCCTGAATCAATGATCCAAGGAGTGGAATTATATGGAAAGGAACATGGAACATGATAAAGCAGTAAAATCCCTACCAGTTTGCGCCACAGAGGCATTAGGAGCACTTGAGCTTCAGAATATAGTTTTTGTGAGAATTGTCCAGCATCCACCTCATGTGCTAATGGGATTTTGCGTGATTCATAGTGACTTGAATCACTAGAGGAAGTTTTATTAAATTTCCCTTCATGTGATCCCTTTCAATTTGCTGGCTTTCCATGGAGTTTCCAGGATGTTTCACGGGCATGTCGTGCTTTATTGCAATAGTCACACCAAACCCATGACATTTCCTCAGTCTTCCTAGTACGACTAGTAGTATTCCTAGCAACTAGTGCTGTGTTTTCAATAGTAGACGTAGGATTTCGTTTGCCAAGCATCACAAACCGTTTGCTTTCTTCACGTCGAACTTCTGCAAAGACTTCTCCAATGGTAGGAAGTGGTCTTCCAATAATCCTGCCTGTAACCTCATCAAACTCAACATTAAGTTCAATTAAGAACTTAAAAATTCGGTTATCCTCTACTGTTTTTCGAAAATAGTTACAATCATCAAGGGATTTCCATTCAGTCATTAAGCAAGTCGAAGTCTTGCCACAAACGTTTCAGAGAATTAAAGTACTTAGTAACACTATCCTCACCTTGGTAGATCTCACCCAATTTGAAAGTTAGTTCATACACTTGGGATTGGTTTCCAAATTAGAATATATCTGATTCACATTGTCCCATAGCTCCTTAGCTGTGTGGTAACACATATAGTTGGAGCTAATATGTTCCTCCATAGAATTTACTAGCCATGTCATCACCATAGAATTTTTAGCATCCTATGTTCCATGTGTATGATCATCCGCTATAGGTTCCTTTTTGTCACCAGTCAAATATCCAATCTTGCCTCTCCCACGGATGTACATTCTCACTGATTGGGACCAGCGAAGAAAGTTCCCTCCATTCAGTTGTATAGTAGTGATCTGAATGGAATGAGAATCTAAGGTAGTATTGTGTGGAGGAGGTGTTTGAACTAGGTTAGAGGATTCACCAATGTAAGACATGGTTGACATAGATTGGCAGGATTAGAAACAATAGGTGGCGGCTAGGGTTTTTTGAATGTTCAAGTATGGCTCTGATACCATGCAAAAATTCTAAACTGTTGTATTTCACTCACACTTCATCAGTATATAGATACAAGTATATATAGAAATAGAGGGGGCCATTCTAGGAAACTAATATCTTTACATAATATCCTAATATTTGTACATAATATCAGATCTGATTTTCTAACTATTTAGGAGTCAATAATATAGAGGAAATATCCAACCGGATATTTCCCAACAATTAGGAGTCTATTACAGGAGTGTTTTAGTAGGAGTCTATTAGAGGAGTATTTTATTTTTAGTAAGAAACTATTATTTCTGCACAAGTTTCTGTTATAGTTATGTTAATAAAAACAACTTAAAGAGGTGTCTTTCTAAGAGTCCTAAAACAGCTTGAATAGGATTCTTTCTAGGATTCCTAGTTTAGGTGGAACTTTTATGTTTCTTTTCCTTTATAAGGCTATTATGTTATGCAATAAAGTAAGCAAGAAATTATCATAAAAACTAGCTTAGAAGTAGAATAATTTAATCCAATCTCGGCAGGCCTTCTCCTTGACAAGTGCTGCCAGTTTTCATCATCAAAAATAGGTTTTGCGAAGAAGGGAACCAACGTAAATAAGTGAAAAGATATTAACTTTCCTGAGAATCGTCCTTCGACGATCCCAAGCACGGATACATAACAGCTAGCCAGTAGAACAACATTAACGGCATAAAGAGAAGAACAAACAACTCTTCAGTATGAGCACACAGTTAATACCCTTTACTCCAAGTTTAGATTTAAGTAGATATGAATAAAAAAAATATTCCATAGACAACAGTGGTAACTCATTCCAAAGATGTCCTTATTCATTAAATAACTCTAATAAAAAAACAACTTAAAAAAAGGATTTGTGCATTCAATTGCCTCAAACATTAAATCCTTTACATTTAATTTACATTAGAAATTATCAAAAGATGGATGAAAATAAATTTTGAGAAGTAAGCCACAGGAATAAACCTCTCTAAATGGGAGGGCTTTGGATCTTGAACTTGAATATTGAGGGAATTAAAATCATAATTCTAAAGTTTAAATTTGTAGTAAATATGCATAGTATCTTGATAAAATCGAGTTATAGACAATTGCAATTCTTTTCCCCTAGAATTATAATTAGCATTTTTCAAAACTTACAATGTAATTATTCAAGTTAGATAAGCAAAGAAAATTTTGTATTTTAATTCTGAAGAGCTAAAGACAATCTGCACTAATTATCCAGTTTAATCACGAAACTTCTGACACACAAAGAATGAATTCAAAAAGTAGGAGAGTACATATTATCAACAATGAACTTGCTTGGTAGTACTAAGAAAAACCCATGATTAGTTACTAAACCATTTGAGCAATATGATTAACCAATGTTAACCTTAATGGTATCGTGGTCCTCATAGACATTGTCCTCAACCTATTAGAAACATCCAATTGATTACACTTGCTTTAATTACTAGAGGCTCAAAAGGTTAAATATATAGAGAATCATAATCCAAACCTTACTGTGCCTACTCCCCTAAATCCTTTCAGAACTTAATTTTACAGCCAGGAACACAGTTATATAGACAAGAAAAAATTTGCACTTATTTTATTACTCAATAATCTGCTTTTCCATCACTTACTCATGAGCCCCTAATATTGAGTTTTTCAGCCACATAAATGTATAATATCAGCCATCATAGATGCAACCAAACTGTCAATTTTCAACATACCATATAGAAGCTGCTTGGTGTACCAAAATAAACACCACGGAATTCATACTTACTATAGGCATAGCTTGTGGTCATCTCCAATCATTCTCCAAATAGGATAATTAGTAGTTAAAAAGTATCCTCAGACTTGTTGAGGATCATTTATATTAAGTGTTTCTACATCCCAATTGCTTGTTGGAGCTTTGCTAAGACCAATAAAATTTAAAGGTCCAATATGCCAACAACTCAATTCAAGAGCATGGCCACAATCTTCAACAACTGATCCAATATATTCCAATGTCTTGAAAGCAATTACAGTACCAACACTCCTAACCCAACATTAACTATGTATTCTTACCTAACAAGCAGATTATTAAAATTATGTCAGCAAGAAACTAGCATTGTAGATTGCTTGAATTTTACAAGCGTCATCAAGTCAAAGGTCCATAACCAGTTCATAGCAGAGTTAAAAGTTTAACACCAAAGAAGCCCAGGTATAACAGTTGAGAGATGATGGCAATAGGAGTACTGGTTTCAATGATGTTACCCCACAATATCTTGGAAAAGCCTTGTGTTGCCAAAAAAAAAAAAGAACATTTTGTTCTCGCTTTGATTATGAAAGTTTAACATTTGTGCTAACAAGCAACAGATTGGCACAAGCCCTTGGTATCCGCAAACATTATTTCAGTAATTTTCAATTTTTGACCATGGTCTCATTAATTACACTAATCAGCTAGAAATGCCTTTTGGAGCTCCTCCCAATAGTATATTCTTTACCACCAACCTAACAATACAAGAATTTTCACTGCAGCCCATCATTCGTATCCAATCAGCCCCACCAGGGAACCATTTTGGAAGTTTAAGCGCTGCCAATCCCCCCAGACAACAAGTCCTTGTGATCCATTCATGAGCAACTCCTCAAAAAGAGAGAGAGAGAGAGAGAGAGAGAGAGAATCGGCTAGCTGCTCATAAGATTTAAACGAGCTTTCATAGAGAGCTTAAACCCCTGTACTGCTCACTCGTACAACCTTTGTTGACCTAAATGGCAAATAAAATTCCTCCCAAAACTGCTCCAATCTCAAAATTATAGAGAACTCATTTGTATCTCTAGCCTAAGGCAATTCCTCAACAACTATAGCTTCATAATAACATTACATAGAACATACACTCCAAATTCCAAGTAGGCAAGCTCAGTCGAGTCACCGAAACATTCTCTTCTTAAAATTGAATTGCAACAAAAGAAAAATCGAAACGAAACGGTTTCAGTTGTTTCTGGAGATTTCAAGGAAAGTTCAGGAACGAAAACGGCTATTATCCAAAGCAAGACCAACAGAATCCAAAGACATAGAAACTAAAACGCAAATAGAGAAGAGAAAAGAAACCCTAACCTTCTCGTTCTTGAAGCGAGTACGGACGTTACCCAACTCTTTATCGACGCGGAGCCTCTCTTGCTCTTTGTTCTGGCAATTACGAACGTCGCTTATGAATACGGACAAACCTCTCATTCCCGAAAGCGCCATTTCCCTATCAGATCCAGCAAGAGAGAGGAACAGACTCCCTCTTTCTCAGCTCCACCAATCACAACCTCTTGCTAATAACTCCAAACAAGCCCACGGATAATGAGATCTAATCAGATGAAAAAAGTAACAGCGATCGCAGAGTCTGAAGATCTAAGACTGTAATTATGAGGAAAAAAACAGGGATGAGATCGGAGATAGAAAATTTGGTTCTTCAGATAGAGAAAGAGAGAGTGGTTGAGACCGTAATAGGAATGGAATGGTCACGGTGGGCTTGAGTAGAAATTTTGGAAAAGCCGTCGGGGCAGTGCGGGAGATGACTTTGAATTTGCATTTTTTAAGTTGCTTCCTTCCTTCCGTTTTTTCCACTTTCACATTCACTTGCTGACTTTTCGAAGTCCTTCCTTACACCTTATTCTACTCAAAGGGTCAATTACTATTAACTCCTAATGTTAACTAATTAATTACCGGTTTAAAACTTAAAAGAGTGTATCTAAGTTTCGGGGACCCCAGTTTCTCCCGTCCGCAAACCTTCCTTTCTCTTAACCAATATGTCCTTTGATCGTGTTTGTTATTACTTATTAGGGGTAACAGGTCTTTCTTTCCTTTTTTTTTTTAAATTAAAAGGGGAAGTACTAAACTAGATTACACAAGAAGTCTAAGGATAAAGAGTCCCAACATATCCTCCTAGAGGAGCAGGTCTTTCTTTCCTTCATCATTGAAATCCTTCCTTGCAGCTTATTCTACTCAAGTGTCAATTACTATTAACTCCTAGCCTTTCTTTGGATGGAAGGAAAGCAAAGGAAAAGAAAGTAAGAGAATTACATTTCTTTTGATTTTTACTGTTTGGATAAAAATAAGTAAAGGAAGAGGGAGAGAGTGGAGAAAAATAGGAGAAAAATTTATACCAATTTTATTTCCAACAAAATTGGTGGGAAAGGAAGGGAAATTCAAGACAAGACAACTCTAATATAAGTAAATTACTATTGTATCTTTATTAAATCTAACAAGTAAAGATAAACAAATTTTATAAACAAGGGCATAAAGGTCTTAAAAAAAATTTTCCATTCAATTCCCTCTCTTGATAAATTAAGAAAACAAACAAGAGAAAGGAAATCACATTTCTCTTCCATTCTTTTCTCTTCTTTTTTCCTCAATATTTCCTTTCCTTTCCCTTGTACAAATAAGGATCCAAACAAAGGCCTACTGTTAACTAATTAATTACCAGTTTAAAAGAGTGTATCTAAGCTTTGTGGACCCCAGTTTCTCCCGTCCGTAAACCTTCCTTTCTCTTAACCATAATGTCCTTTGACTAAAGGCAAACTGCGGACAAATCAACAACTAGTGGTTCGCAAGTTCACAATGGATGGTAATTGTTATTTCTGTAGTCAAGAAGAGTCTACAGTCCACATCATACGAGATTGTCCGTGGGCAAAAGCATTCTGGTGTAACTTTCCTTCGGAGGTGGTGGACACGACTTTTTTCCAGCAAGAGGTGGATCGGTGGGTGGGGCACAACCTTCGGTCATAAGCACAGGCAATTAGGGTGATTGAGTTATGATTTATGGAGTCGCCTTTCTTTGACAATAGAGAAATAAAAGCCTTTTTGAAGCGAGTTTTATTTGGTCGGAAGTAGGTACTTGCGTAGTTATGAAGTATGTAGAGTGGATCGATAGAGCAAGGACAATGAAACGTTGCGTTCTGCAGATCCAGGGCTGCCCAGTAGGAAATTTAGTTGGTTGGATTAAACCACCTGAGGACTGGGTAAAGATAAATTCAGATGGGGCAGTCAAACAAGCGTCTAACATGACTACGGCGAGCAGTTTAATTAGGAATTGTCAAGTGAGGTGATGCGGAGGGTTTCTTCACCACATCGACCGGAGATTTCGTTTAAATGCGAAACTCTGGAGTGTCCACTCGGGTCTTACTTTGGCCTGGGCGCTTGGTTATAGAAGAGTGATAGTTAAAGTGGACTCTCTCGAGGTAATTAACATTCTCTCCTCTTCCAGTATAGTTTTAACTGACGCTAGTTGGTTAGTGACAAGTACACGAAGACTAATCCATCGGGGCTAGGAGGTTCAAGTCCAACATGTGTATCGCGAAAGGAACCAGTGTGCCGATCGGATAGCTTCTCTTGCAGCAAATTTAAGCCCAAGGCTACATATTCTTCAGGAACCCCCAGTAACTGTCCAAAACTTCCGACATCGAGACAAACACGACACTTTATATCGAAGAACCCTGTGTTAGCTAGGGTGCTTTTGTTCGTTTTATTTTGTTTTCTCCCTTGTAGAACAAAAAAAAAGTCCTTTGATCATGTTTGTTATTACTTATTAGGGATAACAGGTCTTTCTTTCCTTCATCGCTTGTTTGTCGTTGGTGAAAAAGAAAATTTCCACATTTATGTGTTTCTTGCTTTTTCCTTGTGCGATTAATGCATGCACGTATTTGGCAGCCCATTAATGTGATACTGTAACACAAAAGGCTGCTCTCTGACTCTGAAAGAGCTTGGTGCACCGTGTCTGTAGAACTATCGCCTATTTAAGTTGCCGGTCGGCTAATAAAATCCCAGGCAGGATGTGTCAATTACAATAACTAAAAGGAAAGGAAATGCGATGACATATTTTGGTTTTTGCCAATGTGTACTATAAACCCTCTTGTTGGGATTATATATACTTTTTCCTAGAAGAGCCGATATTTTTTAATTTTCGTTTTAAATAAGGAATAGAGGAAGGGCTGGGGTAATACTAGCAAGAATCATATCATCCTCATTCAATGGGTCAACAAACTATTGCACCCCACTCCATTTTGCCCAATCTACAAATTGCATACCGCCATAAATATTGTTGGCAAATCTCACACCCACGGTGAACGCCATTGCAACTGGTGGGGCTCGCTTTGCTGCCGGTGATGCCTCGACTAGTCGCTCCAATCCGTTGACAATTTGGTAGCGAGTGTTGGAAGAAACAGCAAGGAAAACGCCTGATACAAATATAGAACGGGGTCACATACGTTGATAAATGGAAGGTAGTGAAAACACAATAAACCTCAAGGAGAAGCCTTCTCATATAAACGTAGTTTGATGAGTCCCATTAATATAGTCAAATGAGAAAATCATAAATGAAAAACGACAATCTTAGTATATTCTGTAAACCCTAAACCAGAACTGAATAGAAAATTGCAGACTGTGTGGTCAAAAGTCTAGATCAATGCAATAATTAGAGAGTTAAAGAATTATGGAATTCAGGAAAAGATACCTACCCCAAAGAGCAGCACTTTTAACAAGAGGTGGGACGGGAATATCTTCTTCAGATTTTTTTATATTCCTGATGATACAAAAATAACAGTAACCAACATCAAATATAGAACTAAGAAGCTTATACTAAGAGGCTAAACAAGGATAAGAAAACTACACAAATGACCAACTAAATAAGTTTACCACCTCCTACCTGACAATGAATTGTTCTGAATTCAAGTATCAATAATCTATCCTCAAAAGTGCAACCAAAGATTTCGTCATACAATTATGAAATACATAGAAACATACCGTTTTGCAGTCATGATCAAATTAGCAATGCCTTGACCAATAAGTCCACATACAAATCCAACTGAACCATACAATACACCCTGCATTTAGAAAATGCAAAATTCAGAAATAGGAAACAGAAAAGTGGTAAAACTACCATGTCGGAATATACCATCACACTAAGTAAGGACTGCAGTTCTAAGATTCCCTTAAAAGATAAAAACATTAGTTATTGCACATAAATTAGATATGTATTACCTTATAGAAGTATGTAGCAACTCGCTGCCTCACAGTGAATTTACATCCTGGCCTTTCTGCTTCAAAGACACTGAAAAGGTAATAACCAGCAATGAGCAACGCAATAAATAACTGAAATTCTGGGTGATATTTGAAACTTTGTAAAGCCTTAAGACTGAAGTTGCAGTCATACTTCCTAAAGTCACCACAATCCCGGATAAAAGAAACAGGAAAATATGATGGCAAGCTTTCAAATATTACCTGGCATAGAGGAGACACCAAAAGGAAATCAAACCAATGAAATCATATCTAAGAGATTTCTGGTTCTAGAAAACTTGACTCACGAAGGATCATAATCATTTTTTGAATTAAATGTATTCATGTCATTTGAACTGCCGGGAAATTTTCATAACTTTAGCACAAAAAGGTATGAATTTCCTTACCAAGACAATTACTAATTAAACCTAACTTCATTCAACATAAAGCAGCTGACAGGAAAAAGAATGACAAATAAAATTATTTGCAAGCTCTAGCAATGTGGATGAGACCTGCTAGGAAGAGCTGCACAAGCCTGGTGCAGACCTTCAAGCAAGCCTCTTGATCTTGGCACAGAGGGTTGTGGTTGCCCAATTCGGGCATAAGGGGCTAACATCCCAACCAAAGCAATGTCAACCACGATGCCAACCAAAAGATCAGCAGCATATAACTCAAACTCAGACCAGAAGTCCTTCCCTCTTTTCTGAACCTCAGCAAATGTTGCACAGCAAGAATCGATAACTATCTGTAGCATTCCATATTTAAATAAATAAGATTTTTGACAAAACAAGACAAACTATTTACTTTAAAGTAATCGTTACCTCAGTTCCAACTTTAAAAATAAAAGAAGGATCAGCCAGCATTCGATTACGCAGCAAACTGCAATATCTCATCAAAAACCCCAATGGCCAGGCCGAACCCTGTAGTTATCCCAAACACAATATTCATAGTAAAGTAGACCATCTTCAGGACACAAATAGTCGTATGAATTCCATCATAAAAAAAGAACCTGCAAATCAAGGTAGCGAAGAAGGAACATCTTGCGAATACCAGTAGTCTTGGCGGCTTCCAGCATATCATTGGGAAGGTGAACACCTCGCGCTTCCGTCTCCTTTAAAACTTCCTCCAATCTCATTATTGGCCCAAACTCCTTCTCCTCCCAAGAGTCCCCGCCGTCATCAGAAGAATCTCTACCATCGCCGCCGGCACCACCTCCGTTGCCACCTGAAAAGTCCTTACCACCACGACCACCACTACCATCAGCAAGGTCGAATACCGGAGGTTCCTCCTCCGACAGGCCTTTCCGAGGCAGATCATCAGCCGGCGGCGGGACGGAGTCGAAATTGGAACATTTAAGAATAAGAGTGGGAAGAGTACGTATTTGGCTGTGACCAACTAATGGAAACTGGGAGAGGGTGGGGATGGGGTAGGCGTCGTCAGAGAAAGTGGTGGGGAGAGAAAGTTTAAGGCTTTGAGAACAAACCGACATTGTACTTCTCGAACCTTTTATTTTTACTTGATGAAGATGATGTGAAGAAGAACACAACTACATAAATAGGTATGTTCTTTCTATGGTGTCTTGTAACGTTGTTCTGTTGGAGAAAGAGGACCAACTAGGTTTTGCAACTATAACTAAAGCCTCTAAAGGCTTGAACTCAAAAGTCTCCTCACTTTGAGTTGTTATTCGATGAGGTCGACACCAGCTGAATACGGAACTGAATGAGCTGGTGGAGTGATTTGGTTGGCCAAGACACAGATGGTGTTGTATCCGATGAAAAAATTAAAAACGAAGACTGACAGTTTTAACAGACGTCGCCTGAGAGATTCGAACTCTCGCGGGGAAACCCCATGTACTTAGCAGGCACACGCCTTAACCACTCGGCCAAAGCGACGACTGTTGAATGTAAGTTTTCGTAATTTAAATTATATAAAACTTGTACAGGCCAGGATATGTTTCTTAAAAAATTTAGTAAAATGATGTTATTTTATATCTTCCTGTCGGGTCAACTCAGGCCAAAGTTAAGTTGAGCTAAACTATATTTGTCATCCCTATGTTATTTTGTATCTTCTCGCCGGGTCAACTTAGGCCAAAGTTAAGTCGTCATCCTTGATTCAGATTTCATTTTAACACTTCGTACCTGGCAATTCATTTGTTGCCCCATGTTTCATGCAGTCATTTTGTATCTTCCTATCGGTCCAACTCAGGTCAAATTCAAGTCAGATCGAGCCATATTTGTCACCCTTAATTCAGTTTTTGTTTAACACTTCATACCCGGCAATTCGTTTGTTGCCCCAAGTTTCGTGCCGAGTCCCAAGTCTTGTACATGAATCGGAGCTTTTCTGGGTTCTAAATCGACTTGATAGCTTAATATGCACGTTCCAACAATTCAAACAAAGGTCAAGCAAATGAGCAGTGGAGTTTGTGATTGTGAAATGTTATATAATGAGTGAGCAAATGAGCAGTGGAGTTTGTGATTGTGAAATGTTATATAATGAGTGAGATAACTGTACATCAATACATACATTCTTGAAGGAGAAGCAAAAGGAAATGAAAATAGACAGCTACAGTTTGCAAATCTTCCCTTTGTATGGGAGCTCCATTCTAAATCTGAGGTTTTGCTTTCAACCCCAGATTCGGGATGGAGCGTGGTGACTTGCAACTTATTCAAAGACTGCTGTGACCTTGTTACTACCACAACATTTTCAGAATACACGGATACACACCCTCTTCTACCTTCTCTTAATGAAATGCTTAAGAAATCTAATTATAGAAAATTACTTCAACGTAATTTGGAAGAAGCTGCAATCGCGATTCCATTTAACTTGAGACCACTTTGCAACAAAAGATTGAAATTCAACCGCCATTAGAAAAGTGCCAAATCCTTCTATCAACCATTCCTTGGTTTCCATTGTCTGAAAAACTTTCTATTCTTATTGTTTTCACATGATAGCTATCCAAGGAATGAAAAACTTCTCCGGTGCCTGGACTGTCTGGAAGAGCGTGCTTTCTCTACCGATGCCCTGGGAGTATGTCCAGTGCTGTTAACAACGTCAGGCTGGGCATCCACGGAACCTGGAAGAAGATTGCATCCAATTTTCCTGCTAACCAAGTGAGGGGAACTAAGTGAGCTGTGTGATTTCGTGACCCTCTTCATTTCTTGCTTTATCTTAATAACCTCTTCTTCTAGTTCCCCAACTCTAGACCTCATATTTTCCATATCAACCTTCAAAACCTGGTTTTCACGCACAACTGAAACCCATCCATCTCTCTGCACAATCTGACCAGCCATGTCGGTTGGAGCAGTCCCTGGACCTCCAGGTGCACTTTCAGTGTCCAAGACATGTAGACAGCTGGCAAGGGCAGTTCTCAGTTGCATCTGTTCAAAAAAGAGGACTTGAAGAATGACTCGAATTGGTAGTCTTCCGTTCTGGGAAGCATGCACACAAGCATCAACGGAGAGCTTCTGGTAGTCAATGATGTTGCAAAGTTCTTCCTTCTCTTTCTCTGACAGCCATGGATGTGACTGCACAGTTCTATGAATAATTAGATATGTTTGAGATCAAAGAAAAGCTTTCATTTAAGTAGAAGACCAAATAAATCAAACCTTGAAGTATATATCCAGTGCTCTGTATAAACCATCATGTAAGGATCTCGAAGAATCTGGAAGGGCCTCTGCAAGAGAACGTATCTTCTTAGGTTTCAAATTAACATCAGAAGCAACCTCTGCAATATAGTTATCGATCAATTTTGCAGCTTTTTGCAGGGGCTGAGAAGACGGTGAAGTTTCCAGATCCAAGGACAATGGAGAAAAAGATGCTAATCTTGATTCCGAACTCGTAAAGTGGCCAATGATCCTTTGCACACAGTCAGTATCATATAAAGCATTGGAATCAGAATAAGTAGGAATTAGAAGGCTGTCTAGGGTTGCCAATTCCAGCTGCATCCCTATTTTCCTCTCTAAAGAGTCCCTACATGTTTGATCGATATCAGTGCTGTGCGGAGAAGCCCTAACAAAAATCGGCAAAAGGAGTTACCCTTCTTTTCTGGAAGAAGTTTTTCAATTGTTTTGATTAAAACCCTTTGATCGACTGCAGCAGGTGTCAAGCTAAAACTGGCAACTGTTCTTGTTTTGCCACTTTGCCCACAATGCCACCGGGCTAGACCTGGTAGATACTTCCTTGCATAATACATAATTGCACCAGCAAGACTCTCAGGTCTTATGCCTTTTGTTTTCATAGCGATGATTAATCTCTCAAACAAACCTACACTGAGGTATGAGATGTCTTCAAACCACCAGTCTGATTCTGTGCTTAGGATTCTTGCTCCCGTGTTTATTCCATTCCACAGGATGCTACCCCCAGGACTCTGTAAACTTCCATACATCATCATGGGCCATCCAAACAAATTAGGATCAGTGCACGCCATCATAGATAAAGCATTCAAACATTTGTTTACTATTTGGAGCGTTTCAGCTCTTTGCATAACTGGGTCGGAACTTTGAAGAGCCAATATACAGTCTTTCCAGTTGCACATTACATTCTTATGGAAGAAATTCTCTGATTTTGAGAGTAAATTCCCCTCTCCATATTCCTCTGTCATTTCAAGGTAGTCTGCTGCACAATACACCGCTACTATGTTTCTTGGGGTCAACTCCATCCGCATGCCATAGCAAAACTTTGCTGCTAGTAAGAAAGTGTCAGGACCACCAGGGAAATCATCGAGGCTTGCCGTTAAAGCCTTTTCAAGCGACGCTTCACATATGTGTGCTATCTTTCCACATTTTGCCACCAGTGGGAACTACATGGTGATCATATTTGATCAATGCTTAAACAAGGAAACTAGAAGACGAAACATCATTCATTTCTGTAAGAACTACTGCAGCCTAATAAATAATGGAGTCCAATGTTTCGGAAATAAATACAGACCAATTCCACTGGACAAATGCTAAACGCCTTGAACACTGGATTACATCAAATGCTAATAAAAGAAATCACCAAACTGAATGCAGACCATATATCTCAAAGACTGGTAATTCTGGGACTGGAAGGACATAAGCCACATACAAGACCACCCGTCTAAAATCACATTTACAATGTAAAACAAGTTTCTTAATACATAATGGATTGCAATGTTTCAGAAATAAATAGACAAATTCCATAGGACAAATGCTAAATGCCTTGATTACATCAAATGCTAATAAAAGAAATCAGCAAACTAAATGCAGACCATATATATCAAAGACTGGTAATTCTGGAACTGGAAGGACACAAGCCACATACAAGACCACCTGTCTAAAATCATATTTACAATGTAAAACAAACAAATATCGTTCTTAAAGAGCTTTCTCTTCTTTAAGGGAAACAAAAAGGAAGAATAGTTCATAAAATTTTGTCTTTTCTTTTTCAGCAATTAGATATAAAAAATGAGTCACCTGCTCGTTGCTGTATAACTCAGCAGTCATCAAGTTGAGACCAATCTGCAACAAATTCAATATAAACTCTCCCTAAATATGCACTAAATTTAGTAGCCAGAAAGACAATACGCATTATAGTAGTACATTAATATGGCAACCAAAAATCATAATATACACGTAGCGAATGAAATTTGCCAAAATCCGCTACTGTCTACCATTAGAAACTTTTATAGCTGCTTAACTAAAAATCTTGTTCGATATGCACATTCCTTGTCTATATAGATGCCAAAGAAAGTTCTCCCCAACATCTCTCTCTCTCTCTCTCTCTCTGGATTGCAGACCAGCCAGAGGTCAAGGAAAAGAATATTGAAAAACAAAAAGTTAATGGTTACAGGAGTCTGGAAACCCACATAGCATAAGCAAAACATATTTGGTCATATTCCACATTAAACCCACGTCCCTTTAATTAATGCCTTCACATTGATCTACATTTCAGATATCTTACAAATTCAAACTGGAATGACTGATCAACCCTATAAACTCAACTTCAAGAGTTTGAAAGTTTTTGGCCTCTATGGCTGTTTGGACCACACAACAACTTGGATCACCAGATTAACTGAAGGATCTGCAATATCTGAAATTTGTCAAGTGAATTGGAAAACCAGATTCAGGATACATAAACACACTGATAGTCTTTCGTGGAGAGTCTCTAACAGGTTCTTCTTACAAGTAAAATTACCGTAACATGACCTTAGAAAAAGGTAAAGGCTGATGCCAAAAGTTATATCAATTTGCTGCATTCAACTTTTTCACCAAAATCGCATCTGTTTGAGTCCATTAAATAATAAACAATATTACTGTCATGTTTGAGTTATTATTCTCCCAAATGAATATGGTAATTTTTGCCCCATCCTTTCCTTGGTATATTTGGTCTTCTATTACCATCCAACAAAGTCATCACTCTGTCAAACTGTCCACATGAACTGATCACTTAGGTCACTAGCTGACATATATAGAAAGATAATCTGCTACTTTGAGGAAACACCAAGGCTAGAAAAATAGACGACTAAATAGCAGCTGAGATTAGAGGGCTACCAAAATTATAACATCACCAAGTTAACAACAGGATCAGGCAAAGTACATGCACGAATTGATACATCACCATAAATAGATATCGGAAGAAAATTATAATGTAAGTGCGCACATGTGGACGCACATTAATATATAAATGTGGATACATAACTTGAAGTCTGCAAAAGCAGGAACAGGTAAAGCAAACCAGTATTCCTATATCCGAAATTCTACACGTGGTTTACGATCAGCTTACCTTATGAAGATGGAAGTTCAAGTCATCCACGATAATTGATATATCATTTGGCAACCCTGCATTGCAGAACCTGCCAGACCCACCACATATCGAACTATCAGAGCTAATTCTCTCGAATTCCATAAAGAAAGCAAATTTCAGTAATTAATGACTATCGTGGTCAACAACTACCACTTTTTATTTGAGTCAGACAACTCATAATACGTACTGACGCTGCGAATTTGCCAACAAAATGCGATAGATATTGCTCTAATAGTTCCACGACTGAAACTACCATAGGGGAAGTAGACTTAATTCACCACATCTTCATTCACATCCACCATCAATTTAAAAAAAAAAAAAAAAGAGCCCACAAGATATGTAAGTTGTAAATGGATTTCTTAGATAAATACTTCACATACCAGTCATTGCCCTCTTTGCGAAACCCAGTAACTTTTCCTGCAGGGGCCATGATCAAGCAAGAAAAACGAAGAGACTCCCTTTCCTAAAAGCTCAATGGGGCACATATAAAACGAATGCCCACAAAAGTCCATGACTTCTACATCACGATTTTTAAAACGGTAGAAAGTATCAGCCAAAGAAAAGAGGCACAAAACATAGGTAGTCTTAACGAGTCAACTGTGACCGTGTGGGCAAGTAATTGAAGTGGGCCTCTTTTACAGCTAAGGAAAACAACACCAAAATGCAAGCGAGGGATGTAGGTAAAAGGGTGTGTGTGTCCATGAAAAAAGCCGAATTTGCATGCCCAGTGAAATCCCCAACAAGAAAGCCACCAACCACAGAGACAAGGGACCATATTACTCTCAATGGACTAAAAAAGAAAACAAATAAAAGAAAGCTGCTTAAAAGAACTACCAAAAAGGGAGTATCTCACTCTGACCGTAACAGAGGCCGGAGGAGATTATTAAAAAAAAAAAAAGGCAAACCCAGTTCAGGACACAAAAGGTGGGAGGTGAAAGTGAAAAGCTTTGATGGATTGATAGTAAAGAAAAGTGAACAAAGCACAAGATTTTGGGGCAATGGCCGGCTGGTGAATATAGTAGAAATAATTACGGAAGATTAAAGGTAAGAAGAGGGACAAAGAAGCATAGGTAATGATAAGAGCAAGTGAAAAAGAACTTCCAAATTGAAGCTGTCTGACGCTTTTGTCGAACGCTTCGCCTGCAATCATGCACGTTAATACGAAACGCGCGCGTTTCGGACGAATGGAACTGTTCCTGTTTTTGGAGATAGCACAACGCAACAGAACAGCCATTAATAAATGAAAAGGATTTCAAAAAGGAGAGTTTGGAAGAAAGTAAATTGAATTATTCCTTCTTTGTATTTATTTACCGTCTTCATATCAAATCAAGCAATTATTTTGGAGGCCAACACGCAATGTTAGATGCCTAATGTGTCAACTTGTTTGGCATTATTCAATCAAGACCCCAACCATTCATATCTCTTGATCACAGTAAGGATTATTAGATGCTAGAATTGTTCATATTAAGTAGTGGAGTTGAAAACGAGATTATTGTATGAGTACGTTTGCACTAGCTGAGGAGAGCCTGAATTATTAGAAGTGAGCATGAGCAGGTAGCTATCAGTCAGCAGTGACATGACACCTCATTGTTTCCATCATCCTTTTAATATACAGTCTCCATCCACGAAAGTTGGTCCACATTCTCGACTAATTACTTTATCTTCGGTCACTGAATACAGTAGAGTTATTGCCTTAGTACGCAGAATTTCTGAAATTTAATCAGTAAAACACACAAGGATTAGATAATCCTAAGACTTGGAAATCGGAATTCAGACTCGGTGAAGAAGAAAAGATACATAAGTTTCCCATCACACTGGTTCAAACATTTTCTTATTTCAGTGTCACTTTCTCAAGGGAACGAAAAAGTATACACATGAAGAAAAAAGAGCAGGTTGCTGTTCCAATCTATGCCATGCCCTACAAAGGACCCAGTTTAGTTAAAATTATATTGAAAGGTTGTCTCAGCCTCAGCCCTCAGGAATTGTACTTGTCAGTTGAAATTGACATACGCAGATAGTTATCGGTCAATTTAAGATACATTCAATTATTGTTGAGACGTACATTATAATAAACTAGCTTACACTATCTGGATGGCTCCAACAGTTTGTGACTATAAAGAAGGGTCTAGTCTTTGGTGGTTCATCGAAAAGAAGACTGTGTAGTATGTATAGCATTTTCAGCCAAAAAAGGAAAACAAAGGTTAAAACTTAAAAGATTAAATGGAGTTCGAATCTTTATGCTCATAATATCCTTAAAAATAAAATAATTTAATTTAATTTGAATTAAATAAATTTAAACGGATTATTATTATGTATAAACATATAAATCCAATTAAATATAAATGATATATTATAAATATCATTAAAAATTATGTTCAAGTGATTTTTAAAACAATATGATTTCACCTAAAGTTCAAGTAATTTTAAAATTATATCCAATAATTTAATCAAGTATATTCAATTAAAAATATGCCATTTTTAAGTCATTTAAATGACATTTCATATATATGTATATATATATATATATATATATAATCAAATTACTTAAAATAAACTTTATCCACAATTTTTTACATATATTAGCTAACATTTTAGATAAATTGGAACCATATTATTATGTTTAATTAATCTTAAATACTTGATTCAACTAACAAAGGCAAGCACCAAATGATAATTTATCTTGGATTCCCTTTCAGAAAAAATTTCAATGGAGTGGTTGAGAAACTAAAGAAAAGCAAAGCGTTACGGACTGATGAAGACAATCATTTTGATCCACCCACCATGTTGACCGGACTATGAAAAAGTGAAATCAGACATTAACATAAAATTTTAAAAAAATGTAATCTAAATATAATAAACATTATGAGTTGAGCAGCGTTTGGGAATTTAGGGGGAAGATAATGGTTCAAACGTCGACTACTAAAAGTCATATTTTCATTGAGTATGTGATTTAACCAATAAAAAGGAGCAAGCAAAGGCTAGTCCGGTTCAAAGCAGATCGTTCAAAATTCCAAGGCCTTATGCTCCGACCCAAGAACCTAGGATGCAAAAGCCATTAATCAAGTAAAAGTGATGGGGTAATCTGAATAATTCTAGGACTTGGAACAATCCAGAGGAAAAGTTATATCGTGAATTCAATCTGGTAAAAACCAACGAATGATTCTAAAACAAGCCTAATGATATCATTAGCTTCTTTATCCACAATTTTGAATAGCAGAATCGATCAATTACCTTCCTCCTTTGATATTAAATTGCTTCACCAAATCATCTCTCAACAACATAGCTGACAATGAGTTCTCTCCTAATAACTAGAATTGCATCATATCCGAATCTTATGTGAATCGATAGCATACCAAAGTTCAAAATACATTTAAAGTTCTTTGAAAGTACGATGGTATTCTATATGCTGTACATTGAAAAAAGAAATGGATTAGCTCCGCTAAACATCCTTCTTTTATCAAGCAACGGCAAATGGAGAGAGAGAATGTGAGGGAGAGAGAGAGAGGGGGCTAGACACACGACACACGCAAGCCTTCTGGGTACATCCGGGCACGACGTGTAACAAGAACAATATACTTAATAATAACAAACCAACCACAAATAAACCTCACTTGATGCTCCAATAGTATCTAAACAATTCCTTAACTTCAACACCGTAGCTCACCTCGATAAAAAGTTTTCGTATTGTTAAAATGTAGCTAGAAGGTTTGATCTGCCACAACTAATGGTTTCAGCCTTCAAAGTGTAAGACAACATGGGAATGCATCAATTTTAGAAATGCTCAGACTTACTCCCAACGAAAAGAAAGTATAAATATACATTTATTCGTAAGTTGGAGTTCTAGTGTAGCCTTAGCTCAAATTTCCAATGTTGCATATACTAAATTTTACCACAAAATGCATGCTGAGAAAAGACTCTTCAGAAAATGAAGAGCTTACAAGCGTTGGATTAATGATTAAGAAATATAAAAGGCTAAGGGGGTCAACAAATCAAATACAACACATTTACCTGGGTTGAAAAAAAAATGGAATGACAGCTTGACATATTACAGCAACAACATATACTTTCCAAAATAGATCCTACTATCTTCTCAAGATCATACTCCTTAGCTGGAGTGCACCATGGAACTACCCATATAGAAAGACAAAATTCGCTGCGTACATAAAACTCAATTGGGATTTCCTGAATTGGAAGCACCTGTTTGCACAACCAGCCCAGCCAAAAACATCCTTATCAAGTCACTGAATCACCAAACCTGCTCAGCTGGCCGTAGGCTTTGCCATAACCTTCTTAATGGCCTCAGCATATGTATTGTGTTGATACGTCAGGGTTGAGTCTAGCAGATCCCACAAGGATGTCTTGGGGTTCCAACCTGTCGCCAATGCAACCAATAAACCAAGTTAGCAAAAGGCTACAACAAAGGTATAAAAGATTGAAATATAGCCTATGGAAAAAGGCACGACCAAGCTGTCTATTGATGATGGTCATATCTGGGATTCTCTTGTCACTATCATCATATCCCTCCCCATAAAATTCTTTGGAGCTGATGTCAATTGTTGGTACTTCCAATGGAGCTTCTCCACTTACCTTTGAGTAGACCTGGTGACACATTCAAACCTCAGCATTTTCGGGATTGATTAAGAGAAACAACAAACATCTGATCACAATTTTCCTACCTCAGTCATCATTTCAGCAAGCTGTCTAACAGTAACTTCATTGTGAGGGTTGCCAACATTGAAAATCTGGCCATTGGCCCTGCCTGGATTTTCCTATAAAAGGTATACAGCTAAGCTACTCCATTGTCTAGACAATGATTGGAAGCAGAGAGATAAGAATATTATAAAATACATACAATCATCAAGAGAACAGCTTCAATTGCATCTTTAATATAGACAAAAGTTCTCTGAGATTGACCACCATCCACGAGCTTGAGTGGCTCTCGTCTTAGTAGAGCCTGAAAGAAAGGGAACTGAGAATCAGAACAAGAGCCAACAGGAGTATCACACTAAGCACCAGCTATATACACCTGAAATCAAGTTAAAGGTAATTAAACTAACATTGCTAAAGCAGGCAAGGACCCTGGGTACACCCTCACTTGGACCATCAACACCAGGAATAAAATCCATCCTGGGTCCAATCCAGTTAAAAGGTCTCACAATGGTAAATTCTAATCCGTTTTCAGCGCCCTCAGCTGTAATCAGTTCGTCAAAGAAGTTAGAATGCGTTATAAGTGTGTTAGTAACAGCCCATCTATAGAAAAGATGATTACCATATATAAGCCTCTCAATCAATTGCTTTGCACAGGCATATGACCATCTTTGCTTTTCAATGGAGCCAAAAATGCAGGGAGAGGCATCTTCTTTCAGAATGTAGTATGCTGGATCCTGTAATGACATAATACTTGAAATAAAAGACCACCTTACCGCAATAAGTTGAGAAAGGAAAAATAACAATAAACAGTACTAGCAAGATTCATATTCAACAACAGCAAGTCACAATTAATCTCTTCTTAACATCCTCAAATTTCATGTTTGACTAATTGAAGCTAATTTGCAAAGTCAAAACTAGTTAAGAATGTTGATGCCCAACAAAGTGAATCCCATGATGAAAGACCCAAGTGAAAAATCAACAAAGAAACATGCGCAAGCAACTAAAATTCCTGAGTCTTCACTCAGAAAATTACCAACCTAAATACCTTCATTAGATAAATCTATCATGCCTAAGCTATCAACAATAAATAGAAAATGATTTCATTGCTCAAAAAAACACATAAATCTCTTCACCCTAGAATTTTTTTCAAAATTTACAAAATCTGATCCAACTTATAATTTCACACCAGCTATCACAAGTGCTACTGGTATGCAAATACAGTAAACCTAACAGGAATACCATAAAACCACAACCAATTGCAACGAATAGGAACAGTCTTAGATGTAGAACATTTTTTTCCAATTTTAAGCATAGAGTCTGATGATGCAATATCCTGAACTGCATACAGACAACATCCATCACAATAGTGAAAATTTACATAAACATCCAAATCAGTGTAGGATTTGGTCATATTGAAGAGCATGAACGAGGAGGAAAGGCAACATTGTTGACTACTGTCAAAACCTCCAGAAGTTTTGTAAATCCAAAATTTCGCGCATGCAGGAAAAATGTGCTGATACGGTTCATATTATGAGGAACACCGCTCCAACAACAAATTCTAAAGAGAACTATGCAGTCATTCAAACAAATTATGATGCCTGTAACCAAAATACTGAAAAAAAGCAAATTTAATAAACTAATAGGCATAAACCAACAAAAGAAACATTATATAGGAAAGGCCTTCCAGAGACAAGTTGCTTGAACTGGAAAGTATAGATACAAGAATCTGCAAAAGCAGAGAATTTTGTCTAGAAAAGGAGATCATCGAGTTATTGCACTAAATGGTTGTGACGAAAATGCATTCTAATACACCTAATATAGTTCTCAATAAGATATCTTGAGGAATCAACCATACTATTTTTATTCCCACTAAGTTAAGAGCACCAGATCTTGTCATCAAGAGACCATTACTAAACTAAACCGCAAATTACATAGACAACAATTAAAAAGAAGAAAGAAAATGACCATAGACAACAATTAAAAAGAAGAAAGAAAATGATCATAGACAACAATTAAAAAGAAGAATCAGAATGGTCATAGACAACAATGATGTCGAAGATTTACCTGACGTAGAGGGCTATCTTTAGGAAGAAAGCTCCCTATCGTTTTCCCATACACTTCACAAGTCGAGAAGTGAATGAGACGTTTGTTATTCTCCGAACAGTACTTTACCTGATTATAACAAATCACATAAACTCAACATCAAATTACATGCATCAACTTCCAAACAACCATCAAATCGTGTCAAACTCAACTAAAGTTGACATAAACACAACAGGATCAAAATCATCAATGAAAGCGACACACATTGGAAGAGCAAAACAAACGGGTAAAAATATAAGTGCAAACGTACCACAGGAAGCGCATCGATGAAGTTGCTGTAAATCGTGTCCAACGGACGCGTGTTGTAATCAGCCGGAGTACAAATAGCCGCCAGATTAATGGTCTAAAAACAGAATTCCACCACATTACCGCCAAAAACAATAAAGAAGCCATAAGCAAGAGAGAAAGATACATATAAAGATTGAGTGGCCGAGGAGAATTTACTAGATCCGCCATCTTGATGAGGCCTTCGAGGCGAGAGTCGTGTTTGATATTGATGCGGTGGAACTGAATCCGGTCGCCCCAAGACAAAGATTCACCTTCTAGAAGGTGTCTGATCTTGTCGTTGTAAACATCTAGGGCCAGGATCTTATGTGCAGTCTCGCTCAAGATCTTCTCGCAGAGGTGAGAGCCAATGAAGCCTCCGGCGCCGATCATACATATGGTCATGGACTTTATCGGCCTTCCGTCCAGATCCAACCTAACCTCGGTCGCCATTGTTATCGTCTCAAATTCAACACCCTCTGTTTCTCTTTATCCTCTCTCTCTCTCTCACTACACAGTAACGAGAAATCTGCTATTATAATTAACCCCTCTATTACGCGCGTGTATACGTGCAGTGAATGAGGCCGAGTGTCGGTGGTAACAGTGGTGGTAGGGGCTAAAATGCGCAGGGATGCGATATGAGGGAAAGAGAGATTTTCGGAATTTTGTGGGAAATGAGGTTTGGGAGCGGTAAGCATTTAGAGGAGAGAAATGAGGCCTATATTCGTTTGTGGTTTTGCAGTGACCCCACTCACAGACGTTGACACGTGAATCATACTCGCCTTCTTCTGTAGATTTTTCGATGGATCACGCGTATAGATTAGTGAATATGTTCGGTTTTGATTTTGTTTTTGTTACAGTTTAGAAGCGTTATTGTAAAAGGTAATTAAAGTGGAGAGGGAAGGATAGTTCTGGTGCATTTTTAATTTAGTAATCAGGAATCAGATCAGACGCTACGATTGCATAATATTAGTAGCCAGCATACTTAGTATAGATTACGATTTTATATCATAATCTTGGATTGAGTCATAAGATTGTGATCCATCTTCGACTAGTTGACAGATCAGAACAAAATGGTCCGTTTGTACATACATTACTTATCACAACCGTATCTTTTAAATTTATGAAGATTTCAACCTTATAAATAATAATCTCAAAATCATTAATAAATTTGTTCTTCGTATACTTATTAAGGTTTTAATTATGATGGATGGGAAAAATATTTTTATGTATACTAAACAACAATGATTAAAATACTTAATCCATTCGGGATTTGAACCGTCAAACTTTTAAGTTCAATTTTTATTTTTCAGTTCGATTTAATTTAATAATTTTTATTGTTAAAAATTAATCAATTTATTAATTAATCGATCAATTTTATAAATTAATAAATTATTATAAACTAAAAAATTTAATTAATTTTCATTTAACAATCTATTTTTTCAATTAAACTTCAAATTATTTGATATTAAAAATAATCTTTTTTAATCATATTTTAAAATTTATTTAATTTTAAGTTAATTTTGTGAACGTTTAATACCGGTTGAACATTTTAATATAGCAAAACAACGCCACATGTTAGAAATTTATGTTGTTTACGGAAAAAAGAAAATTAAACTGCCTAAGGATACCATTATTATTTGTCAAACTCCATTTTCTTATTCATATTAGTCAAGTATCGTGGGGATCATCTACAAAAGCTGAGTATCGTGTTGTTGCTACTGCTGTAATAGAGTTACAATGGTTACAATAAGTTATGTAAGAAATTGGTATTCCTTCAAGCATAAGTATGAATTCATTTTTTTATGCTCAAATTGAACCCATTCATTCTCACTCGAACAAACTTATCATGCCTCTAACCATTGGATTCAAAAGCAAGACTCAAATCGCTGAATACTTTCGGTGGCTGAAAAAATCTGTTGGCACGATTACTGGACAGCTTCGGAGGCTAAAACAATCCCTTGGTATGGTCACTAGGTACTTTCGTTGGAAAAAACAGCCCATTGGCATTTGTGCGGGTGGTGTTCATGAGCATGTTATGAAGCTTGTGAATTGGGATAATAAGTTGAAAGTCATGAAAGTTGTGCTCGGAGAAAATTATCTAATTTGGCAAGTGTTTGAATCTCTTCCATCTGAGTTTGATGTTCCTAGGATTACTTATCATGCCCAGAAAGACATTTGAGAAAATTGTAGAAAGATGTTAATTACTTATTGGTATCGGTGAATAATTCCAGCGAAGATCCTGAAAAATCGAAGGTTTTTTTACACAAAAACTGGTTCAGAAGTTGTAATGGAACCGGCCGGCATCGGGAGTAAACTAAAGTACCGTAAAGTTAGACAAAGGTTAGGGAACAGACAGCTTGATGTTTAATCAGTGAAGCAAAACTTGAAATAGAGTTGTACGGCACGGGATGTTCATTTTTTCAATTACTAGCTTAACTGTTTAATTAGAGGATCTTGTTTAATACGTGCGAGATTTATATCCACAGAAATATTTACTAATTTATATGTAAAATGAAGTTCCCAACTTTCCCACGTGAAAATTGGTTGGGGCATGAGGCGGCTGGTCGATAAGCCTGGCAACTTTTGTCATGTGAGTGTGACTTCTCCTGTTACCTCTTCTTTCGTTTTTATTTTTTCCTCTATTATCCATAAAAGAAAGAATTAGAGAATTCCAATGTTCTCCCCCCACGACACTTCGGCCCCGCGTTGTCTCTACGCTCCAGTCCCAGAGGAATCCCGTCCTGCTTACATGTCAGTGCGTCAGCTTCTTCCTTCTTTGTCGTTCTGAGTTCCTGTTCACTACCTTTTCCATGGCTGGAGCTTGTCAAAATTTGCCTGTAGAAGGACGAGAAGATGGAGGTAGCTGCTACTTCTTAGGAAAGCAACACATTGATTGTCAGTTTTTTTTGTAATTCAAAAAACTGAGGTGTAGTTTCGTCCTCTCACTTCGATACTAATGCAATTGTTTTGCTGTGATCCCTTGCTGATTTCCACCATTAGTCAAAAGGCTAAATGGCCTATTTGTAATTAGTATTCCACTATCAATGTTTCGATACAATGCCTGCACAGAATTTGTTACTTAGACTAGTTGCATTGTTATGTTATGACATATATAAGAGCTTTAAAGAATACTTCAAATGTTGCTTACCACTTTTCCATCACTTCCTTTACCGATCTTCCTTTCTTTTACCTATTCATTTATCATCTTTCTTCCAGATGAATGATGCTTATCCATTTATGACACTATCACTCTGTTTGATTTATGTAAGTTGTACTTAATTATTAAAAGGGCAAGTTGTAATAATGAGTTTTACAAGCATTGAAAAATGCTAACAAGTTATTTATTTATTGCTCACTGTTGATGTGTATATGTGTTTGTGTGAAGAAAGAATAAGAATGGATATAAACATTATGTTGTATGTTCGGCGCGATGGTTAAGCGTCTTATGCTGAAATGGTAAAACGTGACGAGGAGCGGTGCCTTATCCATCCAATTAATTATTCAGGTAAATGTGTTTTTGTCATTAATGCTTTGGTTCCTTTACATGTTTAAACTAGTATATGAAATGGTAGAATGTAAAGGTGGACGATATAATTTATACTGAAA
>JAOSBP010000008.1:7958134-7969190 GCA_027563825.1 Erythroxylum mucronatum | reverse complement strand
TGTGGCGCGTTGCACTTGCTTCGCTCGGCTTCATTCTAGTCCACGGACCGAAACTCGAGAAGGTGACAAGTGGGGCAATGGCAAAGACTGGTGCGGTCCTAATCACACACTTTCCCACTTGCCAATCTGATCCAGCTTGCCTTCACATTGGAAGCTTCTTAATTTGCATGTTCACACTGTTGATGGTTCGTTGGCTTAGCCTTTTTTGGCATCTGTGGGGACTGGGGATACTATATTGACATCCATGACTGGCGAGCTAGGGATCTCACCCACCACAGAGGATCTCATCCCATTGCCCCATCTCCACCCGTGTCACAGTCAACTAGTCTCTAGCAGCCAAGTTAGCTAATACAAGTAGGCAAAGAACGTTGAACCTAAACCCTGCACAGACAACCACAACACTGCCATTTCCCTACCAGTTTTTCAACTTTTCCAGTTTTTCATGTAATTGGTCATTTTATTATGATCATTTGGTCAAGTTAAATGATACCATTTTCAATAGACTCCATTCCAATTACAATGTTCATTTTATTACGCATAAAGTTTTTATTATGTTCATATTTATAGTTTCATCGATATAAAACGCAATGAGTATAACTTGAAAATTGTTAACTATCAAGGTACTTCTCTTGCTTAAAAAATGGTAGTCTTTTAGTCTCTTTTCAACCCCAAAACTAGAGATAGCTTTTCCAAGAATACCGCGTCAAAAGATGAGACGGCAGTCTTTGTCAATGATACTCGATCGTTTGAACCTTGGACTCTGATGTAAGTTAAGCAGTATGCAATCTTAGGATGACATTCCGTTGAAGAAGGACAATGAAAAGTGTACATCGTTGTCGAAAATGGTAGTATTATAAATGACCAGACAAGTGGCAGACCTTGTTCGACACGCTAATCAATTAAGACAAGTAGGCCATTCATTCAAGATTTGTAATGGTAATTGACTGACAATGAAAAGTGTTAAATTGTTTAATATGTATTAATTATCTTATTTAAACTTAAAATTTTAAATAATTTATGAAATATTATATACTTGACTTTATTTAGTTCAGTGAGTATAACCAATAATCAATTCTTAATAATAAATGATTGGAAATGAAGTTCCTTTCTTGGTCCCCACACGTTAAACATGCAAACACGACTCTCTTTGGAGGCAGCTGAGTTTTTGGGTATCACATTATACTTTGTACTTAGGAAACTTTGGGCTAATGGATCTAACCATCTAAGAACTAAAATAAGCTTAATCCTCGAGGATGGAGTTTGGTAACGAGAGAGGCAACCTGTGCTGTATACTCTAATCCAACCCAACAAATCCTGAAATCAGACCAACAAAAGTCGAATATATAAATAAAAACGTATCGAGTAGCACCAAACCTTTGTTGAGATAAAGATGAAGGAGGTGGTCAAAGTCTTACTTATTGATTCATGTTGAGGTCAAGAGGTATGCAGTAGATCCAGACTCAAGTCCACCTGCACCATCTGTGCCCACCCGGTGCCTTTTACGGTCCAGATGGTCCCATCCCAAGCCTACTACTTATTTTCCCACTATTCTTGATCTTGACGATCATCAGAATGCAAGTGTTACTGTTTGGTACTTGGCGACCAAGGAATTCAATTCAACTATTCTTATTAGAAAGTGTGGTGGGTATCCTCCTTTAAAACAAGGCCGCTTTGGCTTTGCTTACAACATTAAACGCACACTCCTCAAAAGTTGGGTCTCTGTCTTTGTCTCTCTGCCTCTCTCTCACTCTCTTCGGCGCTGAGAACCTTGATTAGTGTCCTGTTTTCCTGTTCTCTGTGCTTGCTCTGTTCTTTCTCTGTGTCTGTTTCATTCTCGGCCTCTCCTTGATCATCTACTCCCACTTCCAAGAGATGGATTCCACCCTATCTAAGCCCATCAAAAGGAAGCAGCAAACTTTCCCCCCGAAGAGAGGGCAAATTAAGACGAGGATCATCAAAGGGCTAATCAAATCAGCTTCAAAATTAACTTTTGGTAAAAAGCTCAGAGAAAATGGAGGCTTCACAACCTCAAGTTCCTCAACACCAGCAGTCCCTTCAAGTGGTTACATCTCAGAAGCTGTATCTGAGTCCTGAGATCTCTCAGTTCTATTGAGTTGAGGCCAAACTGTTCCTAGTTTAGTGCTCCTAGGATTTAATCTGGCCCTGTTTTTTTCGTTCATATTCTTATATATGTAAGTATTTTTTTTCAGTTTTGTAAATTTTCCCTCTTTCTGTCTAGCAACAGAAATGAGATGATAGAAATGTAGAATAATGGGGTCATCACAGTCTGTAAACATGCTTTTATTGAGCTGATTATAGTTGCATGATTATATTTTTTGCAAGTTGGAATTTTTTTAAACACAACTTTTATCCGGGCATTCTTAAGTATCCTGCTCTTCATTTCCCGTTTGAGAATTTAGAGAGCATGGAGAGAGAAATGTGTTTGACGAAAGTGAATTCCAAGGTTGTTGCTTCCTGTAACAAATGCCTAACACGGTGATCGGAGATGTGGTGGATCGCCGGTCAATGGCCGTGAAAACTCGCATCTTCTTGAGTATAATTGTGACCAACCAAAGGATTATGCTTTCTTGCAATAGTTTGTTCCTGACTAGGTTGTATCCAAGAACTTTCCGACTGGTGTAGGCCTTTTGCAGTGGAACACTATGTTAGTCACAACATCGGAAATCGAAAGTTCTTTAATTGAATCAGTCATAAACTGTACAAAAGGAAAGAGTTGTTCAAAATGCAGCATAACATTCACGGTTTTTAATAAACTTGTTTGATTCTATCTCAGTAGACAAGGTTTTGGAAGTAATTAATGCAATGAGAACATCTTAATTTTCTTTGTGCACGCTTTCGGAATAAAAGCAAATTATTATATATAGTTCACGTTCAGTAGTTATCTAAAAAGATTAAAAACTCAGATTGGTTTGAGATGACGAAGAGTGAGTTGACCGAAGCTCAGAGCACAAAGGTCCGGATAATCCCTCCCTTTTACGGAGAGTCCAGATTTTTTGTCCAATATTACTTTGTTTTATTTTGTCTCATAAAATCTCAGCCATTTATTTTGCGAAATCTACGTAGGCCCTATACGAAACTCACGTAAATAAATGACTGAGATTTATTGAAAATAATAAAATACCATAATATTAGACAGAATATCTGAACCCTTCTGTACCTTAATTCACACGCAAAAAGCTAGGCAAACCGAAATGACCAAAATTGCTATTTACGTGAAACGACTACTCTTAGCTGTACAGCTCAACTTTGTCAGATTCAATGTATACTATTCAAGGTCAGTATCATAATGGGTAATTATCCACGTACTAGAATTCGAAACACAAACTTGTTCTAAGATCTTAAGTTCCTTACCATTAAATTTTCACTTAGAATATATAATTATTAATATATAAATTATTAATATATGAAAAGGTCAAGCAAGATAGAGAGTTTCTGGACTTTGTGCTGAAAAAAGAAAGAAGAAGAAAATTCTCCCCCTCCCCAAATAATTGCGCCCGTGTCCGTGTATGTGGTTATTAGAAGATGCCTAATTGTGCTTTCGGATTAAGCAAATGAGGCAATCGTGACACAAGACATTACGCAGCCTTTGCATTTCCATCACCGCAAACTTCTTCTACAGTTTTGAAGAACCCTTCCAAGCGTATGCCATGCCCTTTTGGTCACCTCCACAATTTACGTGTTCGCTTACGTAATTGCATCAATGTAGAGAATTTCTTTTGCTCACTAAGTCTTCAAATTTACTTAACAATTAGTCAATGGTCTATAAATTATAATTTAAAACGTGACTGATAAAATAATATAAATATTATGTAATTTCAACATGTCTTTTAACTTTTTATCACAAATACATTAATAACCTATTCAAACTCATTTAATACTAAAAATTATATGAAAAATAAAAATTTTAACACTTAATTAAAAATTTAAGATAGTAAATAATGATTTTAAAAAATAACAATTTTGTAATTTATTATATCCAAATCGACTTTGATCTCTTTTTTAAACCTATTAAATCTTGATTAGTAGTACTTACTCAATCAAAGTAAGTGAAAAGCTTTTTGTGAGCTCCGTTACATAGACTTTAGGGTTTAATGTTAGAACTAAGAAATTACAAAACGATATATTTTCTTCTTCCAATTGTTAATCGACAACAATGCTTAAACCTTATTTAGTTTCAATTTGTGACATCTAAAGCCTGTATTTTCCTTGGACCGATCTTGCTCGAGTTGGGCTTGAACCGAAGAAAACTAAACCGTGATCTGTAGAGGTCGAAAGGGCAGAACTAACATATGAAGCCACATTGGCAAAAACAAGTTGTCCAAATTGTTGGAGAGCTTTTCTTTCATTACAAATCTGTTTCTCTGCAATAACGATATAATGTTGGTACACAGTATACAGTCCACACCTCCCAAACGCATACAGGCTATTAAGAACATACCCTTATTTGGGTTACTTGTCATTGCTCTTCCAGAATGAAACCTGTAACCTCCAAATTTTATACCTAAAAACAAGCCACTTTTGTATTGCACCCCTGTGACAATACAGGAAGGGAGAATCTATCTCCCATATTTCAGTATTTATCCATAAGTATGATGCAAACTTTTAGCATCCAAACGAAAATCATCACGTCCTTTTGATCAGGATTCTACTTCTTCTTTTTTTCTTTTTTCTTTCCGGTTACACCCAAATAAATTGCCAAAATATATAAGAGGCGTTTATCAGTTTGTGGGACTATTCAAGCATGGTTTCTGCGTTGAAGTTCTGAGACTCTAACCATATAAGCTCCTTTATATCTTCTTCATTCAGTGACGTCTGTTCGAAATCAAAGATGAAAGGAAATTGACAAGTGGGCTCCTCATTGATCTCATGAAGACTTGAAAGATACGGATGGTTCAGTGCTTCCTCAACTACAGAGACAGGTAAGGGTGATGTGATGTCCCTCAACAGGAAATTGGAGAATGGCTAAATCATATAGGTAAGGACTTACCAGTTATACGCTTGCTTGGATCAAATACCAACATTCTCTGTGCAAGATCAAGTGCCAATGGAGGCACGTCTGGAAACTTCTGAGCGAAAGGTTGTTTGGGTATACGTGGAAGCTGTTTCACATACTTTCGAGCATTATCGCTCCGGAGAAATGCAAGATCTGAGTCGTCGGGAGAACCCAGGAGCTGTTTTGGGGATTTACAGAGTTTAATCTATTAGCTAAATGTTTTATCTTTACTTTAGCAGAATTATATGAAATATTTGCCATGGAAAGCCTTGCAAGAGAAGGATTATAGAGAATGATTACCTCGGTTATAAGAGCTAATTGCTGAACATAATCTTTACCGGGAAAAAGAGGCTCCCTTTTGATAATTTCCATGAAGATGCAACCAACAGACCAAATATCTATTGCTGCTGTATACTCTGAGCAGTTGAGCAGCAATTCTGGAGCACGATACCATCGAGTTACCACATATTCAGTCATGAAATCTGTCTCTGAAGTAGTTCTTGCAAGTCCAAAGTCACAAATCTTAAGATCACAGTTGGCATTGAGAAGAAGGTTGCTTGGTTTCAGATCTCGGTGTAAAACATTTGCGGAGTGTATGTACTTCAATCCACGCAACAATTGATAGAGGAAATACTGTCACCATCAAATTGATTGGTGCTTTAAGATTCTAAAGGGTATACTTATTATATTGAGAACACAGGGACACTAATGCAAAAATACCTGACAATGATCATCTGTGAGGTCCTGAGAAGAGCGTATTATCTGATGAAGATCAGTATCCATGAATTCATACACAATATACACATCATTGAAAGTCTCCTTGCTTGGTGGTGGTATGATGTCCTTAATTTTGATAATCTGCAAAATATGAACAACTTTCTTAAATGGATCATCAACAGTAAAACTTCCCAAGATTATCAGAAAATGCAGAAATATGGCATTACTTCCTTAAACTGTGTGAGTGGATTGAAGAGTGCTTCAAGGGCTAAGCAACAACTATACATGGCATCTAATAATGGAAATTAAACAGGTGAAGAATGCTGTGATGAACATTAACTAGAGATGGAATACGCACATTCTCATGATCCATATGGCAAAGGAGTTTGATCTCACGGAGAGTTCTCTTGGCATCAATCCTGTTATCAAATGCATTTCCAACTTTTTTAATGGCAACCTGTTCCTGGGTCTCTTCATTTTTGGCACCGCTGCAATAATAACAAGACGTTGTAACCATATAAACCAATCATAACACGACAATCCCTGAGACTGGAACAAGGAGTGTGTTACCAAACGATGCCGTATGCACCTCGACCAAGGAGGTGAATGGGAGGAGCATATTTGGAGGAGACCTGGAAAAGGTTGCCAAGGATATTGTACTGCACGTATCTCCCACCGTAAGTTGGGAATCCTGTGATCTCTTCTACTACTAAACCTTCATTCTCCATGATTCTATATTGGTCTCAACTAAAAGCTATCAACAGCAACAACAATCCAACTTTGTTTTGTCCAAAGTATATTCCGGTGTCAGGTTATATATGCATGAATGGTAAAGGGAAAGGAAAGGGGAGAGAGCGTTTAGTAGTGGGAAAGAAAAGCAAAGAAAAGAAGTGGGAGGGGACCAAGAAGGAAGGGCCATCTTTATGTAAGTGCTTTTGGTTTTTGGTTTTCAAATTTGAAAGTTAGTGTGAGCCATAATGCTCCACATTCCACAACAATGGTCATGAGTATGACCATAGGCACAAACTTTCAACGTCTTCCAGGTGCAGAAACTGTTCAACATGAACCTGATTAGTAGACCTCAAGCCCATAGAAATGAGTTGCGGTTCCTGTCTCTATCTCTAAACAGATGACCACTTTAGTACCACCAAGTAGTAGTTGCGATGGATTTTAAGTAATAGTATGATCAATGATGGTTACACTTAAAAAGAGTTGATTATATTTTAAATTTGAAAATTTACTTAATCTTATAATATTAATCATAAGTATAGAAATAACAATTAAATAATAATTTTTTTAAATTCATTACAAATATAATTAATCATTAATTTATACAGTTAACCTTATTAATTTGAGCTATCACCATGAAATAAGCATATTTATATCACCTTGAAATGAGCATAAAATAATTAAATTTGACTTTAAACTTAAACGCCTTTTGCTTTTCTCTCTCTTTTCGCGAAAATGCAAAGGAGGCCAAGAAGCTCATGTCCACTACCCGAAAAGCAGAGGACGATTAACTTCCGCAGACATATTTCAGGATCACGTATTCACGTCCAAGTTCAAGGGCGAAGAAATGGGTTCATCTTAATCTTCTATTGGACTTTCACTTCTGATTATCCATGTAATAAATTCAGTTTTCTTGTCTCTTTTATATCATAATTGGTTGGTAAAGTTTAGTATTCGTGTCATTCTTAATTAAGTTAGAACTTTATTTTTATCAATAGAGAATATCACTAACTTTAAAATTGGATAGGCTGATTTGGCCTAAACAAATACGAATGACTTAATTCTCTGTCCGATTTATGTTTATAGCTCTTATGATAAAATCAAGCCGAAGTAAATACGAACGACTTAATTCTCAGCCCAATTTATGTTTATAACTTTAATGAAAAAATTATCCGATTTTCTTGATTTATAATGAATCGAAAATTTGAATAAAAATGAACAACACAGAAAAAGAGAAAACAACATCACCTTCTTATAAATGAAGGTTGAAGAAGATGAAGAGAGCTGAGAGATGGTGAGAGCAAGAAGTTTGGCAAGTAAGAATTGGAGTCCTTTTCTTTAATGAGAAAATGTACTGAATTAAGCCTTAAAGGCAATCAAAAGTTTTGCACAAACTATATATGGAGCTTGGCGGAATTTCGAGAATAATCTGAGTGCCCAAAATAAACAATTGTATTATTAGTAAGCCAATTTAACGTGCTTAAACTTTCCATGTACTAGACCAGTATTTAGTGTTAAAGAAGTTGAGCTTGTGAACACTGAAGTATTCTCTGAGCCTTAAATATAGACGTTGGAAGAATTGTTCCATGATTGAGCCTTTGTTGGATTTTTTTAAATGTATGGAAGAGATATGTATGGAGAAGATTCTCATTTATTTCATATCAGCTTTGGGTTTAAATAGTTGAGAAAGCTAACAAGAATTTAGAAAAATAAGCAATCCTAATTATGATCCCTACGAATCACATAATAGATAACAATCCCCTTTAGAATAGGATTACATATTGACTAGGACTTTAATTTGAAAATAAAAACATAACAATCACGTGCACAAACTTAAAGCAAACATTTTAACACTCATTCTTGCTTTAAAGTTTGCAAAGCTTTAATGTTAAAATAATTCATCCTCCTTAATTTGATCACTTATAGCTTGCTTGGCTTCTATCACATTTTGTTGTGTGTTACATATCTTTTCAACATGTCCTAGTTGTCTACACTTGTTGCATCTTACATCCGGCTTCCACCTGCATTTGCGTTCTGGATGATTTGTTTTCTTGCAATACGAAGATGGTGGAAAACTCTGAGCATTGTTGTTATTAATCTTCTTTTTTTTGTATGACTTTACTAAATAAGCGTCTTCTACGATTCCTTCTTGCCTCATAAGTCTCACTTTGTTCTTGTGCCTGTAATGCACTTAACAATTCTGCCAAATCCTTTGAGTTTTTGAGTGATGAAATTGTAGCCTCAAATCTTTCTGGGATAGTTACTAGAATTTTTTGAACTATTCTAGAGTCATCAAAATTAGAACCAAGAAATCTTACGTTATTGACAGTAACAATGAGCCTGTTGGAGTAATCTTTGATCGTTTCTGACTCCTTCATTTTTTGTATCTCAAATTCTCTAATCAAGTTGAGCATTTGCATTCTTTTGATTCTTTCATTCCCCGCATATTCTTCTTTTAAGAAATCCCAAATTTCTTTGCTCATCTTGAGCGTCATAAATCTGGAAAAAATTGTTGGTATGACTCCTGAAAATAAACAAGCTTTTGCTTTGGATTTCCTTTGTTTCTTTTCTTTGTGGATTTTGATTTGAGCCACCTTTGGATTTGTAGGCAAATCTGGAACGTCGTAGTCTTTATCTACAACTTCCCACAAGTTATTTGCTTCAAAGAAGGCCTCCATTCGAACATCCCAACTTAGATAATTTCTTCCATCAAACATCGGCAAAGTAATGGCAGTGAACGATGATTCTGAATCCATTGTCGTGTAGTTTTTGTTTGTGGTGTGGGAAAGCGTAGAATGAGTTATGGGTTATTGTTATAGGTTTGTAGGTTTAGAGGTCCCTTAAGATCAAGAGAGCTCTGATACCAATTGTTGGTTTTTTTATGTGGAGAAGACTTTCATTTATTTCATATCAGCTTTGGGTTTAAATAGCTAAGAAAGCTAATAAGAATTTAGAAAAATAAACAATCCTAATCATGATCCCTATAAATCACATAACAGATAATAATCCCTTTTAGATAGGATTACATATTGACTTTGACTTTTATTTAAAAATGAAAAACATAGCAAACACGTGCACAAATTTAAAGAAAACATTTTAACAGACTGTACTGAAACTGATATAACAGGAACTTCTGCATAAAACTAGCAAGAAAAAGGCGAACTTATCATGTGGAGAAATTTGGACCGAGTACGATGAAATGAGCAGAGAAAGCATAGGAGAAGTTGCTAAAATTAAAGCTTACACTGCTGAAAGTGTAATTGGTTTGCTTCGTTATGTGGCTCCAAAAATGATGCAACGTGCTGATGGACATTTCTCTCACAAAATAGCTGATGACCTAGAGGATCCCAAGTATGCTCATTACAAGTACTGGTCTAATCCACCGGAGACCAAGTGAGTGTTGCATGGAAAATTTATTAATATAATCTGGTCATATTCCATGGCTTCATTAACATGAGTCTTCTCTTCTAATTCAGATTGCCTGATGCACCTGACTTGGAGATATACTGCTTATATGGTGTTGGGATTCCTACTGAAAGATCATATGTCTACAAGCAATTTACTCATAGGTGCAGGAGCATTCCATTCCGGATAGACAACTCAGTTGATGGAGATGAGGATAGTTGCTTGAAAGGCGGAGTATACTTTATGGATGGCGACGAAAGTGTCCCTGTAATGAGCACTAGTTTCATGTGTGCCAAAGGGTGGAGGGGTAGAACCTGGTTCAACCCATCCGGCATTGCACGTACGTAAGGGAATATCGGCATAAGCCACCGGCTAGGATTCTTGAGGGGAGGGGTATAGATAGCGGTGCACATGTTGACATTTTGGGAAATGTTGGTTTAATACAAGATATACTGAGAGTTGCTGCTAGAGCTGAGATTGGAGGTGATAGGATTCATTCAGACATCTTGAGCATGTCGGACATAATAAATCTTCGGCTGTGAATTTTGTTTTACTTCTACCATAATTTACTGCAATGAGAAGAGTCTAACACAAGGCTTAAGAGAAGAAGGAAATAACAATACACTCTAGTTAGTAAATGGAGACTGATGTGAAAAGAACAAGATATGAACAGTGTTGTTTAAGCAAAGGCAGAAAATTTAAGAAGCAAAGTGCAACAATAATCAAAGAATAAACAAAATTGACAACAACATCAAAAACAACGATGAAACTTATTTACTTTGCCTTCGCTGCAAAAAGACGAATCATCCATAAAAGAAGTGTTGCTGGTGGTCTAATGATGTCAAGTAGAGAAAATGAGAAGATTGGATCTATGGAGTGAAATTATAAGTCACAAGAAAATGAAGAGGTAAAAGTATCTATCAAGTAATATTAAGAGAAGCAGCTTTTTTTTGTTTTTGATATAAAGGGAATTAACTAAACAAAACTAAGTAACAAAACAGGGAAAACAAATTCCCGATAAATCCTCTAGCATGATCAAATGGCACCCTATAGGTGTTGTAGCAAAATAAGTAACCCCCATGGCCAGCTATTCAGCGTACTGAGCAAGCCAGTCGGCACATCTGTTGCTCTCTCAATAGACATGGCGATAAACAACAGTCCAGTTCCTAGTGAGTAGCATATGAATACTCC
>JAOSBP010000008.1:7944359-7954539 GCA_027563825.1 Erythroxylum mucronatum | reverse complement strand
TTGCAGGTGTTCGATAATCAAGATCACGCAAGATCATGGATCAAGGCAATGACATTCCGGTCCAGCAAAATCCGACTCAACCAAAATATAAAGTCATATTAGTTATGAAAAGGTATAATCAAGTGTTCGGAAAATTTTATTGTGTTCGAGTCACTATAGTCATGAGAAATTTTAGTGATCACCTGCAATGGCGGAGCACCAACTTTATGAAATTAATTAGCCGTGTTTCTTTCAAAGTATAGCTGGTTTCTTAAGGTTCTGACAGTGACTGAAGAACTGTAGCAGAGTAGATGATCAAAAACTGAGGTTACCACATGCATGTAACTCAAAGTGCATGCCTCTTATAAGCTACGACAGCTGGATGGACATCTCAATAAGACACGCTACTTTGTTTTTAGTTGGAACTACTGCTAATTCTTGTTTTAATATCACATCGGACTCTCAAGAGAGTTAATCTCTTAGGTTGGTACAAATTGCAAGCTCACCGTTTCACTCCAAGACCTTTTCCCAAATCTTGTGAATTGTTGCTGACTTCAAACGTACTTCCTCCTTTGTAAGTGTCAAGCTCTTGACTAGGTGATCAAAGAAATAATTAAAAGGTTTCATCTCATTAGGTGCTTATGTGAAACGTCCGGAACACTGTATCCTTCAGCAGATTTTGTCAACTAAGTCAAGTTTGTCTCTCACTATAAATTCCACTTCCAAGAAGCTATACGGCATCACCATTTCACTTTCGCCACATAACAAGGGTCTTTGTAGTTCACTCTTTTATTCACACAGAACAAAAAGAGGATGAAAAATATGGCCTTTTCAAGGTGTATTCTGTCTTCTATTCTTCTACTTGTTTTGGTGGTGTCTGCGGCCAATGCTCAGCCCCTGGTTCCAGCGTTGTTTATATTTGGTGACTCAGTAGTTGATGCGGGAAACAACAACAACATTCACACCATTGTCAAAGCAAACTTCCCTCCTTATGGAAGAGACTTCAACCACACAGCAACTGGCAGATTCTGCAATGGAAAACTCGCCTCAGACTTCACTGGTACAAGAGCTATTAAAATCCCACCAACAGTCTTATTCTACGATTCACCAACTCACTTCTTCTCCTTTTCTCTTTGGTTCATAAACAGCTGAGAACATCGGTTTCACTTCATACCCGCCAGCTTATCTTAGCAAGGAAGCTCAAGGAAACAACCTCTTGATTGGAGCAAACTTTGCCTCCGGTGGTTCTGGTTACTATGACACCACTGCAAAGATATATGTAATTTCAGTGACATTACTTTTATATTAAACTCTCATCTGACAAGTCAATTTAGAGTACGATGCCCACTCATTGTGGACTACTAACGAAAGCTTTAATCTTTGCGTGTGGTAGAATACAATTCCATTGAGTGGACAGTTAGAACACTTGAAGGAGTATCAAAAGAAGCTAGTAGGAATTGTAGGGAAGGCGAATGCTTCAGCAATAATATCAGGGTCGGTGTACCTTGTGAGTTCAGGGAGCAGTGACTTTGTCCAAAACTATTACGTCAATCCTCTTCTCTACAAGTTCTACACACCTAATCAGTTCTCAGACATTCTCATAAAATCCTACTCCCATTTCATTCAGGTAGTTTCTAATTACTTTTCTTCTATTCGTTCCGTTTGATAAAAGCATATTATTGAAACAACGTAACGTGTCTAGGGCCTATATGAACTTGGAGCAAGGAAAATTGGAGTAACAACATTGCCCCCACTAGGATGCTTGCCGGCGACCATAACCATATTTGGAACAGATAGTAACGAATGTGTGGTCAAGTTAAACAAAGATGCAATGTACTTCAACAACAAGCTTAATGTCACATCTCAAATCCTGCAAAAAAAGCTTTCAGGCGTCAATCTGATTGTCATGGACATTTACCAACCTCTCCACGACCTTGTTACAAAGCCTGAAGACTATGGTAGATGCATTCTAATATAAATACGTAAACCTATGAGATTCTCTTTAAGTGATTGGAACAAAACTCTTACTGGGTAAATCCAAGAAAGTTTCAGGGGAGAATTAAGTGATATATAATTTATGGTTTGCAGGATTTGCAGAGGCAAGAAAGGCATGTTGCGGAACAGGGTTACTGGAAACATCAATATTGTGTAACGCTGACTCAGTAGGAACATGCAAGAATGCCACAGAGTACGTCTTCTGGGATGGTTTCCACCCATCGGAAGCTGCAAACAAACTAATAGCAGACGATCTGCTTACCGCTGGCCTATCCCTGATCTTTTAGTTTTAGGAATATTTAATGGATTCTAGTTACTATATTTGATCATTCTATTACAACTACCATGTCCTAAAACTTGCTTGTTCTTTGTAACGTTGTATGTATTGCTCTGTAAAAGCATGATTCAAAAGTTGTGGAGATTTTCCTCTTTGATTAAATCATATAAATCAAAGTTTTATTTATCGTGAAATCAAAAAGATGTACTTTTTCAGTGTTTCAAGAACACAAACCACAGCATATCAAAATTTGCCCAACTAGCCCAGCCCTTAGAGGAGTGGCGTTCGATTTCCCGTGATTAGGTGCATTCAAGAGAGTTTAGAGTTTCTCGTCAAAACATAAAAACTGCAGTTTCTGCCCGTACTAAGAAAAGTTTCCCAACTAAAAAAGTCAATCTTACGGGTGAGTTCCAAATTTCAAATGGCAGCCCAAGTCCTTCGCTTCGACTCTTCAGCCTAAACACATTTATTTCTTTGTGACGAAAAAAACTTGTCCATAAAGCTCTGTCAGATGGATTACAGCTTAGCGGCGCTGAAGGTTTTCTGCGTCCAACTGAATGATGCCCGCCAAACACCTTCGCAGAACGCCTTCACTCTGGGCGGCATTCTCTTCCAACGCGCCTGGTTACAGGGCGTTTTGGTCTCCAACGACGGCCGTCTATTTCTCGATGACTCCACTGGTATTATCGAGCTTTCCCTGGCCGGCGAATTCCTCCACCGCCGCTGGGATGTAGGTATTGTCCCGACTACTCTTTGGCACATTTCATCATATACATTGTCTGTATTAATTACAATAGACATTTTTCATCTTACACGCACAGGAATGTATGTGATGGTTGTTGGTGGTTATTTTGTTCGTACCGGTGACAACCCCATGATCAAGGTGAGGGCATTTTTTTTTCGCGTTCCTTATATTCCATTATTGTTCCAATCATCACTAAATAATTAGTTCTTTCGCAATGAATGTTTTAAATCCATCAGGTTCATAAGATGGTTGATCTTTCAGCATTTCCAGATCGAGAAGCCATGTGGTATCTTGAAGTTATGGAAGCATATAAACTTTTCTATCAGCCTTTGATTGAAGATTTCATGTGAGTCTCCGTTCTTAAAATGGCCCCGCATGTCCAGATGCTTCATTGCCCAAGTTGGTTTGTTCTTTGCATCATGCATTTTGTCAATTTACATCTTCTTTGGTTTCGTTTCCTTGGGAAAAAGACGAGACTTCATGGTCTTGCTTGACCTCTGAAAGGAATGCTCAGTTTGCATAGAGTCACAGATTCTCACAAGTATGCCCTTATCTTTGCTCTTGCTTTTTATGGTTGTATCAGATATCAGACAAGCTTTGGTTGCATGATGAAATGTGGCAATGTAATGTTACTGGTAGTAATACAAATGTTTAAAGATTACTGAAACCAAACAAATTCTCTTCATTTACAGATGCTCAATTACTCAAATCTGTTACAAAGCAGATGGTGTTGGTGAAAGAACAGGCTACATACTAAACAAAAGGTATATAATACCTAATACACACCTTACTGTTAAAATAAAAGGTCACGGTCATTTTAGGAGTCTTTCTAATAATGACTGTTGAAACAAAAAAGAACCTGGTTGGGCACAGATGAGGATTTCAATTCCTAATATAAAGTCTACAAAGATCCCCCCACGAATTCCTCCTATCAAAACCTGAGATTTCTGGATATAAAAGCAATTGCAGGATATTTCAAGCATTCATTTTACTAAATGTCAGCAACTGTGGACCTGGGAAAAAAGGGCACAGATTGTTGTTACATTTAGAACATTATTGCAAAACCCCAATTTCTGTCGCTTTCAAGTATAAGTCGCATGTGAAAGGAAATTGCATTTATAGTATCAAATGAGATGTTTGCCAATCCGCTCGTTATCTCATGGCTTTCTTGCCATTTAAAATAGGAGGAACCTACTAACTGCAGAGAGCAAGAGATGCAGCTTACCTAATATTTTTGCAGCAGCAATCCAACAATCTACGGACATTTACGTCATCTACATGAAATTCTTCTTCAATACGTTCCCTTCCCTGCTCAAGAGAGTCCTTTGAAGTGGTCCACTGATTTAGAATACTGATTATTCTTTGAATCTGTAAGAAGTAAAGGAAAACATGGCACTGCAAAACTGCTTTGAAACAGGAGAAATATAATACAAAAATCACAGATTGTTTGGCCACATAGAAGCTTCTTAAATCAAAGTTTTGCATTGCTCACTCCAAGCTAACAGACTTCAAAAACAGGATACAGCTATGTGTCTGGCATTTAATTTTGAGGTAGAACTTGATGAGTTATTCGATTCTCCACTGAGATTATCCAACTGCTGATCAAGAAGATCTTCCTCAATCAAGTCAGATTTTGCCAATAGAACCAAGACGTACTGATGCAGAGTGGATAGATTCATCTCATTTTCCTTGATGCGGACAAATAACCTTGCCAAAATGCTCCAGAGTGCGCTCCGTGCTTCCAAGTCATCCGAAGCAAAAGAAAGTATATCAAGGAGGCCTTCTAAGAAAGGCAAATCTGAACATATCCCAAGTGTCATCTCTATCTCAATATGGGGTCTGATATATAATTATGATCCAAAAAGAAAAGAAGCATTTGCAGTGATATGAAGGGATTACCCTGAGATATATCATATGTTAGATCTGGTACATCAGACAGAACATTCGCAAGTAAAACTGCAGCCGTAACACAAGAGCTGGCAACCTGCAGTAATATTTATTGTTACTAGACTTTTTACCTGTACTTTGTACAGTATTTCAAAAAAATATTTTGTTATGTAAATTCACCTATTTAAGCCACATTAAAAATGAAATAAAAGTAGCAAAAATTAAACATAAGGATTACAGAAAGGAAACAAAAATACAAAGCCTTAAACATTCCATAGAAATAAAAGCACAACATCATCAGCGATAGATAACAAAATATATGGGGAACAATCTTTAATGCTTCTCCATGATCATCACACGAAAATTTCACAACTTGCAATTCAAGCCTAAATTCTTTTCTATGGTCCAAATACTTGAAATTAAGAACCACTAAATATTCTCTGGTTTTTATAATAGGGTCTCCTGATGGATAACAATTGAGATCATTTTTATGATGATCGAATAATTAATATTTCATATTGCAAGTATTTAATAGCTTTATTTGGTAGTGAGATAGGTAGTTTTGTGCAAAATATGTCCCCACTTCATTAAAACAGCCGCAAGTTTAGTTCCAACATACTAATTACAAGCAATGAAAATACTCAAAAACATTGACAAAAGGAGATTTCCAATAATTCTCCAAATGGGACATACCTCAACCTTATCTGGCAGTTTGACCAATTCACAAACTATATTAAAAAGTTCCCTGTTAGAGCAAATTTCTTGGGAATGTCCTTCTAAAGTTGAGAGAGCTTCAATGGCACGAAGAATCACGTCAAAGACAGAGTACCTGAGGAAACATAGATTGAGCAGCAAACAGAAAAGAAAGGAAAGTGCAAATATACGTGACTCTTAAAGAAACAAAGAGAGTATCAGGTAACATGAATATTCAAATAAAAATATTAATCTGACAAGCAAGTTAACCAATAATAAGCATCCTGTCAACTAATTCCAGGCAATAGGCACAGTATACACCAGTATTATAACGCCATTGATATACAGGTATTACAAGAAGAGACAAATCAAATAGAATAGAATAATGTTTAATATAATTAATATTTACTAAATTATTAAATAATTAACAAGAATTTTGTACAATTAATAATAAAATAATATTAAATAACTTGGATTAAATATACCATTTATTCATTTGAACATCAAAAGGTTAAGGTGTAAGTTTTCAACTGCATAGTTTGTGGTTAGCTACGCCAGCCTTCCAATCATTTCTTCACAGTTTAAAATAGTTCCAACAGCCACTTCCACTATTAGCACAATAGAGAGCAAAAACATTAGCATTCAGGAAAGAAGAGTTTCAGAAAGTTACCAAGAGATGAACCTAGATAAAATAAGTTGCCAAGAGATAAATTCATCTGAGGTCAGAATTCTTTACCAAAAGCATAGAACAAGATATCTATATGAGCAAACCTAAAACAAATAATGTGATCAATGTTTTCAAAAAAAAATTTAATGGATAAAATTTTGTTATAATAGAAACAACAAATTATTCATCACAAAATAGTAAATTATTCATGTCCAATCTTTGGATAAAATTAAAATTATGCCGTACCTTTGAGAAACTCTTTCACCAGTTAAATTCCTCATTTCAAAGGCTAAGAGATTGATCAATAAGCTTGGTAAACCAAGCCCCATCAACGTTGAAAGAAGATGACATGAAACTTCGGCTTGGCTCTCAAGGATAGCCAACAGCAATCCTACAATCTGTCAAATAGGAAGCTCATTTAGCTATAGGATAAAGCAAAAACTTAACTGTTCTATAAAGAATTACATATCATTGGGGTCTTCTTTGTGTATATGTCCAAATGCAATAATGAAGGTAATTAGCAAGGTTCACAACTTATCAAAAAAAGTTAAAAGATTTCATTTATTAGAACCTGATCAATAAAAATATTAATTGATCCTACATGTTGCAATTAACAACATGGAGAAGATCACATAAAGCACCATAAACTTTGTTCAAATGCAGAGGATATGTTTCAAGATTGTGCATCATCTAAAAATTTTAAGTATTCGTTTTTTCATTAGTTCATATCCATCCAAGATTTTCCACAAAACAATCAAGAAGCTTGACTCCAATAATTTGGTATCAATGACCATTTCCTAAAGTTTCAATCTAATGGCTATGAGGAAGTCCGGGAAGAGAAATCCAACTTCCTTCAAAGTGTTATCTTCTTTATGTATAATATTACAAATGTGTATGATTAGATTAGCATGAGCACTTATATAAAAAATAAAATAAAATAAAAACCATACAAACTTAACTTGCTTATATATCATCTGTTTGACAGAAGGCAGATACAAAATCTTGCACAGAATTTTCAGTTACCTTCTCGGACAGCTGTGCATTTAATGTATTTTCTGCTATCCACATAAGACGACCCAGAATATGCTCAGAAAGCAATGCTTTAGCCCAAGTATTAGATTCACTGCCTTGAAGACCCAAAGACAAGAGCCTGTGTCAGAATAGAATGTGTGAAAAAGGGTATAAAGCAGGAGTAAGAACAAAAATCAATTTGTGTCCCTTTTCCTGAATAATCAAATTGTAAGTGATAATAAATTAAGGGTTTGGATATTAGAAATAGAAATTAAGGCTTTAAAATAAAAACCCACAAGCAATTCAAAAGACTTCAATGAAAACTCTAAATGCATCGCATGATAGCAATAATAAAAGTGTTATCCATTCACATGTAGAGAGAAGGAATGTGAACAATTTCACAGGTATTGAAAAATCTATACACAAATGGATGCCCTAGTGTGATTTGTGTAATGCCGCATGAGAAGTAAACCTTCATGTTCTTGCAATAATTAAAAGAAAACTCCAAGGACAGCGTATTGAACGAAATGGATAAAGGAGAATAAGGTGAAGAAAAGGAAGAATGTCGAGGAACAATTTAACATAAAGCAGTATCATGCCTTTTCAGAATAAGGGATAAATTTCTCCTTAGAACTAAAATTTGAGAGAACAGTCCTTGGTTAGCATCAGATATGACGAGATCATAATGGCAATATAAAGGTCAAAAAGAATTATGAAACAATCAAAACTTGGATACGTGCAAATTACCGACACACTTCGCAAAGGCATTGTGTGTCATCTAAAAACAATTGATCAACAATGAGTTCAATCATCCCTTCTGTGGAGACCATATGCTTCATCGGAACGTCATGGCAACCTAAGTTTGCAATAATGCCAAGGCAGATTTCCTGAGAAAGAAGAAAAAAGGAAAGATACAATCAAACCCAAAGCATCAAATCTCAGAAAACTAATTGAGTAAACCTCACCGTGAAACCACACCAAAATGAGGAAACAAATTCCATAGATCAAGAGGAAATAATGAAATTGAACTTAAAATCAAAAGGATTTCAAGATAGTGATAATGAGCCTTACTGTAACACGTGCTGATTGGGAAACTTTAAGGTTTGCCAAAAGCACTTCAAATACAAGGTTTTGCACCTGGATATGAATATTTAGGACATTCCAGTCAATGAAACTATAAAGATAAAATGATAGTTTGCCATAACAACTAGCAAGGTAAAACTTCTACGCATTTACTAGTTTCACTAAAAGCCCATGATATTACATCATTTAGTAAACGGCGTTCCTCACTTCACTTCCCCAATCATTGCTGAATAGTGGATACTGTGCCTGCCTGTGAATTCACTAGTAATTTTCATATAGTTTTTCCAAGAAGACGGAATTATTGAGACTCAAACATAGATTTGCTAAGCATCAGAGATGCTAGTAGAAGTCCTACATGGGCTTCATAAGAAAAACACATATGATCACGATGATGGCTTCAATGTTAGCTTAAGCCATACTCCCAAAATCAAAGGGCATAGAGCTTGCAATGAAAAAGACGAAATATTGATGCAAGGGAACAAAGCTTAGGTAAGTACCATTAGTAGCGCATGAGTTGGACTTGCAGCAAGATCCCACAGAACACAACCATGCTCTTCCCAAATATCATATTCCCCTAACAAGTCTCCATCTTCTCTTTGACAAGAAGGTTGATTGACATCCATATTGTTAGGCCCATTTTCTTCTCCAGAAGGAGGCAATTCACTTGCTTCCATCCAGCTGCTATTGGACATCTTATCATGGCTGCTTTTGCTCCCCGTGTCGACGGGGATAAGTCTTCGTATCAAAGAAATCACATAACTAGGATCAACCGTCGTTGATACATCAAACAACTGCAGCAATACAACAAATCAAAATTGATTTTTTCCGCACCACCCACCAGTAAATGCCTCAAATATCGAAAATGCAAAGCCAAGCAACAAAAAAGGGAAAAATTATTTGTTTACGGCAGAACAGTTCAATTACCGACTTATGTTGAGCAAAACGAATATGGTAACCTATTCCCACAAGCAAATTTCTAATATTTTATGTATCACAAACCCTAACTTCATGAATAGGGTTAAAGAAAATAGAGCCGTTGGATTGATGTTGAGACCTCATCGGGCGGAGGAGAAGGGTGGTGAGTAGGTGCGTCAATTGCTTCTCCTTCTCCTCCTCCTTCTCGTTCTCCTCCAGGATTTGGTTTCACATCCAAGGCCATTTTAGATTCTTTTTGTGAAAGTTAGTGTGTTGGAGCAGAGTCTTGCTATTTACCAACTCGGCAGATTGAGTTGACAGTAGCACTATTATTCACTCTTTATAATTTTATGTTTTTATATGCAAGGCGGCGCTTACTACTAACCTTTCTTTTCTTTTTTCACATTCCCATCGAAATCTCCACATCCATCTCCATCCATCGTGATTTTGTTTGCATTAATAATTTTAATGGACATCTCTTCAGAAGAAGTATTTGGACAAAAAGCGAGAGATGAAGCTCCAAAGAAATTCAGTGAATAAATCCAATCAAATTTACCAAAAACTTGGACGAAACAGATATCTTTCAAACACTCATATTCCTATTTACATCTCCGCTCAATCGCATGGGACTCAAAAGAATGCAGTGTGGAAAACCAAACAAAAAGAATGGTAAGAAAATGTAGCACAAATCAATGCCCATCATCTGAAAGCTTTAGCTCAAGTTCAGGTTCTCAGGAACTGGAAGACCCTCAATTTCCATCACCAACAACAACAACTACTCCAGCTTCCATTTCCCCCTTCTTGTTTCCAGACTCATCCACAACAACTGCTTTAGGTTGAATATTTGGAGTAGAAGGCTCAAGCACATGAAGGCTTGAGGTTAACCATGGATGATTAAGGTAGTCTCCTGCAGTTGGCCTCTTCTCAG
>JAOSBP010000008.1:7929257-7944259 GCA_027563825.1 Erythroxylum mucronatum | reverse complement strand
AAGAGTCGGCTACTGGTTTTCTTTACGTGACCCAAGAGGAGAACAGGCGGTATAAAGATTTCTTTACGTAGGTGACGGAAACAACATAAAAAACGGCTTCCCGAAAAAGCTAAAATTTGGGCTTTTTTGAAAAGCTCCAAATTTTGGCTTTTGAAAAAGCTGTATTTTGACTTTTTCAAAAGCTATTTCTACTTGAAAAGTGCTTTTGAAGTTTGCAGCGAAACACCTTTTTTTTAGCTTTTGCGGTGGAAAAAAGTGCTTTTGGAGTCTCCAAAAGCTGAACCAAACGGGGGCTTAGACTAATATGTAGCCTTTTCATAGCAATGTTTCTTAATATGATAAGCTCTTTAATAATAATAGTACTTAAGAGAATTTTTGTTTTGTCCATTCTTCTATTTATACCAACAATCTGTAGCTTCCTAATTTGATCTTCCACAATATGAGCAAGGAGGACAATTATAATTATTACCTCCATTAGGGTTTCTTTGTTGGTCATTGCTTGTTTCATTACCTCCTCCTCTTCCACAAGATGATTTCTCGCAACCCTGACTTAAGTTTCCATGACCTGAGCCATTTGAATTTTTCTTCGAGTCAATCTTTGATTGAAAAGCTTGTTGGAGAAGCGTTAATTCGTTACTCATGAGTTTAGAGAGACCAATCAACTCATGAAGAGAATAGTTAGATAGATCATTGAATTCTTCTATAGCAGTAACAATATGATCAAATTTGGAAGTAAGGCTTCGCAAACCCTCTCAACAACTTTTTGGTTTTTTAGTTCTTCCCCAAAGGATCTAATTTGGTTCACTACAGAGTAAACACTTAAAAAGCATTCTTGAATGCACTCAAATGGTCTCATGGTCAAATTTTCAGATTCTCGATGCATCGTCTGCAACTTCATAGTTACTACTTTACTGATTCCTTGATATCCTTCTTCAAGCAGGCCCCAAGATTCATTTGACATTGTGGCAACCATCATCCATGGAAAAATGACATCATTTAGTGCTTGTCGGATCAACAATAAAGCTTTGGCATCTTTCTTTTGTTTCTCTTTTAATTCAACACGTTGAGTTGTAGTCAACCTTTGTACATCTACAAAATCATAATATCCACTTTCAGTAAACAAAGTCCTCATCTTTATATGCCAAAAACTGGTAGTTAAGACCAGTAAAAATAGGAATAGTTTGAGATGAGTTTGAAAGAACAATAGCAGAAGATATTTTCTTTTGAAATTGAAATAACCATTAATGACACTGTAAAACCTGCTATAATACGAACTTGACAAGATAATGTAGTATAAAACCTGCTCTAAAGAATAACATAAAAAGTTTAAAGGAATGTGATTTTATTAACTTGCTAAAGACATTCACAGAACAACTCAGTGACAAGTGTTTAAATAGAAAAAAATCACTTGTCCATTAACTCCCACATTGCCACTAGTCCTAACTTTGCTAATAATTTAGTCACACGTAACAAGAAACACTTAGTGGACTAGTGGACCAGACCACACTACTTAACTCCTACAAGCATAACTGTTTCAACCACAACTGATAATAAAAACAAAAATTATGTAGACTTGGTAAATAATTGATTTAACCTTGAATTACCTTCTAACAAAATTTTGGTGATGAATAATTTTTTTAACATGCCTAAAGTCATTATAATTAAAGCAGTCTCTACCGATTCTCCTAAAGTCATATTTGAACCCAAATAATATGACAAAGACAAAGCAATGTAAAATTCATTTGCTGATGATTATTTGGGAAATGCATTATGCCCTCAACCATATCCTCCAAATTGTCCTTTATCATGAGATGAAAAAGTTTGGGTAGTCGATGTAATAAAACCCAAAATTGTAATGGTTGTTTTGGTGGAATTGTCAGCCACTAGACCTACCAATTTACTAAGAAAAAGGCTACATAAATCATCAAAATTAACTACATTAAGTTGATTCTCAAGTAATTAAATGAAAGGACAATAAACTAATCCCAAATCGTTGGTGATACCATAAACAAAATCATCTTCTTAGAAATGATTCCCAAGAGTAAGGAGTTGGTCATATATTACTTTGGCTCTTTGAGTGTATTAAGCAATGCTCTCACTAGTTTCCTTCTGTAACTTGTAAAAATTTCTTTTGATGATACTAATCTGAGCCTTAAAACCTGAGACAAAATTAAGTAGATGTAAGTTTATTCCAAGCCTCCTTTCTGTAAGAGGTACCAACTAACTGAGGAATAAATTATTTAGAATGGAACCAATGATCCAACTAAACACTAATATTTGATCCCTGCGAAATCATAAATTTTTATTAAGGATTAATAGTATTTTTAGCAGTGGATTGTAATGGTTGGATCAATATGAAATGCCAAATCATAGCTATGAAAAAGAGGGCATAAGTTGAACCTCCCATAACAAAAACTGGTGGACTTAATTGATTAAAAACTAATTAAAATTTGATTTAATGTTGTTAATGAAGGGGTAGACGAAAATGAAATATTTGTCAGTTTGCCATAATTGGAAAAAAAAGGATGGAATAGACTAGTTGTTAAGCTCTATGCTCTAATACTATGATAAAGTTGTATAAGGTAGAAATTAACTTGATTATCATTGTGCTCCGATCCAAGATTATGGTAAAAGAAACTCATACATGATATTTTATATGTTCCCAATATTGCTAATAATCAATTAAGTGTTGGATAGATGTCAAGGAATGGTTATAAACTAATCTCTAGTGATGATATATATACTATCACTAACAAGAAAAATAAGCAAATTGTTAGAAAGGCAAAAACTCACTCCAACAATGTTTATCCAATCCCCTTAAAGATAAATCAAATTTTAATTTCAATAAGAAGATGATGAAACCTTCCTTTAGCATTTGCAATACAGATATTTGAATTATCAAGGGTTACAAATTTTAAAGCAAAGGAACATAGTGATTAACTTATCTAAAATTGGTGACATTGGAAAAGTTTGTTATAGTTACATTTATGGCAAAATGTATTATAGATTATTATAAGAAAAATGGGTTTTAAAGATTTTTAACTATTTGTTGCATACCGCAATAAAATTAAATAGATTGGTTGAATGTAAGAATATAACAATTATTAAAATGATAAGGAGCATCTTAGATGATAAAAACCTTCTTAATTTCTTATAAGCTAAATTTTTCACACAATATGCCCCTTTATATCAATATTAATTTCAATTTAAATTTAAGAGAACTATAATCATGAAAAATAATTAATTAAGAAATTTATTAGTAATTTTTTATAAATTTATGAAGGTTTTTATTATTTTCCTATTTATTGATACATATTTATGATACCTACTTTTTATATAAGGTTTCAGAAGAGCTATCTTACTATAAGACTTGCTCTGACGCTTTTAACTCATTGATAATAATTTTTAATAGAAATTATTCCTATTAAAAGTATCAATGAAATTATTTATTTAATTAAAAATTTATATAATGACTTTATGGATAGATTATTGTATTCCTTTTTCCAAGATTAATTTTAGAATTTAAAAATAAGAAATAGAATTTTAATGGTTGTTAAATAAATTAAAGAAAAATGCCTTTTTGCAATTTATGTGATGAGATGTAGTTATAACACTAACAAATAAATTATAGAAAATCGTATGGTTATGGAAATTACTACTTGTGAAACAAAAAGAATCCTAATTAATGAAGATAACATTCATATTCATAATTCCAAGATTGGAAAGGTTGGATTGTTCTAACTGAAACAAAGTAGGGAATAGTAAAACTATGGCCATGTTTGACAATCAGCGGAACGCATTAGCTGTTAGTTGATTCTATCAGAGGATAGTTGACAGCGGATTATATCAACTGATTTGACCAACGGATAATATCAATTGTTTATTAAAAATGTTTGATAAAATTAGTTGTTTAATATTAGATGTTTATATGTAAAATGACTTACGAGGGCATGACTTAAAAAGATTTATAAGGATGTGAATATTATATCTTATTATTTCTTTGAACATTAGAATTTAGATATTTAATTTTACAAAAATTAAGTTTATAATTTTAAAAATATAGAACATATAATAATAATAATAATAATAATAATAATAATAATAATAATAATAAAGAAGAAGAAGAAGAAGAAGAAGAAGAAGAAGAAGAAGAAGAAGGAAGAAGAAGAAGAAGAAGAAGAAGAAGAAGAATAACAACAACAACACCAATAATAATAATAATAATTTTAATGGACATCTCTTCACAAGAAGTATTTAGACAAAAAGCGAGAGATGAAGCTCCAAAGGAATTCAGTGAATAAATCCAATCAAGGTTAGTAAAAAATTGGACAAAACATATATCTTTCAAACACTTATGTTCCTATTTACATCTCCGCTCAAAGGCATGGGACTCAAAAGAATGCAGTGAGGAAAACCAATCAAAAAGAATGGTAAGAAAATGTAACACAAATCAATGCCCCATATTCTGAAAGCTTTAGCTCAAGTTCAGGTTTTAAGGAACTGGTAGACCCTCAATTTCCATCACCAACAACAATAACTCCAGCTTCCATTTCCCCCTTCTTGTTTCCAAACACATCCTCAACAATTGCTTTAGGTTGAAGATTTGGAGCAGAAGGCCTAAGCACATGAAGGCTTGAGGTTAACCATGGATGATTAAGGTAGTCTCCTACAGTTGGCCTCTTCTTAGGTGCAAAGTTCAGAAAGGGAATAATGAATTTAGTCATATCAGTTGCATCTTGCTCATTGAAACTGTACTTCTCCATAAGCACTTTATTGAGCGGCCAAAACCGCAATTTACGGATATTCCTTAAATCTCCATGTCTGGTGAAGAAGTCTTGGGAATTTCGACCGCCTAATGCAATCTGAAAAGATTATATCACAAGAGTAAAATGCCAGGACAACCGTATAAAACATGTCGACAATATGATTCAGAAATTTTGAGTTAAATAGCAGTTGACAATTGGCACAATTAAAATGTCTCAATATAATATGAGGCAAACAAAATTGCAAATGAACTTCTCTTTCTTTCTTCCCGAATTCTAGATTAGCATAGCATATGTTACAGTCTCACCCTCCGTGGAATCACACCAAGAAGCTCCATCATCAATGCTAAATGGTCCTGTAAATATCAATCAAGGAGGTTAAAGAATGTCAGACAGGATGTAGCAAAAACCTCTTCATGTAGCATAAAAAGATACTGCTAAGAAAAAACAAAGCATGAAAGTGTCTTGTGTGACCATACCTCATTCTTACCATACTTCTCACCACTCTGAGGATCAAAAAGTAAATCACCAGTAGCCAACTCAAAGCAAATGCAAGCAAAGGACCATAGATCAGCTGGAGTTGAGTATCTTGATCCAAGAATGACTTCCGGACACCTATACTGTCTAGTCTGGATATCACTTGTGAATTGTTTGTATGTCCAACAAGCATTTCCAAGATCAACCAATTTGCACCTGGCATCAACAGCTGCCAACAGTTTTTGCCTTGTGGAAGAAGAGTTCCTCCTCCTATCACCACGTGATTTCAGGGAAGTATCCTTCTTTTCCTCACTCTTTTCCAAATCACCATCAGAAGAAGACTTGATTGGCTGTTCTTCAACAAAATCATCACTCAACTTTGCATCAACAGCAGAACCTTCACGGAAATATGTCTTGGGATCGGCCTCATTTTCCTTAGAAACTTCCTGTCCTTCAAAACTCTGAGCTGCCTTCTTAGCCTTCTTTTTTATCTTCTTTTTCTGATTCTTTGTCAAACTACCATTTACACTCTTACTTTCTATGGGAGAATGACGTCCAGCAGCAATATTGTTATTCTTGCTGGCTGGAAGGACAAGAGGCACACCGGAGTTATGGGGATCTTTGGAGGGATTAATCATTGATATAAGCAAGATATTCTCTGGCTTCAAATCAGTGTGAATAACTGAAAGCCTGTGATGTAAGTAATTCAAACCTACTAAAATATGAAAACATAGTTCTTTAACTTTGTGTAGAGGTACCCCTCGATAATCACTATATTTAATGAGGGTTAAAAGATTGTCTCCCAAATACTCAAAAATCATGCATATGTGCAGTCCGTTGGGACCCGAATGCTTAAAATGGTCCAAAAGCTTGACAACACATTTTCTATCATCTGGATCTCCTTCAGCAACCTGTTTGAGGATCTTTATCTCATCCATTGCAGCCTCAGTATAGCGTTGAGCACTCTTTTGAACTTTTAAAGCTACATAACACTACAAACAATAAACTTCTAATGTTGGTGAGGAGTTAAAAGAAGAAAAATAATGAGAAATGCATGAATCATTTTCACAATGAAACGAAGATAAGTAAATATTGTTTCCCAGGATGATAATATAATACAGTAGATAACTTGTAACTCTTAGAAAACTCTTAGAAGAGGCTTACTGCATTCTGTTTCTACTCCTCTATTCTATCACCAACCAGAAACTGAAACAATTTCCTCTGTTCTCACTCACAACAAGCCAATAAACCGTAGTGCTTTATGTTTAATTAAGGTTTCTCCTTCCATTCTCTCTAAAATCTGCCTTTGATCGCATTATCTAAAAGATCGAATCTTTTCTTTGTCTTTTTGAAGGAACAAAATGAACTCTTTTACGCACATTATCTAAAAGACAATCTTTTTTTTTTTTTTTACTGTGAATGAACAAAATGAATTCTTGAAAATAGAAAACATCAAACAAGTAGAAACACAGAAATCAAAACATTTAATCATTCTTCCCCCAAGCAATGTCAGCTAAAATACACACAACAACACACGTACACACACACAGACGTACCGATCTCTGAGTGTCCCAAGCGAGCCAGACGGTGGAAAAATGACCCCAACCAAGCTTACTCTGCACCACGTAACGCTCATTCTTGAATGTGTCTCCAATGGCAACTGCATGGTACCCTCCTCTCCTATAATCTTTCTTCCCTTCATTCTCCGACTTGTAATCACTTTCCGAGCTCCTTTCCTCCTCCGCCATCATAAACTCTTAAAAAGAGTTGAAACTTGGTAACCAAATTGTACCCAATTTTGATGAGCCCTTCTTTGTGGGATTGAACCAGACCCCAAGATGAAAATTTTCCAATCTGGGTTAATAGAACGACCAATAAAGTTTTTTCTTTATGGAATACAAGCAAGCACACTCTAGTGAACAAGAGACAGCTGTGGATTTAAGAAGCTGCGGTGGTTCTAGTCGTTAGACAAAGGTTAATTAGGGTTTTTGGTCCCTTGCAACTCCCGCCGGGAAATTGATGCCCTGGCCCTTGCATTTTGTCCCACGTGTCGCCTAATAATCCATTGTTGGGACCTACATCCTACGTGGATTTTTATTTTATATAAAATAATTTTTAAAAAAAGTTATTTTAAAATTTTGACATATATAATAGACGTGAGATTTTTATCTATCAAGTAATTAAGGAAAAATTAACTTTGTGAAACGAATTGTTAAGGTTTTAAAAATTGTCACTTAATTCAAAAAATTTAAAACTTGTATATTTCAAAAATGATCATTTCTTTTATATAATAAGAAACACTATTTTCGTATTCTTATATTGTCTAACTTTAATAATTAAGATAATACATATAGTTAAATTATTAATTAATGAAATATTCCATGACGTCAAATTTACATTTTTTTAAATATACAATTATACATATGTATAGTATTACACTAATGAAATAGCAAGTCTAAAGTAAATGTTAAGTCTAAAAGCACAAACTAACATTTAATTAAGTAGATATCACTTTAACTTTGATGTATATCTTGAGTTTTTTAAAATGAGATGAAATTTAACTTGTAAATTTAAAATTTTAACGTAGATGATTCTCATACAAGATGGTGTAGAAACAGCTGACCGTAAAAATATAATTATATCCTCCCATCACTTTATTTTACATCGATTCGTTTGCTTCAGATTAATAGCATCTTTACAAAAAGTAATGGATATACTTTGCATGAAACTTAAAAAAATGTTATCAATACAATTTCAAAGTTTAAAGGGCTCCTCTTTCATTGAAGCAATTAGTGTTATAGGGTGAAATTAGGGGTGACAAACGAGAATTAATGAAAACTTATTTAAGGGTGTTCTTAGTCTAATACCAAATTTGTTTGAAGGAAGCCACCGCGTCGTGGAAAAGTGCAACGAAAGCATCTATGCTTCCATCCTTTAGAAATGAACGTAGAAGAAGCAACATTCCTTCAGCTGGTGAATAAGATGGCAGAAATATGTACGGAGTGCCTCCACCGGAATCAAGGTCATCAAATGCCAACCTCAACCAGCTATCCACCTCCATATTTGGGCACAAAACAGAAGCGTAAGCCTCCGTATGGTTCCAGGACTTCCTTGTCTACCGTCTACCCTGTTTGCTGCAAATTAAGTCAATGAATGACCTGAAATAATTGTCATTCTCTTGCAATGGCGTCGTGAATGAGCTGGGTTGCTTACGGTAAAGCTCTCTCAGGAGGTCCTTAATTATATCTAGCACTTGGTATTTTGAAACAGGGACGGAATCAAATTTCAACCGTAGTGAAATAATTATTTCATAAATTAATTTGTCAAAAATTAAGATCAATTTAATTCTATAAAATAATTAACACATTAATTATAATTAAATTAAATTTGTACATTATTCTAAAGCTTGATCATGTTTTTATCTTATCTTTTGAACCATTTCTAAAATTAATTCGTCTCAATTATCGTAACTGTATAATTGTCTGGACTCTAACGACATTCAAAGAATAGGTTGAGAGAACTCTGTAACTCTTAAAGAGAGGGTTAAGCAAGAAGTGTTAGCTCCATTAGAACTTAAGCCTATTTATAATAAGTTTTGGACATTTTAATAATTTAATTAAAATTAAATTCTAATTTCAATTAAACTTTAATTAGAAATGCAAATAATTCTAATTAAATATCAATTATGCTTCAAACAAGATACAATGTCTTATATTGATCCTTATTTATTAAATATCTCATATTTAATCATAAAATTTTTCAAACTTTACAGCAACACCATTCTGCTTAGGTGATTATGGTGCAGTGAGCTCCCTGCGAATTCCTTATTCCTTACAGAAAGCTTCAAACTCTTCCAGGAAAAACTCACCTCCCCTATTTGTACGTAACACCTTAATACAACATTCACTTTGCTTCTTAACATGAGCTTTGAACTTCTTGAAATGAGCAAATGCTTCAGATTTTAATTTCGAGAAGTACACCCAACTCATTCTATTGTAATCAACAAAAAATAATGACTCCCATTCAAGGACTCAGTTTTCATTGATCCACATAAATCAACATGTAAGAGCTTAAGGCATTGAGAAGCTCTCCAAGATTTCCTTACAAAAATTGGTTTTTGACTCTGTTTTCCTAGCACGCATCCTTACAAAATTCTAGTGCATCAATATTTGGTAAGCCCAAAACCATGTCTTTCCTCTTTAACAACTTCAAACCATTGAGGTACAAAGTGGCCATAATGCAAGTGCCATAAGTCAGACTCACTATACTCTTTGAGAATAAGAGCATTCTTCTCAATAGACACATCAAGCGGGAACATTCTATTCAGAGTCATTATAACACTAACTATGTATCAACCACACTTCTTATCTCTAATCACACAATGACCATCTACAAACACAATTTCCAGCCCACTACTCATTAATTGTCCCGTACTTAACAAATTGTGAGCTAAACTAGGCACAAATTGAACACCATACAACAACTTCTTTTTGCCATTACTAGTACAAATAGCAATTGTTCCTTTTCCTTCAACTTGAACTTGCTTGTTGTTGCCCAGGCAAACTTCTGACTTTTGTGAAGAATCCAATTCTTCAAACAAGGGGCATAAGCTATACATATGATTGGAGTACCCGTTGTCGATGAACCAAACATGATCAGGAACACCAGCCGCATAAGAATGTGCCATGAATAGTGTTTCAGTATCTTATTTCTTTGCAAAGCTTGTTGGCCTTTGCTCATCTTTTTGCTTTGCCCAACATTTTGCTTCTAAATGGCCTAACTTTTTACAATAGTTGCATTAAATGGAGCTCTTTGAATTGAATTGTCTCTGCTCCGAATGTCGAACATACCTCTACTACCAACACGAAATCCACATTTGCGTCTGCCTTGGAAATTTTCTAACTTCCCCTTATGAGAATGCTCCCCCTTCACCTGGAAAGCCTTCTCCTCAACTTTCTCTTGCAGCTTGCCAATTTTAGCTTTATGGGCTAAAAGGGAACTCATCAACTCATCAAAAGTGTATATAGACGGGTCCTTAGACTCTTCTATAACAGCAACAACATGATCAAAATTAAAGGTTAGACTCCTTAACACCTTACTAACAACAGTTTCATTAGTAACTTGGTTCATTATTCTAGACACTCTAGACAAGAATTCTTGCACTGACTCTTTGTTTTTCATAGCCAATGTCTCAAATTCACAACGTAAAATCTATAATTTAACGATGATTACCTTTTTATCTCCCAAATATTCTTACTTAGGAGTCTCCCAAGCTTGATTTGAAGTCCTAATTGTAGCAATTCGAGGAAAAATATCATCATCTAATGCCGATTGAATGAGAAATAAAGCCTTCATGTCCTTACGATTTTTCCTCAACGTCTGGTCAATCAAACCCGTTCTCCACCAAGTCCCACAACATTTAGGACTTAAATAGGGTTGTTATCTTCAAACTCCAGGGATGATGTTTTTTCCCTTTGAAGATTGGAATTAGGGGTTCTTACCTTCATTCACTCTCTGATTTGCTGGTGCATGTTTTTGGAGAAGAAAATGGGTGTCTCTCTCTTCTCTTTCGCTTTAACTTTACGCTTTTTCCTCAAGTGTGGACCAAACTTGGTTTATTTTGGTGGAACAACTTTGATACCACAAATTGTAGGTAAAAGGGCAAATAATAGAATATTCAAGGCAAAGTCAAGACTCAAAGAAGTGGACTTTTTGCTTCTTGCATTAAAAGAAAGAGTTCATCAGCCTTTAAATACTACTAGGAGTGACAAAACAAAACGGAAATTTAGAACCATAATCCCATAATTCTATACACTAGCAAGATTATATCTAGCTACTACTTCTTGTCGCTACAAGAAAACAAGGCATTCTATAACATTTTTAAAACGTTACATTGCGACGTTTTAAAAAAAGTCACAAAAAACGTTGCGGAATGTGGTGTAGGTAAAAGCTTTCTGCGACGTTTTATGTAAAACGTCACGAAAAATACTGACATTCTACAAAGTTTATAAAAACGTCACTGAAAGTTTAAATAATTCGCGACGTTTTTAAAAAATGTCGCTGAATCTCTAACAAAACGTCGCGGATTCTCTAAAATTTCGCAATGTTTTTAAAATGTCACGGAATGTTAGAGATTTTGTGATGTTTTTTTGGAAACGTTGTGGAAGACATTTCGTGATGTTTTCGACATTTTTATTATTATTTGTATTATTTTTTCCATTTTTCGAAAATCATATTAATTTAATAATTTTAATTTTAATAATTATTTTTTAAACTACAATTTTTAAAATCTTATTTGTTTAATAACTATTCAATTTTATTTATAAATTTTATTTATTTAATAATTCTTCAATTTTTTAGTATATCATTAATTTTAATAATTATTTATGTATCACAACAATTTCATACCTGCAGATAATGTATTATTTAGTTGCAATTCGCAAATATGTCATAATATATTAATTAATATCAAAAGTATGTCATAAGTGTATAGTAAATAGTCATAAGTATACAATATATCAATATGTACATATATCTAATCTAAACGAATATTATGTGTAGAACATAAAAGTTCCAAGAGCTTTTTTTTGTTGCTCAAATTCAATTCTTTGTTGTTCGACTTCGGTAGTTAGTCGATCCTGCATTTGTTCAACTTTTTTATTTAATTTATCTACTTGAGACTGTAACTCTTGATTAACCCGTCTCATGTCATCATTTCTTACCTAATCTGACAATTCTTTAAGAAAATGCTGCACAACTTTATATAACCAAGAGTCCCTTGTTGAAAGAACATCCATCAGACACTGTACAAGTTTGTAAGACCTAAGATAAGGAAGAAATGGTGGGGTAATTTTGGGAGAAGTACCAGTATATCAAATGTCAAGTGCTTACGGTCGTGAGATGATTGAAGAAGAGATCCCTTTATGACAACTTCACCGAAGGACTAGATATTGTTTGAAACTTCTTCCTTAAATGAATTAGACTTCCGACTTTTCTTGTTCTTCTTTTGATTATTACTAGATGACACTATGTCTTCACCTTGTAAAATTGTGTTAGGCAAAAGAATGTTTACTAGGATCCGCCATAAACCGTGGACTCGAGGCTGGCAAAATGTAGATTCCTGCCAATATTAACATTAAAAATAACAAAGACTATCATGCATTCAGTCTTGATACAGTTAAAAGCTTGAAAAATTGATGCCTTTAAATCATACCTTGAAGCAATTTGCAAGAGAGAACAAATGGTCAGGAGAAAAAAAATTTACTAGGGCTGAATGGATATGGTAATATGTTTCCAAACATAACACTAACAACATAAACCTTCTCCCTGAGTTTCAAAGCTAAAAGCAAAGCATCAGGATTCCTAATAACAGTGGCCCCTTCAATCCATTCACGCAGATGTGGAGCTTTAAGTACATGACTAACCACAGCTTCACTTGGCAACTACAATCATAAGGCACATAACATATAGAAACAGTAAAGCAATCATATAAAATAAATCGTAAATTGTTGTGTTTAAATTTGTGCAACAACAAAAAGAAGTGAAAAGAACACCAAAAGTCTTCATAGGAGCACCAAAAAGAAAAGAAAAAATTTGCATGAGAGAGGGAGAGAGATTGCCCCTTATGGAAAGTTATTAAACCCAAGGCAAATGACATGCAAGTTGAAAAAATTTACATCCATGAACTCTTTATATCATTTAGGTCAATATGCAATTACAGCAAAATAATGAATGATGCAAAGAAAATTATAGTATCTGCTCACTGTATAATATTTGAAAAACTGAAAGTAGAAAACAAAATGGCTGCCAGTGCCTACAATCACTTCTTAAATTACAAATGTAACCACGAGACACTAGGCAAGAAATTCACTCATAATACAGCTGCCTACCTGCCCCATAATGCAGGTTGCAAAGGCTTCAAAACCCTGGCCATCCACTCACCGTCCAAAGAGAAAAGGAATAACAATGAAAAAAATAAGCCCAATCCTTTATCATTTCCACCATTAATATTTTAGAAGATGGAAGTATTCACCCCAACAGAACTAGCACATGTAAAATATTAACATAAACTTATTGAAACTATGAATAAAGCAACACCAATAGAAGTAGCATCACAAAACACTCTGCTTGTCTAGTCAAAAAATCCGCATTAATTTTGAATAAAGAGCACCTTATGAAGCATCATGGTTAAACTTGCTTCCATTTACGTAAATGATATACCCTTTCAACCAACTCTAAAATAACTGCAAAAGCAAGTTCTTGCAAATATCGCTTCTTTGCTGCAAGGGATATAAGAATGTTGGTGAATTCCTTAATCAGGGATGAATTTTGATTAGAAACCCTCTCTTCAGTAAGTCTCTCTGAGCGGGCAATAGCACCATAAGCAAATAAGTGACCCAAAAGACAATCCCTTACTTTCTGCAATGTTACAAGAAGACTTTAACAATTTTATCAGAAAAAAGCAACTAAATACATTAATATAATCCTCACCCACCTGACCCTTCATTGATGAAGAGACATCTAACAAATTAACTATCAGCTTCAATAGGGAGTCCAAATTGATGTTAGAAATTGTACCAATTAATGCAGTCAATCCTACAGCAAACGCTTGTCTTGCACACTGTAAAAGAACAAAGATTGTTTATTAAACAGAAAATAGTTAACAATAAACTATATAAAGCTATAGTATATATAAAACTCTAGTAATTCTATCTATATGTTAAGGCAATCTAGATATTTGAAAAGAAATCATAAAACACCAAACAATAAGTTCAATTCATCATAAGTTGGTGTTATAATTCAAACATATCCAAAGATGTAGTCTCAAGTGAACAATTCATAAGTGTTAGATCAAATTAAATTGCAGAACAACAAAAATGAACAATAGGCTATAATGCGTTCGGAATGTAACAACATTGTGGTTCTTCAGTGGATGTTCTTCAATAAGTGTGGTTGACCTCTAATAAAATCCTCGTTGGCAAACTCCCATTGTTCAGGGTCAACTTTTCTAAAACCCTATAGGAAACACAAACAACACATTCAACATATCCTCCAAAGCAAAGGCCCACACATAATACCATACAGAAATGTGTAAACAAGAAAATCGCATTAAATAAAAAGAAAGAAAGAAAGGTATCAGGAGGACGATTTGACTTATATATGTGTTGAGCTGCCTGATAAAGCTTGAAAAGTTATTGTGTTTGAAAAATCTTGGGAGCAAATCCCTTACAAAATCTGGTGGATTCCAGATAATAAAGCTCTTATGGCACAATTGAATGTGTAGAAGGATCATCCACCATCTCGTAAGTCATTGTGAGGAAAGGTGGCAGCGAAGTCGAGCTGGCGTGGGATTCATCCATTTTAAAATCCCAATATGCAATCAGAAGCACACCATCAATTGCCCTTCTAATACAAAAAGAACTACCTTCTTCAAAGATCAAAGTTCGATCCTGTTCTCAGTTTCAAAACCCCTTATACATAAAACATCCAGATAACACTTCTATCCCCCAGGAGAATTCCACAATCCCTGAATTCCCCAAAAACCCAAATTTCGGAGTGGCTATCTTTTATTGGCAGTTCACTTGATAACATTCTTCAACAAGAAGACATCTGCAAGAATGCAAGCAACATCAGTATATATTAAGGACATATGCTATTATAGAAATAGTTAAATAGTGGCGACACCATCTAGTAGGGCGATATTTTCTTATATATTCAGATCAAAAAAGCCTAAAAAAACTTATGAATAAGGTCATTCAAACA
>JAOSBP010000008.1:7902601-7925731 GCA_027563825.1 Erythroxylum mucronatum | reverse complement strand
AATAATAAATTAATAATCATAATAATAACTTTTTAAAAATTAATAATAATAAGAATAACTTATTAAAAATTAAAAATTAATAATAATAATAATAACTATTATTATTATTAATAATAAAATTAATAATAATAAGAATAACTTATTAATAATAATAATAAATAAAATTAATAATAATAAGAATAATTTAATAACAATAATAATAATAACAACAATAATAATTAATAATCGTAATAATAACTTATTAAAAATTAATAATAATAATAATAATAATAATAAAATAATAATAATAATATAAAAAATCAAACATATTTTTATTTTCAGTTTTTATTAAAAATTTCAATCAAATAGATTTTTGTTTTCAATTTTTATATTGTAAATTTTAACTAAACATGTTTTCATTTTTTTAGAAAAAAAATCAAAAAAAATAAGAAAGAAAAACAAAAACAATAACAGAAAAGCAAAAGTGGAACAAACGCCCTTAGTTTAAAGCCAATTTCATTTTCTATCGTCCTTAACAAACATTAGACCAACCAAACCGAATAAAGACCAAATCTGCAGACCTTAAGCAGAAGATTTGCTGGACAGAGTAGGTGATGTCCCGTGCAGAGTATTGCAGTCTTTGCAGTTGTCTTAACAGCTTCAAGCAATATTTGGAAACTGGAGAGTGGAGACCTGTCAGCTCGATGAACTCACAGTCCAGTGACATTTCAGGAAACAAGTTGACCGAAGGTTCTTTTATTTTGAAGTTTTTGAACACAACAAAAGCTAGAGCTTGCTAGGTTCAAAAAACCACAGTTTGGTGCGTGTCTCTTCACATTTCCTTGTTCTTCACAACTCGGGTTGGCTGCAGGAAAGTCGAAGCCTTTCTGTATTGGCTATGGATCAATCTGGGCGTCTCGCTATTAAAGTGAAGAATCAGGTGTTCTCTGTCTACCTTTCTTCTTCTCTTCGTTTTCTTTTTCATTAGTTCTTCATGTACCTTTCTATTGTTGCTTACAAAATAAAAAAAATTCTGATTTTGATTCTTGCTATCTGCTGAAAAATATTTTAAAAGTACCTGGACTCTAGACTGCTTCATTGGAGTTGGTTGTTTTGTCTTTAGATCTTTAAAAGCCACTGCGTGCATGTCCTTCTCTCTTTCTTCTTCAATGGCGTAAATCTTTAAAAAGCCAAATGATGTAGCTTTTCCTAATTCACTAAGAAACTGTCATATTAAACTTTCGTATTAACTTCAGTTCCCGTAGATGTACTGGCTTCCTTGACTAGACTTACTATGCTGTGCAGTATAGCTTACTTTTATCATTATTTTAGCTTTGCTTGTTGAAACTTCGGCTAGGTCTTCAGTCTTCCAAATGTCTTGGAGTTTCACGTCGACTTGACAGACTTTCAATCTTCTCTGATTCGCCATAAAATAATAATAATTTTGCTTGTACAGAGCTAATTGTAGTCGACAAGCTAACAACATCGATTTTGTTTTTCGTGTAGGATGGGAACTGTCTGCATTACATTGTGAGGGCGGACACTCGGATGTCCAAGGTCATGCATGCTTATTGTAAGAAAAAGACACTGCACTCTAATACGGTCCGGTTTTTATACAATGGGAAACGAGTTGCCAAGAATCAAACCCCAGCCAGCGTAATTTTCTTGAATCACTCTAATAATACCATTTTCAATTGCTAATCTGTTAACTGATTTGTTTGTTAAATGTAGCTTCAAATGAAGAATGGCGATGAAATTGATGCCATGATGCACATGAGTGGAGGTGGTGGGCCCGGTGGCAGCCATACTGAACATGAACACATGATCGAAGGCACAAGCATGAGCAGCCAAGGTTATGCAGGTAGAAGGTTAATGCATTTTGGTTTAGACAAAGAGTGTAAGATTATTCTGCTGTTAGAACAGATATCATGTAAGATATAAAGCTGCTGCTGATGGATTTTACATCTAATGAATGGTAGTTCAAGTATACAATATATTTAGCAAAAGAAAAACAAAAAGGAAGAGCCACAGCCTATCACACACCAAGCAGCCAACAGCTGCCACCAAAACAATAAATACACAGGTACTGCCGGTTAGTACTAATATGGCCGGCAAGAGCCCTCCAATGGTAGTATAATTATGCTACAAACATGTGTAACCACCAATCATATATATGTGCAGCAGGAAAGCCACAATTGATATTAATAGTTTGCAAGGCAAATCCCGAGGTGAATTGTTATTATTCAGCTCTCCTGCATTTACATATTCACTCTTCCCAGTACCTGTTGTCGTAGAGACATTTACTGATGTTGAACCTGATAAATTTCCCACATAAAGTGTCAGAATTAAGCAAGAGAAAACTTGAAAGAAGTTTGTAGTAGCAGGTAGCTGCAACTTACAATCATAATTAGCCCATCCAATTCGTTGATTTGCAATATCATAAACGAAAATTTTGTCTTTCAGAACAAGATCTGCCCAAGATAAACACCATTTTTTTTGTATACATAAGCACAAGCTTGTGACAAGATTTAAATAAAGAGGAGAGATATAAGTAATGAAAATGTCAAAAGTCAGGACAGCCTCAAAGAAAGAGCTTGCTGTTGAGGTTCTAAGAATGAATATATGAGCTTCAGCATGGAATTATCTTGGTTGTGAACACCAAAGTAGGGTCGAGAGATACTGATGGGATCATATGATAAGGATATAGTAATATTCGTATAAACATTGTTTTATGGAGATTTTATGGCAATGGGATACTCCACACTAATGAGATGAAACGCAAAGCATAGAACGTGCAAATTGACAAACTAACAAAAAGTTGAGCTAGATGATCTATGGAAGAGCTCAATTGAAAGAGAATTCTTTTCAGCATTTTTATAAAAAGAGGGTAGGTTCATCAAGAACGAGAGGAATTCAAAATGTTTCAAATTCCTACATTTGACTGTTGAATAATATAAGCTGCACTAGAAGCCAAAAAGTTAAATAGAATGTCGACTAGAAGGTAATATTTTCTTCGACTGAAACTTTTGGTTTAAAGTGCTTTGGCTTGTATCTTCAGCTAATATCCACAAAAGAGTAAAGAATAAAGTACAAGGACAGACAGTGAGAAGATGAGAGAGATTGGGGTTGTATACCTCCTAAAATTGTTATTCCTTGACCCTGAACCTTTTGAAAACCAATGCACCAAACCGCAGAACCGCCCTGTGATAGCAATTAAACCATTCAAACTAGACCAAATATTTTCAACACATTTAAGACAGAAGCCTGGATGCAAATCATTACTGTAGAGATTCAGAGATGGTGGTTCAAAAGAAGCAAAGGTGTTCACGAATCAATAGAAATTCTTTGGTCTGATAATACAGATAGAACTAATGCAGCGAATTTGACACAAGGTCGAGCAGTATTAACATGGAGAAAGGTTTCCAAAGCTATAAGTTTTTTGGATCTGCATGAGATGCACTAATGGAGGTAAATTAGTGAGGACTTTTGCACACAGTTGGGAACATATGCATCAACAAACATGGTGTCAACAAACAGTTTAGTAAATCTAGGGTAGAATTTTGATACATCCCAACCATTATTCAAAGGTCAACTAGTTCAATATAAAAAGCAGAAGATGGATATAACAGATTATAAAAACCTTGAAATCAAAATGAGAACTTCAATGCTTAAAAATCATTACAATAAATTTTACACTTTATGGAGACAAACATCTCATTTAAATTGCCATACAATGCAAAAAAAAATTCCACACCAGTACACAAAATTCATGGCTAGTTAAGAAACTCACAATAGAATTTTGCTGCAGAAGGTAGTCTTGAGGATTCAAAATCATGGATGCACCATTAGCAAAGTTGAAACTAACTTGAGGAAATATGTCATTGACACTGAGCACAATGTAAAAGCAGTTTGAGTTAAGACAATTCTAGAAAACAGCCAATCAAATGGAAGATAAACCGAATATAACAGAGTTAAAAGAAAACCTGGATGTGATCAGATAACACTGATTTCCTTTGGAAAGAACTGGACGCACGGATTGTGAAACAACATTTGTAATCTGCAATGCAAGCAAAATGCAGTCAAGAGAATGAATGACATATTATACAGCTCCAGATTCTCAGGAAAGTTACTAGAGAATCATACAGGTAAGTATATTCTAATCTATCCCAACAGTTTTTCCATAACAGCATGTGAATTTTGTTAATTGAAACATACAAAATGATACACTGCAACTTACAGCACTAACAAAAGAATCATAAGCCTCTTCGGCAAGGTATGCTAAGGTAGTTCCAGAATCAACTATCGTCCCTGTGTTACTTGATGTAGCAAAAACTGATGGATTAATAGCTAAAGTTTGGCCACTGACAGATATGCTTTGCAGGTTCAAATTGTAATGAGACCTGAAATTTGGATTTCATAAGACTACTCAGAATTGATGCAATAAACCGATGTATGAAACGAAATGTTGAGTTTCTATGTTTAATCTACAAAATGTGATCAACCAAATGCAACCGTATGAAGAATAAAATAGATGAAGAGAACAACGTATGCAAAACAATCTGACAAATAATTACTACATTATTATTTTCTCTCAAGGGCAATGTCGTTTTAGCTGTTGCAAAACTTCAACTCAGGAGCCAAGCTTGATATAGTGCTACAAGAAGTTAGCTGTCCTAGCATACGGATTAATATCACTGTGACAGCATTGGTTTTGCTTGCTGGTGAAATTTAAGTTACAAAAACCATCATACTGATCTAAAAGGCATAGCATAGAAAGCACACTTTTTTATCAGCACAGAGTCAACACTGATGTGAGGGATCTCCACAGACCATATACCTAGCCTGAGTAAAGTTACAGTCACAGCCTGGAGTATTCACCAGAAAAATGGGCTACACTTAATTGATTTGGTGCAATTTAACCTCAAAAGAACTGATCAAGAGCTTGGTTCGACAATTAATACTGAAGATGTACATGTAGTGGAAGATAGATTAAATCATATCTACAAGAAGTTAAATTCTACTTTATAGCAGTTATGAAACAAAAGAATGAAATGCATGTCCTTTATCAGAATATCATAAATTATAGAACTAACTTCAGCCAATGTCCTATCACCAGAGACAAGGTTAAGTTAATCAATAGCAAAAGACAGACAGTGGAAATAGTTTCTAATTCTTGGAACAACTGAAAGCAAGCATGAGAAGACAACATGGATTTCACAAGAAAAATACAATAACAAATTCAACTTACTGTGATGGGACAATTGGAGTGTAAACAATATTTGGCTCCACAATTTCTCCAAGAACCAATATACCACCACCACCATCATCTCCTTTCAAGCAGTGGGAGAAGACTCTTGGTGTTACTCCTTGTGAAGCAAGTTGGGAAATGATAGACATGTCCTGTTGCCCAAATCCAAAAATCCCATCAACTGCTCTATCGGATTTAGTTAAGTCTCCTGTCTGCAACGTGCTACACCTGTTTTAAAATACAGCATCCATGTTCTTGAACTCCAATTTGGAAATAAAACATTACACTTCGTCTTAAGATAGAAAAACTTCCAAGAGCTCACCCAAACGTGATGGGAGCCGTAGAATTATTAGTCAAAGACCCACCAAGAATGGTATCAAAATGCAGCAGATCAGACACGTAATAGCCTGATGTGCCACTTCCATCACCATACTGGAATGTGTAACTACATTGATTGCTTTGCGAAGAACATGCAGAATCTGATGATTGAACCCCAAGACTGCACCTTTGGTCTGAACACGAGATTAATGAAACTGTTGATGAGCTCTCAGGTTCAAAGAAGTTGAGTGGAATCTGTAACACAATAAAACTGATGATGTTAGAAAAACCTCAGCATTAAATGTATATAGAATGCAGAAAAGCTAAGGTCAGCTTACTTGAAGTCCACTTGAGACAGGGCAACCGTTGCATGAGCCGCAACTAACCCACAAAACATCACTCCCAGTGTCAATCTGTACATAGAAATCCTTTGGAGGAGAGCCCAGTTGCACTTTGGTATAATATAGCCTATGGCAAAAAACAAATAGTGCAAGGAAGAGAAATTAATGTGACCAAAAAAAGTTCTCCTAAGAGCCAAATATCACATAAATCCTGCTTTTTGTGGAAATAAACTTCAGGAAAATATTTAAGAACAAAGTTGCTTACGGTAGTCCCCTAAACAGAACTGTAAAACTGACCACGTGGTCATAAACATAAAAAACTATGAAGAAAGCAACAAAAAATAATCATAACTCGCCCATTAGAAAACGTAGGTTTGATGATATAGAAGATAAAAATGTAAACTTTTGATTTGAAGCTCCAAACTTGGCGAGTCATGATTGGTAGGAAAGAAATAACGAACCCGAATATGGCATATCTCCCAAAGTAAGTAGTTATAATTAATGAGCTTTCGCAAGGCATCGGAATACTTGAGTAAACGAATTAAAATCTCACATTCCAAAACAGAAACTCAACAAGTTCAAACGAAGAATGCCCACTGTAAGTCGTGAAAAATGACAACAAAGCCAAATACTAACTATTACAAACTGAAACAAAACCCAGAATTCAATCACCAAAACATCATTTTTGAAAGAAAAAAAAAACAAAACAAAGAAAAAAAGCTGTGAGTTACCCAACAAGAAAAGGATCGAAAGTCCCTTGGACAGGGAAATCAACGACCCCACCAGCGGACTGCAGCATTCTTCCATGTCTGAAACGGTCCCGCTCTCTCAGCTGACCCAGCTCAAGCTTGTGACTGGCAGGAATTCCCCTCTGCAGCAGAAACGTTGCCGGAGACGAGCACATAACCGCCACCGTCGGAAAGACGACGGCGGAGATGAGAACAATCGCCGTAAAAGCCAACCCCATTAGTCTAATTTTCACTCACAAGGCCTTGTCTTTCTCTTGGTTTTATGGATTTGCTTTGCCTTTTGTAAAGTGGGATTGAAACGAAAGCGAATAAACGGTCAGATTTGGTGGGTCGGAAACTGGGAATGATTCGAAAGGTTAAGTACAGCCAATAAAAATATACGCGAATATAAAAAATAGCAGACCAGAACAGAAGAAGAAGAAGAAGGAAGAGGAGACAGACAACTGATATCAGAGTTTGAAAACATGAAATGGATTTGCGTTAACGTTCCAATTATTCTACGATGTAAATAAATATTACTCCTCCTTTTTATGTATCGCAACAGTATTATATTTTGTCACCATAATTTTTAACATAAAAATGCAGTGATATGTCATGCACAGCACAGTTGATCTCGAATCTTGGATTACAAATCTCAAAGATCCTATCCTTATTCTTCTTACCTAGAGAAACGTTCATAGTAACTAAACATTAGAACTACCAACCGTAAAAACAAATTATTATTTAACCAATAATCTAATCTAATGGATTGCAAGACTATTCTATATGGTTCAAGTTGCAGCTTAAGCAATATTTGGCTTTTTGGGTTAATAATATCAATAAGACCCGTCTGTTTTGAAAAATGATTTAGGAATAGCACAAACGTTTTTCTTACATGTGTCATACTCCATCAAATCATGGCCTGTCACTAGAACGTGCTTTAAATTGTGAAACATGGACAACATTGTTTCCTTCACATTTGTGACATCCAGTTTTATGGATAATTAATTACAAAATGTAAAATTATTTTAGAATTTTAATATAAAAGTATATTTTTAATTAAATGTAAAAATATTATCATAATAAAATTTAAAAATATATTAATAAAGACTAAAAGTCATTAAAACATCAACTTTTTTATATAAAATATTAAAAATACTGATTATGCGTGCTTGATATATAAGTATTATAAATAAAATTATAGAAGTTAATAGTTATGCTAATATTTGGTGTCAAATGTTAAGAATAATAATGACTATTTTTTACTTATTTTTGATTAATATGTGATTGATTTCGTAAATAATTGGTTACAATATTTTATATTACGTAAATATTTTATTAATTAAAATTTTGTATTTAATAAATAAATAATTAAAATTATTTTTCATGATTTAATAAATTATTAATTTTAAATAATTGTGTACAATTTTTCTTATAAGAATAAAATTGAAAAACCAACTTATTTATGATAGAAAATCATTGAAATAAAATAAAAAATTAATATTAATAATATCTTAGAAGAAAGTAAATAAAAAGTTTCAGTTGAGACGAAACATAGAGAAAAAAAGAGTTATAATCTTGAATTATTTAAAATTCATTCGTTCAATTCTTATCTTATCCATTAGATTGTGTTGAATTAAGTTCTAACTCTCGACCTAAATGAGCATTTAATTCATTTATTTGATATCTTAAAAATATAAAAATGTTAAAATACTCATCTCATAAAGTTGATAAGATTTTAGTAAAAATTATTTATAATATTTTGAAATTTATTTGGTCAGTTAACATGCCATGTAACACACTAAAAAAAAGGATTTGCTCACAAATGTATAAGGCTCGATTGAGAAAGGGTATTGAAATGATTCCACCAAAACATTCCTTTAATAAACAATGCATGGATATGGACCCCACTTCTTTTGACGGGCCCCATAAGAGCCACTCGATCCCAAATAAAAAGCCTAATTCACTTCACTTTTGCACACCCCAATGCACAATTATTTCTCAATTTTGACCTTTTGTGGCCCTTCTTTTACAATTTCTTTAAAACTAATGCAGTCCACGTTGTGCCTGTCTTTACCGCCCCCCACCTCATTTACATTCAAATCCTCCTTAAACGCTAAGGTTTTGCCTCGCTTTTCCTTGAAATGCCTATTCTATCCTTGCACTCACGTTTTCCTTTAAGAGTACGGAGTTCAAAGTTGTACTCACCTTTTATAGAATAGAGAATAAGCTCAAATTTCATAAGATATTGAAAATAAGCGTGCGTAATTATAAAGATAGTTGAGTTACAATAAACCAAGTAAATCGACGTCCTTCTTTTTAATAAAAAATATTTATATTAAGTTTTTATATTTAATAAATAAAATAGTATAATGCAAAAATTATGTCCATTTTATAAATATAAATTAAAGATTGAAAAATTCAACTAATTTAGCTGGCCTTTAACGGTTTAACCACCTAACTTTTTAATTCAATTTTTAAATTTTCTATTCAATTTATTTTAATAATCTTTGATGTTGAAAAATTATTAGTTTATTAATTGACCAATTAATTTTTATAAATTAATAAATTATTATAAACTGAAGTATTTAATAATTTTTTAATTAAACTTTAAATTTTTATGGGTAAGAAAATTTTATTTTAATTATATTTCAATTTAACTTTTTAAAATATTGATAAAAAATTATAACTTTAAATAAAGTTTGTCTTAATTTATTAAAAGATTCTTTGTTATAAGGGGGCTATATTTGGCATTTTGAGCGATGGGAGGTGTGGTCCCTATGATTTGATCAGTTGGCGGCAAATGCAAAGCGTAGGATAAGGTGCGGAAAAGTAGAAAGTACCGTCCCCTGTTACGGAGGCACCGTTACACAAATGTGGGCCCCATAAAAGGAAGTCAAATACATTGTTTTTTTTTTTTTGGACATAAGTCAAATACATTGTTAGTATTTAAGAAACTAAAACTATTTGAAGATAACACAAACGGTTGAATCATTTTCGATTACATAATTCTAATTGAGGGTTTGTTCAGAGATTAAACTAAAAGTTACTGTTTTAGAATAATCAATGAACTCTCTTTTCATGCTACGTGTCTTGTACGTGTTTATATATGCGTCATTGCGTATGTATTTCTCCCTGTGACCTTTTCATTTTTGTTTATGTCTACAATATATTATGCAACATTTGACCGGATATCCATGTTTAGTAAAAATTAGTGCCATCTTAGGATTAGAAGTTTAATTATTAACTTGAAGAAGTATTAAGAATAAGATTCTAGATTCCACGAGTGTCAATTCTAACCAGTTATAAATTGACATATGCTATTAAATAAGAAAAGTTCCGACACCTAGCTTTTCACAACCCGTAAGGAAAATACATTTTTAAGTTGCACCAATTAGATTTGAGGGGTTAGGTAGTATTATGTCACACTCGAGGAAAAAAAAGAAGAAGCTCGGTTTCAATTAAGCTTAACGTTAAATTTATACTAGTTGAAGTCGGCTGTTTGAATTAGTCTCAAATGATATTGTGAATAATCTTCTGGAACTGATGACATTGAGATTTCGGTAGACAACCCAGGAAGGTTACCTTGGTTGTTGTTGGGTTTTCTTTATCTGGTAAAGCGTGTATGACTTGTGCACCAGATATGCCCTTCTCTTGGAAACAAGCTAAGATATCTTATATGCTTGGCGTTTTTATTTTGTTTTACCGTGAATGTTAGACTTGATGTGGAGAATTTCCTTTAATGACGCACCAAAGTCGAAACTAAACTCTCCATTGCCAGCTTTAGAGATTGTTTTATGATTAGACTTGTAATTTGGGTCCAGAAGTTGACAGAGAACAACTTGTGCAACTCTGGAAAGCTGGATTTGAACATTTCATGACATTTGTTGCTCTTAATTTGTTATTTTTTCAATAAGATTCTCTTGGGCTAAATTGGAAAGTTAGTCTTGGGCTAAAGTTAGTCTTTACGTCAACGTCCTCTTGATTTAACTCATTAAGAGCCCAAGAATAGCTAGTAGGCCTATTGGGTTATTCCTCTATGTCCCGTGGTGGGTTTGGCAATAATAGCTTGTTTGGGCGTCCCTCAAATGCCACGGTATATCAATACTCCGAATATCATATCAAATTCAGTTTTAGTACAGTATGGGACAATATCAATACCGATATCGATTAATATTAGGTAACAATTTGGATAAAATTATAAAATTATATTTAAATTTTATAAAATTACAAAATATTCTTTTAATATATAATGTCGGATAATTTTTTATTTTACTTTAATCATATCTCATGAAAGCATAATATAAATTTGATATAACAAATATTTTTATTTTTATTGATATTATTTTCACATATTTTTTAAATTAAGATAAGAAAAAGATCATTTAATTCTCATATAAAATATAAAATTAAGAATAATATAAAATATAATAAATAAATTTAATTTCAAATTTTATATTTACACATTTCAAAATTATTATAATAAAATTTCACATATATGCACAAAAAATTATATATATTTTTAATATGAAATATATAGATTTTAAAAATATTTAAATTATGTTAAACTAATATATTTAATTATGTAATCTATAATTAATTTGTATAAGTCTAGTTTAAAAATTATTTAATACATTTTTATTTGTATTTTTATTATTTATTAAATAAATTGTAGATAACTATATCATTAGTTAATTATTATTTTATATAGAAGATATTTTAATTTTTAAATTACAATTATCGCTACGGATGACAATTGTTGACCCATAAGCTTAAATTTAGTTGTTTTCAATAGCAGGCTCATAGGTTAGGTCCAGGTTTAAATTGACTCGAGGCTTAGTTATTATAAACAAAACAACATCATTTTATTTGAAAGAGTTGAGCTTCAGGTAATCCCAGGCTTGAATAGCCCAAACAAAAACTCAATTAAAAAAATAAATCGTTCTATATTAACTCAATTAAAAAAATAAATTGTTCTATATTTTATTTTAAAATATTTTTTTGTTAACCAGTGAATAAAAAGGTTACCCAGTTTATACCATTTTACAATGTAAAACTAATTAACAACCTTTCCACTATTTCAGTTCTTTGAGTTCTATTGCATTCATTATAATACTTTATATACAATAATATAATATAAGATATATCAAATTCTAAAATATCTAAAGTATGAAAAATCAATAAAAATAAGTGAAAATATAAATCAAAGCAAGAAATTTATTATAAATTACGTAAATAATTAGAAACAAAAGCCAAAATCTTTTACATCTAAATAGACTATAAATATTTTATTTTAGTTATATTTTAGATAAATGATAATTATAGATTAGAAATATAGAAGAAAGAACTAGAAGCTCTAAAGCAAAAACAAGAAAACAGTAGAAGATGCGGTAAATATAGTGATCCACAGAGTTAAAGAGACAATATATAAAAGTCCCGCTTGCATAATGGCCACGCCTTCAAAGCATTCATTATCCTTTTGTGACATTCACCAAGTCAACTGTCCTTTTCGTGGACTAGGTATATTCCCATTCTCGAGTTTGATCGTCCTTGTGCAGTAATTTCACTTTCTTTTTGTTCTCACATCATATGTTGGCATCATAATTAAGTTGATTTTGGGTTGAAAGATAGCTAGCACTCAATAAGTTGACTTGAAACAAGTGCCCTCCACGAGGATAAGTGGTTGCTTGTTAATGGACCTTCCAGCGTAACCTAGAAACGGTGACACTTTTTCTTAATTGCAGCATTAGGGTTTGTTCATAAAAATGGAAACATCTTTCTCTGTTTTTGCCACAAGTCATAAACAACGCAGGTATGTTGTTTGGTAACATATATAGAGACATATACTGACTTTTTTTGTTACAGCAAAAGATGATTTAACAGTGGAAACTTAAGGCACTCCCATATTCCACTTATTAACACTTGCCAGATGGATAGTTATTCATGACTTATGAGTTTGTCTTTGTTCTCAACTCAAGAAGATCGGAATGGTATTTGGAGATCCATCCTTTAATTGTCTCAATCTCTCTTTGTCTTTGCATGACCAGCCAATCTGGATCACCGGGCTTCTCTGGATGTATATCCAAGCAATGGGATCCTGCAATTAAGTTTATAAGCTGAAAATCTTCCATCTCATTACTTTTTCCAAATAATGATTAATGAAGGCAGTCCAACTTGATTCGTTATCGCACACAATGGATATTCATAATATGTAGAAAATATTACCATTCACTGTGAAAATTGCAACTATGTTGTCAGATATGTTCCTCAACACCCTGCAACCCAAGTACACGTTATTATTATTATTTTTTAAGGAGTAACAATGCATAATGGAATGGCTAAGAATAATCAAGAGTAGTACCCTCCACTACTATAAGGATCTCTTAACCCGTTTGAGAAGATGATGTTGCTGGCAAATCTACGCAGAGTCAAATCCAAATCCTGGCAGATAAGAATGGAAATTACGTTCTGAGCAGTAACTGAGATCAAATGGGAGTTAAAAAGTTTTGGCATACATGGCCTCCATAATAAGATGTGATCCAATGTGGTTTAGGCTGGACGCCGAACAAGCTCTTGCAGTCGACGATAAATTTCTTAAGATCGAAAGGTGCTGATGGGAACATTGTGTTGCTATCGTGGCCTATTGGCATCACTATCTCACTACATGTCTGTATATGCAATAGCGTTATTAATTCTGGGTCAGTCTCTCTCAGTGGAATAACTGTACAAGGTTCACTGTTTTTTTTTTTCAAAGATATACCTGCCATTTCCACCCAAGAGAAGTTTCAGTTGGATAACTGTATTCATTCATGTCATAGCATGATCTTTTTCCCATGTAAGAAACAACACCTTGAAATATTCGGCCAAGAATATCAGTTCCCTGTGGTGCTCCGTCGATGCCACCGCACACGATGCTAACTGGATATGCAGGAGGATGATTGTACTGTGCTGCATCAGTATAAATCGAATCCAAATAGTCCTCTAGCTCAAAACTTCTGTTCAATGGCCTGTAAGTTGAATGAAATTAAGAAAGTTTTCACATCATCAATCAACTTATTTCGCATTGATGTGTGGAGACATTTTTTGTTACTTACTGGCAAGTTCTGAATTTTTTGCTCAGGGATAAGAGTCCTTTTTGCTGGGAAGCTGTCCTCTTAATTTCAGCCCATGACTTGCGTATTGTTTCATAGCAACTTACGCTAGCTTCCTACACCAAACTTTCTTAATTATGCTAACTAGGAGAATTGGTTAGATTATATTAGGTCCATTAATTACCTTAAAATCTTTGGTGACGATAGAATAGTAACCAACTTTTGGCGCAGTGCCATCAAAGTAAAGGATTGGCGCTGATGAAGCTAGGGCACCAAGGGCTACATGGGGATACTTGAGCCGAAACCATGCAGCTAGCACTGCAATTAATAGTGTTAGAAATTCCAACACCAGTCCATTAAAAAGACATTAATTAGTTACTACTTACTTCCACCATAGGATCCACCGACCACAATCACCGGAGAAGTCTCTGCGGAATACTGTTTCTTGACATGCGTGATGACAGCAGCATAATCTGCTATAGCTTGAGCTGAGTTGAAGTACCCTAGAGACCCTGCATTTTTGAATGCTTCCTTTCTTGATCCAAACGGTATTGACTTCCCATAGTACCGATGCTGTCAAGATGATCATATCTCACATATAACGATACAATTCATGTTTTCTTTTACAGCAGATTGTTTTTGCTTCTATGTTACCTCTATATATAGCAGGAGAGCCTTGAAACGAGAAGCTTTATCGGTGAGGAACCCATTGGTGATGAAATCGTCTTCTATATTCTCCTCCGCACCAAAGTAAACAAGTATTGGTGCACTAGTATTGGCACCACCCCAGTGCTTCAAATTCAGTACATATCTTTGCTGGAAAGTGATGTAACTCTCAGGCTTATAGTTGAAGTGATCAAGTATTTGGGTATAATAAAATGTAACGAAGTCTTTGGAAACAGGCAGAGAAGTAGAAAGGGTTTGGCTTTGGCCTACGTGTAAACTCTTTCGAAGAGTTCCAAGCGGAGGGATCTTAATAAATTGTGAAGTAGAGGCACGGAAAGGGATAATTAGGAAGAATATTAACGTGGAGAGCAATTGAATTGGCAAACTATCCATCACCTTCAACTTTGTAGTTATAAGCTTCAACTCTATAACCTATTTATAGCCCATAAACTTTGCACGTCGTTCCATAGAAGGGTAAGGGCAGAGAGGGGACTTAAACTCAATATCTCTTCATATTTCAATCCAAATTTGCCTTGAAATTACTTATGGAGAAAATTTGACATGTTTAACATTTTTTTATTACAAAAGTTCGTATCTTTTGTTTTTTTTTTGGTGTAAACCAGGGTATCCCTGCCGGACGCAGAGACTAATCCCTTCGTCACTGGAGCTCGCACGAAGCGGTAAATGGCTGGTCACGAGATGTGCTCCATTCTCATGAGTGGGGGTTCGAACAAGGACGGAGCCAGACTCAACTTTAAGGGGGGGCCGAAATTTTTGAAGGTAAGAATTTTTTTTAAAGGGGGGCCACTTATATTTATAATTTAAAAAATTGTAATTATATAAGTAATTTTAAAAAAATTGAAAGGGGAGCCATATACATAGCTCCGTCAATGGGTTCGAATCCCCCACCACATGATTAAGGGACGAGATGAGCTTACCATCACGTCACACCTCCTGGTTCATATCTTTAAATTAACTGAAATCTCCGCATACTATCAGAAATTTGGTTTTTGTCACAGATAGAAACCCTATACTCTCTCTAACCCAAATTCTATGATTGATGATGCTTTAGGTTTTTCAATGTTTAACTCTTTAGATTTTGAGTCTATTTTCTTACTTTGATGAGGATGAATATTTTCAGCTATTATTACAACTTTGTTATGTTGGAACTGCAATATACAACATATCTTTTGACATTGTTATAGCTCTAATCTAAACAATTTTTCATAGCTATAATCACAGTTATCTCCGAGTTCTTGTTAGAAACGGCGTACGTGACTTTGGGATCCTAACTTGAACCTTTTTTTCCTGTGGCCAGAGTCTTTTCATCCAATTTGCTTTTGATAAACTTCTCATCCTTTAAATCACGTGGACTTGGTCAGAATAATACAGCCAACTATAATCATATTAGACGAGAATGACTTGTCTCTAGAAGTAATGGAGGGAGGAAAAAGCAAACTAACATGCAATCGATGTAACCATGGCTTCGTTTTTTCTCTGCTTCTTGTGCAACTTTTTGATGACGAGCCACAAATGACATAAGGCCATGACACCTTTTTTTAATGAATATGAATGATTTTCGCGTGATAATAATTTTGACGCCTAATTTATAGTATATAATCAATATAGTATAGTTTGAGAAAGCAAAGGAAACAAAAACTCTAAAGAGAAACCAATCCTATAATTAAAAGTAACTCTAATGTAAAAGAAACAAAAAGAAAAGCTCATGATACTTATGCTGTGGTTCTTTCAGCACCATAATTTGGCTTTATTTTTCCGATCTTTCAATAAAATTTTTACACCAGAACTTAATATAATTTTTGCTTTTTTAATTTTTCATATATATAAATATATATACACACATAATAGGTGTATGTAATCGCTATGTTTATTAGTTAATAGCTATACATACATAAATATATTACACGCTTTAGTGCCCTTAAAAATATACACTTAATTTGGTGAGTGCCGATATCACTTTAATCATCACTGCGTCAGTCATAATAATCTCGTGGTCCTCGATGCCACGTGAAAACATTGTGCTTAACAGTAGATAGAACTCTGACACGTAGGGTCGTTTACTTGTCAATTATTAGACACATTGAGTAATGCTGTTAATTTTTGACCAAGTGAAAAAGCTGTATTCAAGAATCTCTATTAACTTTTGACAAGTGATAAAGCTGTCTTCGAGAAGGCCTATTTATCAAAGTTATCTGAAATTTTTTATATGGACGTAGTGCTTCCAATATAATTATTTAAAAATATTTTTTATCTTATACATATTTGTATGAATATAATAAAGTATATGTGATAAATATAAATCATAAATGAAGTTACAATAGGATCAAAATTATGAAATTTATATTATAGTTAAGTATTATCTCCAAATTGTTCTTGATTATTGTTATATTGAAACTATATATTAATATAATATAAAAGACTAGAATATGTTATGTTTCTTCCTTTTAAAAGAAGTGATCGATTATATAGGCTAAAGTATGAAGATATTTAAACAAACGTATAGGTAATTGTTATAAAACAAGTTTACTAAACTAATCTCATATGAGAATTTCTTTTGAAACATATTTTTTTATGTGTCTATGAAAATTCTCATGTGTGATAATCGTATAAGTGATCCTTTAATTTGAGGTCATTAATGTAGATCTTATAAGGATTAATATGATTTGATACTACTTATGATCTATTCCAATCAAGGTAGCTTAATCAGTAATCATTGAATACAATATGAACTATATGAAGGTACACGATCGATATATGATTCATCATCTTAAAGTGATTAGGGAGAATGTTTTATTGTTCTCAATTTGTATTGATTCAAGAAATCATTGACTAAGGTGAAATGACACTTTGAATAATAATTTACAAATATCATTAATAAAATTAATTACTAATGGTGATGACTTAATATAATTGGATCAAAATATAGTAGACATTAATTACATACTTTATGTCTAATCAAAACAATGTATGATGAAATGATTTAATTATACAAAAAATTAGTTAAAACTACTTTGACATTCCTATGTATTTGAGTGTTTATGATGTGTTGCTAGACATTAATCTTAATTTATAAATATAAATTATTTAATTAGAGAAATAAAGATAAATTAAAGGAGTTTAATTTGTTTAATTCGAAATATGATTTAAAGTTATAATTTATCTACATTTTCAACATATTTAGAAATTTAATGGTTCACACACCCTCCCTACAATAGTTATAAAGTTCTCTTTAACACATTCTATGGATACAATTAGAGGTTAGATATCACTCACAGTAATTGAGATGAGTTAATATAATCAATTCGAAGGGAACAACAAAAAACGATCAAGTTTCAAAATAGAATTACGATACATGTTTTATTATATTTTATATGTTAATATTGTCATAAAATTGAAATGATTTTAACTTTCGGAAAATCAAACAAAAAAATTTATTATTATTTTGCTATGCACGATCCTGTCTCAATTTTTCAACAATAACAACAAATTCTCTATATTCACTATTGATAAAAACTACAATATTTATTAAATTTATGGTTAGCTCTTCTTGTATATATATGTTTGAGAAAAAGTGCACAGCAGGGACGGAGATACATGGGGTTTAATGGTGCACTGGGCCCCCCAAAATTTAAAAAATTAAATATTCTTATTTTTAATGTATATATAAGGACTGGGTTATTTAGGGATTAGTGGTGTATTGAGCCCCCCAAAATTTAAAAATATTAAATATTTGGGCCTTCCTATCTTAAATTTCTGGCTCCGCCACTGGTGCAGGGTAGTGTAAATTTAGTTTGAAGAATTTATTCACAAAGTAAGATTATACTTCAACATTATATTTGATAAATTCTAGATTTAATAAAGTTATCTAACTTAGTTCACCAATTGCACTAAAAAAATTGATTAACTGAAGATGAATAAAATAAAATGACCTATACGTTTTATGGCAATTTAAATCTATATAGATCCTTCAAACTTTCCGACTTGTTAATATTATTTAACTTAAAAAGTGAAGCTCGTGACTTAGATTCAAGATGGATATTATTACATTGATGTAGGGTTACGGGAGTATGTTTGCAAGTCTACTATCTTTCTTGGATCCGACCAACACATTAATTGTTTGCCACCAAGTATTTTGTTACATTATTTTTGTTGCTTTATGGATAGAGGTGGAAGCACTACGGACTAGAAATTAAATGGCCGGTGACACTAAGAGTTCCTTTTTCATATCTAAGGGTCAAGGTTGGACTTGTGTTTAGTTTTAGTATTCTGGGTTATGTCAAAATGCAGTTCAAAGAAAAAGAAAAAACTGGCAAATATTCTTTACGTCACGCAATTCATTTCCCAGGTAGCTAACCAATTAGCGTCTCTATTTCTATCTTCTAATCATGTTAATTTATAGACTATACTTACCTTAAATACCATTCTATTTCGCCCATTCTCAATTAGTTTCCAAGAAAGAATAATGGAGTTCGTGTGTTCTGCAGCTCAACTGTTGGCTCGATTCATATGCGTCAGTAAGCAACGTATCGCACCCGTCACTTTATCCCTTTAAAAACGTACAGTAACATCATTGTGAATTGCTAAAAATTTAAAATAGTATCCTTTAATTAAAAAGGGAAATATTCTATTAATTTACATTCTATTGTATAAGCCTGCAATCGCCTTTCATACTATAGATTATTTTAGATCAAATTTTATATAAAATCTATATGATCTAAAATCTATAATTGGTAAACAAAAATAATATTTCCTCTTTGTTAATCGAGTTATAAGCAACGTTTTAAAGATGTTTAATTTTAAAATTTAAAATATTCATCATGTATTAGTCAGATAGCTATAAAAAAATTAAAGAATATTTAAAATATTATCTATCAAAATTTAATTTAAAGAAAAAAATGTTAAATGAAAAATTAATTGATTTATTATAGTTTATAAAATTCACTTATTTTACAAAAATCTTCTATTTAATTAATTTGTTCTTATTTAATTATAAAATAATCATTTTAACAAATATTTGAGTTTTATAATAATAAAATTATTTAAGGACTATACTGTCTTATGCTAGAAGAATCCGTTCTATTTTTTTTTATATCTCCGACGCTAATACGATGAGCACTGTCTAATTAATAGTGTAATAATAAAAAATCATGATAAGAAAATTACGAAGGTAAGCATGGATGGGACCCAATCCCACAATGTTTGGGAACAGTTGTGGGCGAGAGGATTAGGATGAATTGGAGTATATTCTCACGGCATCACTTCAGCACTTAAAAAGCTCATCACTAGTCCAGGTGGCACTCAATTACATAGATGATATAGTCAAAAAGCGTATTTACGAGCTAACAGTACATCGGTATGTTTATCGAAAAAATAATAGATGTGCGGATTGGCTAGTTAATTATGCCAGTCATTTTGATATTGGTGTTACTTTTTTTCCTACTTCACCCGTTGGGTGCCACCATATCTTATTAGAGGATCTGTCGAGAATTAGTTTCTCTCAACTTATTGTGTAATTTCTTGTTCGTCTTCTTTAAAAAAATAATAAAAAAGGTCCAATTTTTTGTATTAAAAAAAGTTCCAATTTTTCCTGATCATCTTAATGTTTGACAGGTCTACTCGATTTGCACTATTGAGTATACTGATTAGTTGCATCTTGACCAATACATCACCAATGGATCATTAATTCAATTGCATATGTCCAAGTATTTGGCTCTTTTTCATTGGCTTATTAATTAGGATTCCTTCCTTTCATCAATCAAGCATTAATAATCTAATGGTCTTTTAATCTTTAGTAAGACTACAATATCAATCTTGCCCTCCCATATTTTAAAATATCTGCCTAAAGTCCAAGACTATTGCTTTCAAATTTGTCCTCTTGCCTGTTTCAATCTGCTTTATTCACGTAGATTAGCATAATACTGAGCAATCCAAGCGTCAATAATCTTGACCTCAATCTTCCTTTGAGTGATTAACCATTCTGGATCAGTTTCGCTTGCTGAAAGTATGTCCAAGCAATGAGAACCTGCAATGATCAAGGACTTATAAGCAACAACACCAACCCTTTTGATTTCCTAATATATCTTTGTTTGCCATTAAATTCATTTGATAATCAGCTTTTTCCCTTAAATATATTAAGGAATTATTTAAAGACGATAAGATTTTCAAGTACTATATTACTTTGAATAAAAACTATGCAAGATTGGTAGAAGTCTATAAATTTTATCGCAAACAGGAAATTAGAAAAAGGGTTGAGGTCATACCGTTGGTTGTATAAACGGCAACAATAGAGTTTGATATGTCTTCTAGTACCCTGCAGTTGGACAGGCACAATGTTATGTATGGGACCTGCATATACGGAGAAAACAAAAAAGTGCTGCCACTTAGGTTAGGTCCTATGCAGCTTCACAATTTTTCTAATACTGTTAACCGGATCTGCAGGCCGGTTTACATTAAAGATTAATTTACAACAGCGAAATGGTGAAGGTAAGTGGTTAGAGTTCAGATCCTCTGTCCAATGTTATGGTGTCTTATTATGTTCAATAAATCTCAGTCATTTATTTATATAGGCCCCACATGAGTCTCGCGTAGGTCCCGTAAAATAAATAGCTGAGATTCCATAAGACAGAATAAGACAGAGTAATATTAGATAGAAGATCTAGATTCTAAGTCGTTATATACTTATACTTTTGGAAAAGAATTGAGAGGTACAATGACTACAATTGTATAAGTAACTCGTACCAGAACTTTTAAAGCATTGGAAAATTTATTTTTATCAGTAATTATATGTAGACTTATTTAAAAACTATAGAAGATTATATAAAGGTATTTGAAATATGTTCACTAGGAATTTTAAAAATCTTGTATATCCAAGTCCTATGCAAGATTTTTAAAAAATATTGTGAAATTTTAAAGATGTAAATACATTACTCTTTAACGAGAATGAATAAATTAATAAGAGAAAATATTTATAATTAAAATTTTCTAAATGATCTTCAACATTTTATGGATGAAAATGTAGTTACTAAAAAATTATGATCTAAAACACATAATTTAAGAAAAAATTTAAACACTTCTATGTTTTAGAATAAAAAATCAAAACTTTAATTTGTTGGACGAACTCGTTTAGCCTACATTCTAAGATGCTTTAATCTTATGTGACTGCACAATGAATTTTGTGAAAATCATCAAAAACCCTTTGTTCCTTTGTTTTACCCGCCTATACTGTAAGGATCTCTGAGGCCGTTGGAAAACACAATGTTGCTACCGAACTCCTTGAGATGTAATTTAATGTCCTGCAATTTTCCAAGACTAGGGATAATTAGTTGGAGATAAATTATATAGCCATGTAGCAAAGAAGGAATATCTATGGATGCCATCATAACAGGTGATAGATGTGGCCAGAACGAGAAAGGGAGGAACAAGGAACGTTACATGGCCCCCATAGTAAGTTGTGACCCAGTGAGATCGAGGTGTGATGTTATATTTAGTCCGGCAGTGATGGATGAAGGGTTGTGGATCATAATTAGAACTTGGAAACATTGTATTATTGCCATGGCTTATTGGTATTGTCATCTCACTGCATCTCTGTTCACAAGAACCAACTTCATTTGTCAAGTCAAAGTCAAGGGTTTTAAAGTTCCTACCCTACTAAGATTATTAGACAACTAAGAGCATGAAATCTCAACCGATGTTACAAACTGGACTGCGAAAATACCATTAAAGCTAGATGCTTTGGAGGAACATATTTAGCTACACTATGAAGAAACTAAGAGAATATGTACCTGCCATTCCCAACCCTCGTCTGTTTCAGTGAAATTGGTTGGCGGATTAACGTAGCATGGCTGTATTCCTTCATAAGCCACAACTCCGGCAAATATTTTGCTAAGAGTATCTTTTCCAAAAGCAGCACCGTTAATTCCATTGCAAATAGCATTAACTGGATAAGTAGGTGGTCTGTCGAATTGAGCAGCACGACAGTACGTTCTGTCCAGATACTTCTTGAGCCCAGATGAAGACTTTAAAGGACTGAAACAACAAAATATATTAGAAAATAAATTGATGTACCACATGCATCACTAGTATGATTACTAATTATAAGAGTGTTATTTTGTGCCTGCAAGTGTTGAACTTATCGCTTAAGATTGAAAGACCATTCTGCTGCAGAGCAACTTGGTCTATCATGTCCCATGACTGTTTTATAATTTCGTAGCATGTTTCACTAGCTTCCTGCGTAGGGACATATTATAGCTTAGCATAAGCATCTATATTTATTTCATGAATTGTACAAACTTTTCAATTTGGAATAGATTAATCGACAATGTTTAGTCCAATACTGCTGTAATTACCCGGAAATCCCTGGAGACGACAGAATAGTATCCATCCGGCGGCGTTATATCGTCAAAATATAGAATTGGAGCGGACGAGGCCAGAGCTCCCAGGGCGACGTGGGGATATTTCAGTCGTAACCATGAAGCTAGCACTATAAGGTATTGACAGTAACCAAATAAAAAAAAAAAGTCTGTTAAGCATATATCAATGCTAAATAGCTAAAAGTTTTTTTTATCAGATGTGTGTGCGTAGATAGGTATCTGGTTACCTACTTCCACCATACGACCCTCCTACGACTATCACAGGTGAATTTTTAGCTTGGAACTCCTCCTTTATGTGAAGAAGAATTTCTGCATAGTCTGCAATAGCTTGTGCCGAATTGAAGTAACCCATAGTGCTTGCATTTCTCA
>JAOSBP010000008.1:7878436-7892049 GCA_027563825.1 Erythroxylum mucronatum | reverse complement strand
GGCCTGTAATTGAAGTGATCAAGAGTTTGGTTGTAATAAAAAGTTCGGAAATCCTCTGAAACAGGAGCGGCAGCTATAGTTGATTTGGACTCTTCGAGTATTAGAGGTCCTAAAGGATCGAGTTTTGGGGTGCCTAACCATGTTGCATTTAGAGAGGTAATGACAATTAGAAAGATCAACTGGATACATTGATATAAAACTACTGGAGAATTCATGGTTTTTTGTGATCAAGAAAATGTACGTTCTCATCATTATATAGAGGTAGTTTTTTTGTTTTTGAGCTTAATTTCATTCGATATCGCCAACAATATTATATTCCACAGGCATAAACTGCATGATCGAAACTTGTATTTATGTCTGCAACTTATATTATGTAAGTCTTATTGATTATCATTTGAAATTACACTTAGGGCTGGACCTTAACTGCGAGAAAACGTTAACAATAATAGAAGATAAATTTCAACAATCACAAGAAAGCTTTCTGGAATTTTTGGGGAACTCCCCTCCCTTTGTGCCTAGGTAATTCCAAGTTTATGATCACAAGGGTTCATGAATTATTCGGAAATTCTTAAAAAGATACTTTCCACTCACTACTTTTGATATTTAATCGGTTGAATTTGCGCTTTTACTTTGGGGCCGGCCGGCATGTTGCATACACCTCTAAAATTCTTTCACCATTAAACTCTCGACTTATTTTAGTAACCTTTGGTACATCTTAAATTTAAAAATTTTAAATTACTTACACAAAATATGAAGAAGTGGACTGGTTTCCTTCCGAGGCTCACACTAGCTTGGACATTGGGGTTTGACCAAGTCATTTTAGAAGTGAACGCCCAAGAGGTCATCCACTTGCTTTCATCTTCCTTTTCTGGGACCGATATAGATAAATTTTTATTAGCAAGTACCGGGGACTTTCTCCAACTTGATTGGGAGGTGAAAATCAAGCATGTACATTGGAAAGGAAATCAGTGCGCGGATTAACTAGCCGCCTTTGCAATCCAGAGAAGCCCAGGCCTACATATTCTTCAGGAGCCTGCTCTGGCCATCCAGGATCTTATCCACAGGGACCGTCAAGAGGTCGCATACCACCGAGCGATGCATGTTTCATATTAGCTGTTTTAGCTTTCCATTGTATTTTTTTTAAAAAATTATTCCTTTGTAACCGGAAGGTCATAAGTTTGAGTAACGAAAACAGTTTTTTTGTAAAATTCAAAAGCAGAGATTAATGACCTTCACTTTACCATCGCAAAGCAGAGAGCCTTGTATTCTGAGTTTTCCCTTTCCGAGAAGTTGATTCGTCTAAATAAACATCCAAATTATGAATAAGTTTAAATTTTTATAATGATACTGCATTTTGTTTTAATTTAAGTTGTAATTTGCATTATTAATTATTTAATACTTGAACAAATCAGAAAATATGTTCAAAATCAATATGGATGATTTGCTTATATTGTTTCAAATCCTTATAGCGATAACCTCAAATTGGACTGTTTCATTGAAACATTATTGTTGTCAATTGAGCTTCATGTTTACTTCATTTTTAAATAATCGTTATCTCTAGCGTTAAATCACCTTCTTTATATGTTGAATAGTTAAACTTAATTATAAAATTCACAAGGCTTCAAAATATGACTGTTAAGTCTCAAAAGGATATATAATTACTTCAACATCTCTTTTAAGCGTTATGCAACTTCACTCTCTTACCCATAAGATAATAAAGCTAATGCACTATTATCTTTGAATTTAGAAGGTCCTTATTTTAATGTCAAAGGACTACAACTGCAAGCTGACATGTTCAGTATGGCTATAGTCAAAGTATTTCTCGAGTATTGTATTTGCTAGAAAATCCTTTTAATTAGAACAGGGGGAAAAGGAAAAGATCGATTCATGTCGTGAAACATATAAAATAGTTTCTAAATCTTGAACATAAGAGGAAAAAAAAACCCTAAATCATTTAGCTGATGAGATGATGCTGTCAATTGTAATAATTTATTCCAAAAGTGACTTAAACACCAAAGCAAAACATACCAAACAAACCGAAGAGGCAATGAGTACTTTTTACTCAATATTATTTATCTAAGAGTACTGGTCCATTACTTTCTCTGATAACTCAGTTTAATCTACTGCTAGTGATGCTTAAATCAGCATAATACTTGGCAATCCAATCTTCGATGATCTTGATCTCAGTCTGTCTCTGTGTGATCAACCACACTGGATCATCAGGACGTGATTTGAGTATATCCATGCCATGAGAACCTGCGAGCATAAATTGTACGATAGAATGAATTCCACCATATAATATTCTTAACTTGTCTAGTTGCGTTTACTTTCTAACATGATTCAATTTTCTTTTAGTACACGACAATAAATGAAAGCTCCAGATAATCGTATCCTATTTATTTAACTAGGTTCAATTGTATTATTATTATTTTAATTTTTCATCAATAGAATTTAAAATACTTAACTAGTGCAACTAAACCAATGTTGGAGCAGCTAAACCAGAATGGATTCATGAAGCCTTTAACCTCGAGATCCTAGATAACTTAATGAAATGGAGTTGAGGATATACCGTTTGTTGTAGTGACCGCAACAAGAGTGTCTGACAGGTTCTTCAATACCCTGCAATTAGAGTACAAAAGGCTTAGCTAGACAGAGACAAGAGAGAGGTTTCAGTTTCTCCAAGGTTTATGGGGCTTACCCTCCACTACTGTAAGGATCTTTCAACCCATTGGAGAAAATGATGTTGCTACCAAACCTCTTCAGTATCAACTCTATGTTCTGCAATGAGAAGGAAAGAGAAAAATGACACCACAAGTTTTTAGTGACTTCCAAGCAAAGCAGTATCAACAGGTATTGCTTTTAGAATTTAGAGAAAATCAAATAGAAACATACTTGGCCTCCATAATAGGTGGTGATCCAGTGCGGCCGAGGTAAGACCCCGTACTGCCTCTTGCAGTCGTCAGTGAATTTGTTGTAGTCGAAGGAATCAGGAGGGAACATGGTACCAGTGCCATGAGCAATAGGCATCACCATCTCACTACATGTCTATACAACAATAATCATTTCTTTGTTTCTAATTCTCAGAACACTGAATGAGGAACCATTTAGAAGTAATACAACATTTAACTTAATGTACCTGCCAATCCCATCCAACAATATCAGCAAAGTTGCGAGTGCTATAGCACGGGCTGCTTCCCAAGTACGCAACCATACCAGCAAATACTCTACTCAGAGTATCGTTTCCAAAACTGCCATCTATGGCTGCACAGATCTTGTTCATTCTGTATGATGGCGCTCTATTGTATTGAGCAGCAGAGCAGTAGATATTGTCCAAAAGGTCCGTCAGCTGAGAAGAGTTGTCTAAGGGACTAGGAAAAGAGGAAAGATGAGTAAATGACAAGAAGCAGTGTACATAAATTGAAACAAGATTGCGATCCGAGGTCATTACGCACTTGCAAGTCATGAATTTCTGACTGAGGATTGACATGCCATTAGGTTGAGCAGCGATTTGGTCGATCTCGGGCCATGATTTCTGTATGGCTTGGTAGCAAGTCTCACTAATCTCCTACACAGAAATAGCCTATTTGACATTAGCAACTATTAGGTACTTCTAAAACAAAGAAAAATGAATGAAAGTGAATAGAATTCAGAAGTATTGACTCTGAAGTCCTCGGTGACGACAGAATAATATCCATTCTGCGTTGTAATGTTATCGAAGTAAAGAATTGGCGCTGATGAGGCCAACGCTCCAATGGCAATATGAGGGTATTTGAGGCGGAACCATGAAGCCAGCACTAGATATATGGAACAAAAAATTTGAAGAAGTCAAGTTTTTTGCTTAATGTATATGATTATTATTATTATTGTGTTATAACAAACAAAAGTCACGTACTTCCTCCATATGATCCTCCCGAAACGATAACGGGGGAGTCTTCAGCTTGCAGATTTTGCTTTACATGAATGATAATTTCTGCATAATCTGCTATAGCTTGAGATGAGCTGAAATAACCACGCAAGCTTGCATTTTTTAGAGCATCATCACTTGAATGGAATGGAACCGATTGTCCATAGAACCTATGCTGATGAAATAGATGCACGATGGTCAATTGCTTAATAACATGTAAGGTATCCCAGTAAATAGAGAAATCAATTTCATGATGAGCATACCTCTATATACAACAAACAAGCGTTAAAGCGTTGAGCATTTTCAGGGAAGAAACCGGCAAATTCAAGATCATTATCCAGTGATGACTCTGCACCAAAATGAACAAAGATTGGTGCCCTAGCATTTGCACCACCCCAATACTTGGTGCTGATCACGTATCTTTGCTGAAAGGTTTCGTAGCTTTCAGGCCTATAATTGAAGTGATCCAGGGTTTGATTATAGAAAATTGTAACAGCATCGTCCGACAGAACAGATTCCGTAACAACATCATTATCTTTAAAATGTGTTAATCCTATAGGAAGCCTCCGCTTGATCTTTTGTGTCGCATGAGCTCCATTGGTCAACAAAATCAGCAATGATAGTAATTGAAACCATTGAAACAGAACTGATGAACATTTCATGGTGATACTGTTAGTGTTAGAACGAAAATTCAAAGGTTCTTGCAATGAAATCTGAATCACAAGAAACCTTTATTGTTTATAGTTTTATGTAGGAATCAGCTAAGAAAGCTTGCACTGAAAGTACAAGAAAGATTCAAGGCATGCCAAAATAATAGCTTATATCGTGTTTCAAAAGTCTTACTAGTGGGGATAATCAGTACGTAGACCAACTAACTTAATAGAAGCAGAATTTATATTATGAGTTTAATTTTTTGGCCCTTCTTTTCTGGAATGATGGCTTTTTCTTTTTTAATCTTAAACCTAATGATGCAGACTCATGGCTGTTTGCATAGTAATTAACATTACTATGACAGGTTAAGCTTAGGATACTTCGCAAAGCAACCTACAAGTTTAAGGTTTCAGATTTTAATCAAATTAGCTGAGTTGGCCATGTTTAGATAAATAACAAGCAGCTGATGAGAAAAACAACATGGTATCGTAAGTTCCTTATAATAAGACAACGAAGGATCTTATTCACAAATTTTATCTCAAGGTTCTCGAACTGGGCATCGTCTTAATTTGTGCGGTAGCTTATGGCTCATTTATTTGTCAATTTCCTTTTTGGTCAAATAATAGTTTGATCCCTTGCCTTGGTTCGAATTTTGATAAATAAATGTGTCATGTCACAGTATTATTATGTGACAGGTTCTACTCATAGGAAATTAAAACAACCCTTTCATCCACGCACCTAAGCATAGTAATTAAAGTTTGCAATAGCACTAGTTTTGCTTTATCCCGTCTAAACTTATTGCGTGGCCTTGGAAATCATCGATATAAACATTGACTAGAGTTGGGGATTATAGCTTTGAACTTATCTGTAAGTTTAATGACTCTGTAAATTGGAATACATGAACAGTTGAAGCAATTACTTGGTGCAAGTCAATCACAAATACTCCTCTATCTCCAAATGCAGCCCATGAAAAACTAACGTGGAACACTCAAAACCCACAAACATATAAAATGGTGCAAAACCAGAAAACACCACTAGCTCGCAACCACACCCACACGCACAAAACATGATAAGAAGAGGGATTAATGGCTATTGAATAATGAGCGAGCAACCAAGCTTGAACATCAAGTTTAAGAATGATGTGAAATATATACGACTTTCCATTTTATGCACATTTCAGCTTTAGTACCACCAGAAGGTCCCATTTCTTAACCTACTGAAATTTTAAGCCATACCAAACTCACAATTTGGCATTCCAAGCATAAGAAATCGGAGAAAAGAGAACAAAATGGCCCTTTGATTTAGTTTTTCTACTATAGTACTTCATGAGATCTGATGGTTTGCAGGCGTGGAAGCTATAAAAATAATAATATCAAAGTGATATGGGTACGAATAGTGCTCATTGTCTGATAGCTGTAAATAGAGGATAGTTGGACATCCCTTGCAAGAAATGCTGTTTCACATCCGCACTCTTTCTTCTTGGCGAATACTTCGTTGATTGGGCATGTTTTGCTGCATAATTCGCCATTTCCAAATGTTCATATTTAATTTGTCCTCAAAAGCTCCGAAAATCAACATTTTATCTAAGAAAGAATCACATGTGAATTTATTAATTCTTTTTTCAATAGTTGTATATTATAGCTAATTTTGGAGCACCAATACTTAATTTTTTTTAATTGATGGACAAATCTCTTGCAGGCCATTTGTCTTTTCTTAAATATAGTAGGAAAAACAAGGGTATTCAATTTTAATTCGTTTTGACTTCGATTAAACTCCATTTATGTCAGCTAAGATCATTAACTAAAAGAAATTAGGTATTATCCTTAGTGATTTGTCTTTAACGATTTTAAAAATGACTTTTGTTCCGGAGGTTTTTATGCAAGATCAATCATATGATCGTAAGTACTAAGATTTGACAGTTCAACAAGTATTAGATGTGGAAATGGTGTCTACCTCTACATGTGTACCTTTTATCAGGATACAAATAATTTTCTGGTGGCATCTACACTTGGGAAGAGCAGGGACTGGTTAATACATAAAGATTGTAGACCTCCTGTGGTTCACACCAAATTAAAAAAAATATTATTTAAACCTAGCTCTGGAGTCAATATGATTGGAAATATGCATTCATCAATTCCATAATGAATAAGAAATATTGAATTTTTCAAAGTTTAAAAGTTAAGAGAGGCTGAGTGTCTTAGTAAGAATGTAGCATTTTGAACAATTCATTGTATAGATGATATTTATTTTCATAACGAGTATGCTGAAGTTGGACAAGTCATGTTACTGAACACATATCTTTTAAAATTATCACTTCTAAGTAGTCATTTTTTATATTTGTTATGATAATATCTTTCACTAATTTTAAATAAGATGTTATTGGTTGGAATTAATTTTTTCTTTTTTTGAAACTAAACTGAGGGCCATCGATAATCTACTATAAGAACTAAAATCTTATGAAATTTTTAGACATTTTTTAAATGAAAGAAATTAATCATAGGAAAAGCTATCACACCATTACAATGAGTTACATTGTCATACTACAATCAACATCTAATGTGGTGTCTATAAAGAGCAAAATTGATCAAAAAGAAACAATGAACTAGAACTTCCAGCTGATTTTCGATGCATTACTAAGTGTGTATTGTCCTTGTTGTGAGCTATGAATGCGGCTTGAACCCAATTGGTGATGTATTCAGCGATTTGATATTTTCCCATCGTCAGCGATCTGATGTTTTCCTTCTTCGATTTCCTTGTATAATCTCTTATTTCTCTCCCTCCAATTGGAGTAGATGGTAGTAGTAAAAGCTGTTTTAATAAATGTTCCATTTGGTTCACCTGGCCTGGTCCATACAATAATCATGTTAAGTGTCTCTCTCCATTCAAATGTAAACTTGGGTAGTTATAGCATACTCATTATCCTACTCTAGATTGCTTGGGTGTAGCTAAATTAAAAAAATAAATGATTCCGACTCTTTGCTGTAAGTTTACATAAAACACAAATGGGATCATAATTCCCAAACTACCTATCCTTGGTTTTAAGTCAATTTTTGATTACTAACCAGGTGAAAATGGAAGCTTTCAGGTTTAAAGATTGTCTCCAAATAATATCAAACCAAGAAACCTATTCAGCATCACTCGACAGTATCTTATTATAGGTGCTATTAAGAAATGTACCTATTGGGTTAGGCAGCCAAATGATGCTGTCCTCTCCCATTACATAAGGAAGAGGAGGCAAGTACTCTGAAAGTAAGAAAAAACCTCTAAAATTGCTACCCCATTCTCCATTATAAATGAGTGAAGAGACCCTCGCGTTCAATGGGATATGGTTTCTGAGTGGTGCTAATGCTTCTCTCTGAATAAATGGACTATAAGACATCCAATTATCAAATCAAAACCAAATGCTTGCACCATTCCCCAACCGATGCTTAATGTAAGGATAGATCAAGCTCCTTAAGTTAAGAATGTAGTTGAAAGTCCAGGAATATTCTCTAGAATTTCCAAATTGTCAGAAACTCCGATCCTAAAGATTATATTAATTTACCCACTTGATCCATAATGCTTTCTAGTCATTGAAGAGTCGCCATATTCTTTTGCGTAAAATAACCTTTTGTATATGGAAATTGAGATAATTCCGAGTCCACCTCGCTTCTTTGTTAAAGTAATGTCACTCTATTTTACCTTGGCCTTTTTTACCATTTTATGTTTTTCCTGACCACTAGTAGGAAAGCATATTCATGTACAATTTTGTTTATCCTTCAAGTTGTGTTTCAATAGTTATTGACAATTATTAAATTAGTAGAATTTGATTTAGACAGTCAAAAGTGCACATATTATTTTTCTGTTAGTTTGTTCTATACTTCTGATGTTTGTTAATAATAACAGTAAATTATAAAGGTCAACGGCATAATATGCTACATATTTTTAGCTTTTTCTATTCTTAGTTGATCTATTTATACAGTGTAATCATCTAAATAATATATAAATTTTGCAATATATTCTTGTTCTTCTTATCTTCAACTTTCTGTCAAATAAACTTTTGCAATTTTTATTTGAAGATACCTTTCAAATTGGTATCAAGCCTTCGTCCAATATATCCAATTACCTCTCATTAAAAAGCTTAACCAACCTTCTAATAAATATATATAAAGTGTATTTAAACTCACCATTTACAATAGTAGCTTAACCTATATATTTGATGGTGAAAATTACTAAGTTTAGGCAATTAGAATGGAGGCCTCCTTAGATGGGAGTAATCTTTGAAAGGTTATTGGAGAGGAGTACGAGATTCCTTCATTGCCTAACAATTCAACACTTGCTCAAATAAAGGTTTAGAAAGAAAGGATGCAATGGAAGTTAAAGGCAAAATCATACATATTTTCTGTTGTCTCATTAATAATTTTTATTAGGATTATAACCCTAAAATCAACTAAAGACATTTGGTACTAACAAGCTCCTTAACATTGTTAACCAGGTAAGGTTGTTATGTTTCGATATGTCTAATAGTAGGATTATACAAAAAAATTTAGTTAAAGTACTTGAAAATTTTCAATAATTTCTTTATTGTAGAACTCTATGTTACTTTAGAAAAACTATTAAATGCATTGTAGGCATAAGAGCAAAGAAGACTCATGAGGCAAGAAGCCACAATTTAAGGTGTCATAAAAACTAAGATCCAAAGTAAAGAAAAGAAAAGAAAGAAAACAAAAAATGTTGATGCAAATGAGTTTGTACCTAATTATAATAGATAGTAATAGTGACAACAAGAAGAAAAATTACCCTCTTTGTCATTATTGGTAAGAAATGGCAGCCTCCTTTTAAATGTTGGAGAAGGCTATATTTAAAGTGTAATAAAGGCAACAAAATTGGAAATAATAATATAAGAATATCTGTAAGAGCAACTCTCAAAAACAAAATGAAACTCAAGTTGTATTCCAACAAAAGGAGGAAAAGCAATTTTTTGTAGCCACATGCTTTGCTCAGCTATAGCTCAAGTAAAAATTGGCCCGTTGATAGTAGTTGTACTAATCACATGACCCCATAATCAACAACTATTTAAGGAACTTGATAGATATACAATGTCAAGAGTTAAAAATATTGAGTACATTATAGTCAAAGAAATGGAAATAATAACCATTGAATTTTTCAATGGTACAAAAATGATATTTGATGTTTTATTTGTTTTTGAAATTGATAAAATTTTATAAAGTGCTGAGCAATTTTTTGAGAAGGGTTCTAAAGTAATTTTTAAAGATAAGCATTATCTAATAAAGATGCAACTGACCAAGAGATGTTTAGAATCAAAATGCAAGACAATTGTTTTTCTCTAGATTCAATGTAGTTGAAATAACTTGAAATTTGATGTCACTTTGGGGTTACTTCAAAATTTTAACCAAGGATTGCATATAGTGCAACTCGGGTCGTTTTCTTTTAGGAACAAAAAAATGATATTAATTTCCTAAGTAACTAAATGCAATGCAACCTAAACTATAAAATGGGGTTTGATTTAAACAATTACCGCTGAAGTTTGCAGAATTAAAATAAATATTAAGGACTTGTTTTTGGTATTTTAAAATTAAAATGAGTGATATGAAATGATAGTAAGTGAATGGAGTACGCGTTTCAAAAAAAAAGGGAATGGAGTACGAAGGAAAAGTGCAATTAACTAACAATGATTAAAAAAAACAACCCTTTAGTTCAACAGCGTAAGCAATCATCACTCAACAAATATTGGAGTTAAAACAAATAAACTAAGAGTTATAATCAAGCTTTTAATCTAACAACTGAGCCACCTCTGTTGGATTCGTGTTTTGCGTACCGGGGCGAACTGGGCCCCGCATACCCCAAGTTTGCACGCGACCACAACGTTCAAAGGTATTGTCCTCTTTGGTACTCGAACTCGAGACCTCAAGGTTTTGTTGCATTTAAATGCACGCTTCTTACCATTGAGCCAAGTGGTGTTGGATTATGTTGGGTGGATAGAACGCGCACGTGAAGTGGAAAGTTGCATCATTCCGAATTGGGGTCTCCCGTTGGGACATCGAGTAGGATGGGATTTACCACCAGAGCCCTGGGTCAAGCTTAACACAGACGGCTCTTTTACTCCGGGATCGGTGCGGCGGTTTCATTCAGCATATTGGTAGCGGATCTTCCCTTATGGCTGAATTACGGGGCGTCCACTCAGGCCTCATATTCGCCTAGTAATTTGGTTACCGTCGGGTTATCTTAAAAACGGATGCCCTAGAAGTCATTAATTTGCTTTCATATCCCATTTCTGCAACTGATAATAATCACTTTCTGTTGGCAGGTATACAAGGGTTGCTCTAGCGTGAGTGGGAGGTGCGCATCCAACACATACATCGGGAGGGAAACTAGTGCGCAGATCAACTGGCCGCTCTTACAGGCAAGACATGTCCAAGACTTCATATACTTCGAGAGCCCCCTTTGAGTGCTCAGGATCTCATCCGATGGGACCAGCACGGACTTGAGTACCGCCGAGTTTTACGTAGCTTAGATTATTAGTAGTTTAGCTCCTTTGTATTAGAAAAAGTGAATAAATATGAATTTATTTTTGAAACCTATTATTTTATAATTAAAAAAAATAAAAATTAACAATTCTATAATTATTTGCGTTAATTCACTTTTCAATTCCTCGCATCATATTATTAATTCTTTTAGATGTTACATTTAGAAATCTCTTAAGAATCTCTGTTCTCTTTCACTCTTTACTTTCGTTGTTATTTTGGCTCACAATTCGGTTCAAGGCACTTGCAACTATCGTTCCATAAGTACGCGGTAATTAATGAGCTTTAAATGATAATCTAACTCTCCTTTTACAAAATAGTTTCGCCTAAAAATAACCAAATAGAAAAGGTAAGGTGTAAATTGTTTATCTTATTAATTAATTCAATTAACTAAATTATATACACAAATTAAAAGGCTGACATACCAATCTGAATAACGCTCAAAATAATTGAGAAAATTTTAAAAATATTATTTTAGTGATTTTTATAGTTATTATAAATTATATTAATTTAATTATTTTTATACACCAACAACAAATTAATTATAATATGAATAATTTATAATTAATTTGTTTTTAAAAAAGATCTATAAAAATTTGTTTTCACATAGCTATCTCCGAGTTCTTGTTAGAAACAACGTACGTGACTTTGGGATCCTAACTTGAACCCTTTTTCCTATGGCCATAATCTTCTCATCCAATTTTCTTTTAATAAACTTCTCATCCTTTAAATCATGTGGATTTGGTCAAAATAATACAACCAAGCCAACTATTATCATACTAGACGAGAATGACTTTTATCTGGAAGTTATGGAGGACGGAAAGCAAACTAACATGCAATCGATGTAACCATGGCTTCGTTTTTTCTTTGCTGCTTGTACAAGTTTTTGATGACGAGCCACAAATGACATAAGTCCATGACACCTTTTTTTAGTGAATATGAATGAATTTCGCATGATAATAATTTTGACGCCTAATTTATAGTATATAATCAATATAGTATAGTTTGAGAAAGCAAAGGAAAAAATCTAAAGAGAAACCAATCCTATAATTAAAAGTAACTTTAATATAAAAGAAACAAAAAATAAAGGTCATGATACTTATGCAGTGATTCTTCCATCACTATAAATTGGATTTATTTTTCTAATCTTCCAACAAAATTTTCTCACGACAACTTAATATAATTTTTGTTTCAAATATTAATTGGCTTTTCAAAAATTTTGCATATATACAAATATTAATTGGCTTTTCAAAAATTTTGCATATATATATATACATATACATAATAGGTGTATGTAATAGCTATGTTTATTAGTTAATAGCTATACATACTGGTTGGGTCGGCTGGGCCGGTCTTACAAGGCCCAACCCCAGGCCTAGATGTCGACGGCCCGGACGCAGGAGATAATCTCCCATGCAAACGTAAAAACCTAAACCTAGTGCTAACCCCAGGTATATGAGGTACTATTCCTCTCTGATTCAGGTATGACATCTTAACCCTAGTTCTCCTATTTGTTACAACCAAAACCTTCACAGAAAGATTGAATTGAGCGTCGGAGGGGCCTCCCGGGAATCAACTCCCAGCCCGCCATTATTTGTTTTGCAGGTATTCCATAGCCAGAGTCGCACCTATCATGGATCCAAACAACGACGTTCAACTCCGGCAAGATCAGGCTGAACCATTTGGCGCCCACCGTGGGGCCCGGCGTCAGGACACCACGTCCAGAACCACACAGATTAGTCAGGCGGCAGCAGCCAACCCTGATATTGTCGTCGTCACGGCACTTGCACTGCAACGAATGGCTTTGCAGTTACCTGCCGTTCTTCCACCAGCACATCCTAATTCTCGCACATAATTTTCACACCCGAAGGAACAACAACGACCTCAAAACTAAGATCAAGACGAACAGAGCGTAGCTCTGGAGGATAACGCTGAAACTACCTCCCATCTCAACTCACAGCATCCCCTAGATGCTAATCCTCCTGCTCCGCACCAAACCTCTCTCACCCGAAAGCAGAAAGAGGAAGCGGCTAATTTAGTAATTCATCAAATTCTGCAGTCTCAACTGGAACACCAGCAGACCCCCGCTCGGCAGCTGGGTGCGATGGCAGGTCGTCATCCTGCGGAAGCCCTAGGAAAAATTATGGCCGATCGAGTCACTCTGGTTAAGGATTCCCGCCTGAGCCGACCGCCCACACAGTATAGCCCTCTGACCAATCGGTCCTATAACTGGCGAAGGTTTTGGAGGCAGAACGAAAACAGGAGCGACCGATGTAGGGCACAGTCCGGGACAGGAGACAGTAGCAATGCCGAACGACAAGATGACCGACCGGTTATAGTCATCAACATGATTTTTAGGGGTAACGCAGCAGGAGGGTCGACCGCTAAAGGAAGAAAGAGATATGTCAGGCAGGTCGTTGAAAACTCGTCAGCAAAGCAAAAGAAACTAAATGACGTGGTGATCTCGTTTGACGAATCTGATCTAAAAGGTGTTAGCTGTCCTCATGATGATGCACTGGTGGCCACTTTGAGCA
>JAOSBP010000008.1:7846186-7866015 GCA_027563825.1 Erythroxylum mucronatum | reverse complement strand
TTTGGATGGTGAGCTTTGACTATTCTAGGGATTTTCAAGTCAATTAAGTTTTGCAAATTCAAATTGATTTTTATCAATTTTGAACAAATATTAGAGATAAAAATTCTCTTTTAAGACTTAAACAGTAATATCGTTATTGTATCATTTAAATTTTCGAACAACCATAAAGCAACATTCTTTCAATACAAGCATTAACACGTGAACATGTATATATTGAGAATATAGTGTTTGAAATTATAAGACACCAAGTAAGGATGGCTTAAGGATTCAACCAATTCTTTATACAGTAATTACATCTATTGACAAGATGATACAACATTTGCAATTAATCCTATTATTCAATTTATATATGTGTGTGTATATATATATATATATATATTGAATATATATATCTATGTATATATGTGTGTGTATATATATATGTATATGTGTATATGTCTATATATTACATGTATATATTGAGAATATAGTGTTTGAAATTATAAGACACCAAGTAAAGATGGCTTAAGGATTCAACCAATACTTTATACAGTAACGAGATGATATCACATTTGCAATTAATCCTATTATTCAATTGATATATGTATATGATTATTTGCAAATGTGATATCAACTCGTCATATATATATATATATATATCATGTTCTTTGTTCTTTCTTTCTTGTTATTGTAATGTGTTTTCTGTAAAAGAGTTATCAGTGAGTCCAAGGGAACTCCATGTACCAGTCTTTTGAACTCAGATGCTAGCAATTCCCTCACAGCTGATGTAGGAGTCAACAAGAGTTTGACTGATTATACATATATTATATGCCTAGTATGGTTCTTTCTTGTTATGGTAATCTGTTTCTGCAATGCCTTTTATATGCCTAGTATTGATATACATTAACAAGAAAGAAAGCCAACATATATATATATATATATATATTACTCCATACTTGTTAATGTGATTTGTTTTCTGCAATGCCTTTTATATGCCCAGGATGGGGTAATATATATATATATATATATCATGTTCTCTGATGGCTTTCTTTCTTGTTATTGTGATCTGTTTTCTGCAATGTCTTTTATATGCCCAGTATGGAGTTATGTCCTATCATTTGTATTGGCCTGTGCTTCAAGCAAATTTGTATTCTGTTCTTGCAAAGTTTACCCATCATGTTTGAAGCTAAGCTTCTTTGTATCAGTGCTAGACTTAGGCAATTCCAAGACTTCAAGTTAAAAAGAAAATGAGGGGCATCTAATTCTTATGCGTCTCCCCAGGTAAGCAGCATCACAAGCAATCCTCTTTGGCATCAGGCAATCCTCTTTGGCATACATCAGCATCGCAATCTTCGACTACTATCTTTAAAGACCTCAACTTTGGAGTTTATAAATCATTCTAGTGTTTCACGATGAAGCACAAATAACTACCATCACATATTGACTGGAAAATTGATTCCTTATATCAAGCGGGGCATTTATAACAAATTCAAGAGCAGAGGGAAAACATACTGGTAAGGAAAATTACCTTTCTTCTCCTACTATCAACAGACTCAAGAGCAGAACGCAGTTTAGAAACCTGGGTTGCATCTCCTGCTTCCTCCATGGCTAATGTTCAAGCAATATCCTGATAAAAATAAAAGCAGCAGTACAAAGAAAAATCAGACATGCTTAGAATCTCAAAACAAATTCTAATGAATGTATTAAAAATTTTCTCAATACCCAGAACAAGAAATGAAATGGAGGAGGAACGACATTGATAGAGATTGAAGAAAGAAAATACATAAGAATTATCGAAAACCTTAACCCAGTAGAAAAGAAACCCAGTAGAAATATGCTATATCGACAAAAACAAAATAGAAGAAGAAAGAAAGGAAGAACATTACCAGTGTTATTCTTGGTTTCGGGTGTGTCCATGGTGGGCTACAGGGATAGTTTGTGGAGAGATTTGCCAAAGTACATGATTATGGGTTAAGAGATGTTACAAAGAGAGTGAGTTCGGAGAAGTAGACATTATGGTGCCAGAACGTGCGCCAAATTAACTAAGTAATGACTCCCATTCCTCTTGATTACGAGAGGAATGGAGCATTACCTTGTACTTGGGAATGAAAACATTACCCAATTAATGATAGTATCTTACCAAACAGTACATTTCATTTCATACCCATTCCGATATTTTCAAACCCACTAAACAGGCGCCCCCTAAGTTCAGCATGAAGCACGATCAATTAAGGCCTAGCAAGTTACTTAAAGTGGAACTCATTGACTTCGAGCTAGACCAAACTAGTCTAAGTTTTTCTGCCAACCCCAGAGGTTATTCTTCTTTTGCAAGAAATTTATTATCTTTACTCCATATGCTATTAAATTCTAAAGGTAATTTTTATTGAAAATAAATAGAAAATTATATATTTTTATCTCTTAACAAAGAAGTAATCAATTTTTTTTGTTACAAAGGTAAATGCCTTTACCGCTGAATTGGAATAAAATAGCTAAATCAATTTCATAATCAACAATCTTTAATAACCTTTGATTATTATTATCTTCACCAATAAAATAAAACTTTATGTAAATATTAGGCCCAATCGGGCCTGGGGCAGCAAGCTCGGGCCCCATTCCAACAGGCCAAAGGCAATCCAAGCTTGAGCCCGACTCGACTCAGCCCAACCAATTTTTTAAATTAAAAGTACAACAACGTCATTTTACTTTGGAGAGTCGGGCCAACAGCCCGAGCCAGAGTCAAACCTGAGGCTCGACCTAGGCCCAATTGCCACCCCTATATGTCAATAAAGTCATTGTAGTTAATTGATTGTGATATTTAGAGATCCTCCCGTCTATTTCTTACTTTAATTGTCAATATTTCATTACTTTTATTAATAAATATAATCAATTTTCTTGAATTTTTTTACTCATATATAAATATTAAGCAATCAACCATTTTCATTAATTAAAAATATATTTTTCATCAGTATCAAAAATTTTCAGTACAATGAAATTCAAGAATTCATTGAGAGAGCTTTTGGTCATTACCTTTACATCCTATGACATTTCTATCATCTCTTTTGTCCTTATATACCTTAACAAAATGGAATTGTCAAATGCAAAATATAATAGCTGAAATCGATCGTACTTTACTTCTATATGCTTCTTTTCTCAAGCCCTTTTAGTTTGAGTCCTTCTCTGCCACTATTTACCTTATTGATCTCCTGTCCACTTTTGTCCTTTACCAAAAATCATCACATTAACTTTTGTTTCTTACTAAACCTAACTTCTCCTATCTCTGAGTGTTTAGTTGTATTTTTTTCCCATTCTTTGGTTCAACTTGTATTGATAAACTTGTACTCAAATGCACATCTTGTATCTTATTATTTACTTCATAATATTACTATTGTTTTGGCCCACATACATCAAAATATTACATCTCTCGTTATGTTCGGATTCTTAGAATTGACTTTCTATATGAAAAACCCTTCAACTTTGCTCCCTACAATCTTCACCTTCTCAAATCTAAATACCTATATCTTTCATTTTGCCACCTCTTCCTATAGGTCAAACACCTCAACCTCAACCTTAACCAAATTTAGTCTCTCCACCACTCAACACCTTAGTATCCATCTTCACCACCTCAACATTCTATGATCACCTGTACCTATGATTACACCACCTCCCTCGTTGGTTTTTTAATGTATAACACTACCACTCATAACTCTTATGATCTTGATCCCACTTCCTTCACACAAGTCAACAAGTTTCCTTATTGATGCGAAGTTATGCTTGATAAGTTCACTACTCTTCATTGCAACCAAATTTGGATTCTTGTACTTTCAACCTCAAATTCTAATATTATCAATTGTGAATAGGTTTTTCAAATAAAACAAAAGTTTGATGGTTCTTTTGATTACTATAGGGCCTACTTTACTGCTAAGGAACATCATCGAGCTCTTAGCGTTAACTATACTAGCACTTTTAATACTATCACTAAACCTATCACTATCCAAATTATTTTTACTCTTGATATTATAAATAATTGATTTATTCGTCAACTTGATATCAACAATGCCTTTTTATATGATATTCTTCTAGAAACAATTTTTATAATTAAACCTCTTAATTTTGCTACCCTCATCATCTACTTATAGTTGTCATCTCCAAAAAAATCTCTTGCTAAGAAACATCGTCGAGCTCTTAGCGTTAACTATACTAGCACTTTTAATGCTATCACTAAACCTATCATTATCCAAATTATTTTTACTCTTGATATTATAAATAATTGATATATTCGTCAACTTGATATCAATAATGCCTTTTTATATGATACTCTTCTAGAAACAATTTTTATAATTAAACCTCTTAATTTTGCTACCCTCGTCATCTACTCATAGCTGTCATCTCCAAAAAAATCTCTTTATAGTCTAAAACAAGCTCCTTATGCCAGATTTCATCGCCTAAGTTAAAAACTTCTTAAACTAGGATTTACCTTTTATAGATCTAATACTTGTCTCTTTGTTCACATTGCACCATCTTACACAATTTTTCTCTTGATTTATGTATATGACATCTTGGTTATAAGGTCTTTACCTATTTTCGTTTCATATTTAATTCATGATCTTCACTTTACATTTTTTACCAAAGATCTCAGTCCTATTTCTTATTTCCTTAATATTAAAGTCACACTACAACTAATGGCCTTTTGTTTAACCAAACAAATACATGCACTGATTAACTTACACCCCAAATCCAAACCTTGTGTTTTTATCAGTTATTCTCTTATTTATAATAGTCACCACTGTTTTAGCTCATATACATTAAAAGTTACATCTTATTCATGTTCGGTTTCTTGAAATTGACTTTCAGTTTATAAACTCTCCAACTCCACTCCCCCACATTCTTTGCCTATCAAATTCAAATAGCTCTACCTTTTATTTTATCACCTCCTATTACAACTTAGCCACCTTAACTTCCACTAGATTAACCCTTCCACTACCTTTATATATTAGCATTGAATTAATGTTAAGGGGATTATAGAAATAAGGAACAAACCATGGCATGTACAAACCAGCATTTGAAACATGTCCCTTATAAGCTTAACAAACTTAATACCTGTCCACAATAGTAACAATGCTTCCTCTCATCTTTGAAACAATATCTCTTTCTCACCTCTTCAAGAGTCTTATCTCTACTAAGATAACCAACTAAGCCTCCCTCATGTAATTCTTTAATCACTTTCTCCTTGAGTGAAGTTCTTAGAAGACAAAGTTGATTTCTTTTCATGAAAAACCCACTATGCACTTGGAAATCATCATAAGACTTTTTCACCAAACAAAAGTCCCATATCTCTCCAAAATCTCCATTAATCTTATATAACTCCTTCAAATACTCAAGACCCTTATCCTTCATACTTAGGGTCTTCACTATAGCCACCCTTCTATTCAATGCATTAACAACCTTATTATTCTTCCCAGACCTATGCATCAATTTATAAGGAACTTATCAACAAAAGTTAACCATCTAGCATGTATCTTTGTTCTCAATTGCCTTTAACTTCTCCAATACTTTAATCTTGATGATCAATGTGCAAAATAAAATATTTCCCAATTAAATAATGTTCCTACATCTTCAAGGCTCTCATAAAAGTATAAAATTCTTTATCATAAGTAGATCACTTTTGCCTAGCATCACACAGCTTTTTAAGAAAGAAGGCTATTGACTTTTTCCCTTAAGATAGCCCAACTCCAATCCTAACTTCATTAGCATCACATTCTAATTTCTTCCTCAAGATCTCATTCTCCTTTGGACTTATACGGTGGTGAGGTAAGTTATATAAACTAGCCTTAGAAACCAAATCAACGTAGTATTAGATATCTCTCATAGGAGGTAATCCATTGGGTATTACATCCTCAAATTCTTCTAAAATTGGATGTTGTTAGAGTATTTATATTGAATAAACATGAAAATGTTAAAGGGTTTATAAATGGTAAGGATCAACTATTCAAATGACTAGTTCTACTCATGTTGGCAATTGTTGACCCAAACTCAATTCTTGTTAATGGGCTCTACACTCTACCCATATTAAAAATTATAATATTGTATTGTAGCAGGTTTGGTCCGAATTCTTAATTTCATGATTGTCCATCTGGATGTCCAATCCTAGCGACCTAGTCCGATTACCACTGCATTTATTTCAAGTAAAAACTGGAAGTCCAATCTCAGTTGCACTTGAAGGGGAGTATTAGAGTGTCTCATATTAACTAAACATCAAAATTTTAAAGGGTTTATAAGTGGTAAGGGTTAACTATTCAAATGACTAGTTCTAATCATTTTGGCAATTGTTGACCCAAACTTAATCTTTGTTAATGGGCTCTATACTCTACCCATAATAAAAATTATAATATTGTGTCAGAGCAGATTTGGTTCGGATTCTTAATTTTCCAATTATCCGTTTGGATGCCCAGTCTCAGCAGCCTAGTTCGGTTACTGCTGCATTTATTTCAAGTGAAAATTAGATGTCCAGTCCTAGTTGCACTTGCGGGGGAGTATTAGAGTATCTTATATTGACTAAACATGAAAATATTAAAGGGTTTATAAGTGGTAAGGGCCAATTATCCAAATAACTACTAGTAGTTATTTTGGCAATAGTTGACCCAAGCTTAATTCTTCTTAATATGCTCTACACTCTCCCCACATTAAAAATTCTAATAGATGCACTTTGAAGGAATCTCAATTTTTTTTTTCTCCCCTTTTGCTATAAACAAGTATACTTCTCTTGTTTCTTTCATCTCACTCACAAGACTCCCCGTATTATTTTTCAATTCTAACAATGACTTCTTTGTCCTATTAAGTTTCACCACTCTCTTTTCACTTATAAATATTAACTTATACTTCACGTTATTCTTCACGTATCAATAAATATTCTCCCTTACTCGAGTGAAATGCATCAACACCATATTGCCGTGATAAACCCAACAAAATTTGACACTCATCCATATTAACAATATCATATAATAATCTTCATACGAGTATTCACCAATAGAGAATGACACCTTACACCACCTCTAAATCTCCTCCTTAAATCCTTAAAATTCATCTATCCTTGTATTTATCCTCTATACGTCTCCATCCTCTATTAATTGCGTATCTCATATTTCTTTCTAAAACTGGTGAAGCTGTCAAACTCCAAATGAATATGTAATGCTCTTTGCTTTGTTGGGTATTCCACTACTTTTCTTCTTTTTATATGCCCCACTTGTATTAGACCCTGAAAGTATTGAATTTAGTGGCGGGTACGAAGAAACAAGACCATCATTGTTAAACAAGTCACCACTCAATACTCCCGGTTCACATTTCTTCCCCATCGTCAACATCTCTTCGTCAAAATTTGATGCTCTTAGTATTTGCCCTTTTAATAATTTGCAACAAGTAAATGTCGTTAATACCTCCTTGGAAGCTGATTGTGTATCCATGTTGCTCTCTCCAACATATTTTTTGTGAAGCTAATCATTGTGCGGACTTCTTCGCTAAGCAAGGTTCTTTGATTATGACTCGATAGTCTCTTTGGGAGACCCCAGCCCCAGAACTACGTCTGTTGCTCCAGAATGATCAAAGATCCGTGACATTTTTGAGGCGTTAGCCCTCGTTAGTTTTTCTTTCTCCTTTTACACAAAAAAAAAAAAAAGATATGCAAATGAGTCCGGTAATGCCTGGATGCTCTTAAGGTAGGTTCTCATGAAGATTGTACGAAGTAAATTTGCACACCAATAATATTCAAAGTTCTTGGTGTCATTAAGGTTAACAAGTTGAGATCATAACACTAACAAGGAAACAAACAATGTGGAGACGTAAAGATGAATACAAAGATAATAAATTTTAGGAATTTTGAAAAAGAGATTTAAGAATTTTATAAATTTTAAGTTATTTTGAATTAATCTAATTATATATTTAATCAAAGTTTAAATTTAATTTTAAAATATTAATTTTAAATGAGTAAAACTCACTATTTTCATGCGAATGCTACATAAAATAATGTCACAACAACGCTAATGTATTTAACCAAAGAATCATTAATCCATTCAAAAATTTTATCACTCAAAATTGAAATGTATCTTCATCAACAAATCTTTACAACAGGTCCTTTTTCTTTTCCTTTTCTTAATCAACACTAAAAGATCCCTTTTAATCCCTCGTTCTTGGCAGCAGGCTCTTTTTCCTTGATGGCGACATTTTCAAAAACCTTTTTCATGGACTTGCGAAAATAAGAAAAAGAAAATATTTGCTTCTTTCCATTAACAATTGCATGAACTATGATTACATAAAATCGACAACAAATGAAATGAGTGCAAAAATGAAAATTTTGAGAAATGGCAAATGCAACCTATTCACACCAAAATAGGAGTAAGAAAAAGCCTCAAAAAAACAAACCAACCGCTCATACAACAACCCACACCCTTCCCAAAAAGATTTATAGGAAAAAGTTGCTTTTTATCAAAATCTCAACCCGCAGCAGTAGTACATAAGATACATCGCAAGCGAGGAACACTTGAATTATCATCGTCATCGTCATCTTCATCATTCTGATCATGATCAAAACCAGAAAACTGTTCCCTCCCTGTCTCTCCATTTGCTCCTCTTCCACTAACAGTATGCATGGAATCCATAAGACAATTCATGTGATAAGCATGACAGCAAAAGAATGTAATGACTGATACATTTTGAATCGAAAAGGGATCGAAACACATGCAACATCTCGTATCTCCCCTAGTTTTTGACTTGACTTCCATGCTTCTCACAATAGGTGTCCTCTCAGTGGCCTGAGAATCCCTACTGCTGTCCCTTTTCATTTGAGCATCATCTTCTTCATTGCTCAAGTAAATTCCCCGCCTTGCTTCATTGAAATATTTAACCAAGAGGTTTACACAATCAGCCTGTGTACCATTCATAGATTACAAAACTGTCAACGCACTTCAGAATTTTGAATTTTGTTCAGATGCAAAATTAAGAACGTGAAAACAGTACCTTGAGGATATCATTGCAACCATGTCTAAGGGACGTTTCAGTTCTGTAATCTGTGATAATTTTGACCAGACGATCCCTAAGCCTGAAACAAGAACCAAAAAGGGAGAAAAAAGAACAATCACCAAAATCATCGTTTCTGAGTGAATAAAAATCTATGAATGTCGTATTTACATATGTGCACATATATATATCATTCCACTTGATTAGATAGTTTTGAAGTTTCACTTTGACTATCCATGCATGAACAATTGCATGTTGATTGAATTAACAGCATGCTCACACAGAACAAATGTGTGTGCACTCTTCTCCTTCTCCTCCTTTTATCTTTATTTTCAAACGATATTAAAAGTAATTTAACATGATATCAAACCAAGTTCAAATTCTGAGCACCTTTATACCAATGGTAATTTTCAGAGCATAAGGCTTTCGAGCCCAAAATGTAATCCCTAACCTTTGTTTTTCTTAAGATCCTGTATTCCTTCGTTAGGGACTGATAAGTTTTCTTTTCTAGCTAAGCACTTCTCTCAATTTGTCTTTCTGAGAGCACTGTCACCTATATTTCCTTTTCTGCCATTAAGACCATCCCTATTATGTTTATCCTCATGATAGTCCTTTGAGAGCATTGTTAACTGTATTCTGTCTTTCCTTCCATCGATATTCTGTATCCTTTTGATAGCCATAAGAGTATTCCTACCTCCGTTCTTGTCTTTCCTGTTCTTTGACTTGTATTCGATTTTTCCTATCTCCTTCTTCTATGGCGAGCATCTCTTTTCTACCTTTTCTCTTCTCTCAACAATTGCCTTAGTCATTTTTGCTGCCAACACTTCGCATTTACTTTCAAGTTCTAATTTTTTTCTTTTTTTGATTTTAGGGTTTATCAATTAAAAAGAAAAAGAAAAGCTAGCAAAAACAGGAAAATAAAAACCACAAAAAGAAAAATAAGGCGAAAATAAAAAATAAAAAAGGAAAGAACATATTACTTCTTCATTTTATTTGTTCAAAAAATTTCTTTTTGTAAATTTAGAATTCATATGCAAGCTGGACCTATAAAACATCAACTTACTAACTTGAAGGGTACTAACTTGAAGGGAAGTGTCGAATATCATAAAAATTCATTATTTAGTATAAAAATATTAGGTTAAATTATATCGAATATCCTGACCTATAAACAAAATATCAAATAAAACTCAACTTTCATTTTTTAACACTAGATATCACAACCTATAAAAAATGTATAACTATATCCCAATTAGTTAGAAAATTCAACTGTGTTGAACTATTATTTCTCTAAAAATTTAATCAATAGTATGGGTCAAGGCATACTAACCGAGGTATCTCCAACCCATTAGGCACCATGTTTACAATATATAAAGGGTCCAGATTGCCAACAGTGTGCTCTAACAATACTCCGACCTGAAAAGAAATCAAATGATACGCATATCATGATAACCAGGAAAAAGAATGAAAACTTATCATATTTGTGCATGTCATACAAAACTAGCATAAAGTGTGCAATTAGATTACCATCTCAGGTTTGTTAAGACACTGCTTAACCAATTCTTCCCAGAGTTCATCGTCTTGTTGCATGCTTACAAACTCTACAGCCTGCACAGACAATCATGATACAGCTCCTATCACTTCCAACATCCAGGTTTCAAATAAACACAATGACAACCCAAAGAAACAAACAAGAAGCTTCCATCAGAGACAGAATGGAACCTCTTCAATGTCCCCCAATTTATTAATGATGACAGCTAGGGCCTTCCTCGAATTTCCCATTCTTCCAAGTATGAAGACTTGCTCCCGTAAAAGATCTCTTTTGACACAAATTTCATGTGCCTGAAATTAAAGCTTACGGCTTTTACAAACAGTGTCAAAAGTAATCAACATTGATTTACTTTAACATATTAATCTTGTGTTTATGAACTAGCCAAACCTTCTCAAGTGTGTAATGTTGGCTGCTACGAAGAAAAGGAAGTAACATTTTTGGATCATAGTCTGCGTACAGCTCTACCTGTCCCAACCAGATCAAAGTTATGCCAGATATTTAGAGTGAGTTAAGCCATAAGATCAATTCAAGTTAGCATGAAAAATTACAACTATGCCTGCAACAATTTACCCTGGACACCAAAGAGATGCTTTTAAAGATTCTAAGCCATGCAGGTAAAAGGAAGTTGACCACAAGTAGCAGAACAAGAAGATCCTTTCAGTTAGACATTTATAATAGGATGTTGCAAAGAACTTGTGTTTCAGTCTCAGATACTTATACACACAGTTGAACAAGAGGAACAAGTTTTTTTTTTTTTTTTGGGAAATTACATGTGGAACAAATTGGATATACCACTGGAGAATCTAGGTTTAACAGGAGAATAGAACAGATTCAAATTGTCTTACCCCGTATCATTGGAAAACAACCATTAACAAACCGAAGATGTTGACATATAGTTTACATTCTCTTATCTATTAAGCCCATTCTAATTGACTCTAAATTGACAAGTTGTTCATATGGAAACAAAAATAATTTGCCATTTTAACAAGCAATAAACTCTTCAAAAAGGAAAATATTAACGATACTGAGACTTCTACCAACATAAGACAACCAGGTAAAATATTTAAGCCAACCACCTGCATATCATGAAAATCCTTTCCAGCATGTGGATTCACTTCAAATAACGAATGCAGATATAGATGCAAGAAATATCTTGAATCACACTTGTTGCTTGCAGCCAGCAGTTGTGCTACAACTTCAGATGGAGAAATTAAATCTTTGTTCTGAATCAACAAGGTCACTGCATGTTTGGAATCAAGCATCATTAATTGGACAACCTGCACATTAGCATACCAGCAAAAAAGAAGTAGATAAGTTTGCCATAGTTTCAGATAACCAGTAAATATAGCAAACTGAAATAGGAAATAACGGGAAACAAAGAAATATTGAAAAATAGGTGATCTGTAATAGTCAAGCAGGAAATATAGCAAACTGAAATAGGAAATAACGGGAAACAAAGAAACATTGAAAAATAGGTGATCTTGTAATAGTTTTCTCACAACCTACATGGCAAACAATTTTCCAACACACCTATCAAATGACTACTCCAAGAAGAAAGTCAATATTCAAAATATCAGCAAAACCACAACCACTAGCAAGTCCTGAACAGTTTATGTTGCAAATTGGATGTATGAACAGGTTCTCAATTATTAAAGCTAAAATTATAGAATAGAGAGCAACAATAGAGCATAATCAATTTTCAATCTATTGCCATACCTTTTCACGAATAGCTTCATATAAGTTGTGTTTTTCAATGAAATCAAATATTTCTGGCTTCATAAGCTGAGAAAGGTAAAAGAAAAATGAGAGACCAGCAAATAAACAAACAAGAAAATGTTACTAAATTAAGATAATTGAGCGCACAACTATAGTTTTATTGAATCAGACTAGATAAAAAGGGACTTTTATTACTTCTGTCAGCACCAACATATACTTACATCAGCATAAAGAGAAAAGGCTTTCTCATATTGCCCATCAATTACATACAACTCTGCTAATGCCTGAAATAGAAAAATACTGTGATTAAAGACTTGCAGATATCAAAACTTCCTCAGATGATACGCAGGACTCCCAAGACAAACCTCTTTGAGTGCATCGGTCATGGATGAGGAATTCAGTTGAGGTTCTATGGCAGAGATAACTGGCAATGCAGAATATATTGCAGATGGCCAAGATTTGACAGTTGACAAAAGATCCTTGTGAAAAGATGAATTTGTTGCCAATGCTACTAAAGCAACCTGAAGAATGAACATGAACACGCATTCTTACCATGTAGGAACAGAAAAATAAAGTACAAAGAGGTACAAACCTCATAAGCAGTATCCCGGAGTCTAGGGTTCTCTGTTGGTATATAAGGAACTAATACAGGAAGCTGGCGGAGATGAGCAAAATGGAAAACCCACCTGCAGAAAACAGTCGCTCTTGTTACTAAGTGCTAAGGATAATTTTGGCATTCAACTATTTAAGAACAACCTAAAATAACATGGCAACTATATAAACATAACACGGGCACCGTTGTAAGGGTAAGCAGCACTGGCATCTTTCAGTCTTTCTTTCTCACTCTTTCTCTCTTCACAAAGTTACAAGTGACCATATAAACAAAATGTTTATGATGGGAACATGTATATATGTTTGCCTTACCTTTCCCACGCTGATGCTGAACTCCGCAACAATTTGGGGCACAAGGATGCAGCTTCACCATACTTTCTTTCAACAATCAAATGATCAAGATATCTGGACCCCACCTGTACACATGGATCCCAAATTTAATCATTTGTGAAACTAATCTAATCAGTTCTATTTAAGTTGCAAGAATCACATGTTCTTGGGTTAACCTCGTCACCAAATTGAACGACTGTCCAAATTTGCAATGACGTGCTAAACTCACTATTGGCATGATAACAATATTACAGTGAAGTTTTGAAGAGACATCAAAATGTTAATCATGATAAAGAAAAAGGAAAATATTTTATTTGATTCATAAGGTCATTAAAACTTCCTTTGAGTCATTAAAACTTCCTTTGATAATTCTTTCTCCTTAATATTACGGGGTTAAATGGACCTACTTGTACAGACATACTCACTAAACAATGTCAAAAGGATGTCTTGATCTGAAAATAAATTGAATGATCCCACGCATATAGAAGCTTTGTCATTGGAGATATTGATTGGATTGCACTATGCTGTAACTTGATCTCTAAGGACCAATGTCACAATTTTTCACAAAGAACAAGAAAATATTTGATAAGAAAATTTCTAAAGAACCTGTGGATATCAGTAGAACTACACATATTGCTAACCAAGGAAGAGATATCATAGTAAAGACAAGATAGGCTTGTCCAAAAGAACCATAATCCACATGCATGCTGTAGAATGTACAATGCATATCTACATATTTTAACACAGGTAAATAAATCAAAGTACCTCATCCAGGAGTTCACTCCGACCTTGACCTGCTTCAACTGCAGCTAAAGCTTTTTCATGCCAGCCATGTTGCAAAAGCCATGATATATGGTCCTCAGCATCCCTAAAATATGTCAAAGTACCCAAGAAGAAAGCAAAAATGAAGAGGCAAATTGTTGAGAATAAAAATGAAGAACAGAATAGAGAGAAGAAGAGAAGGAGAAAAAGAAGAGTCCAGAAAGAAAAGAGAAGAACAGAGAACTTTAGAGAAAGAGAGACGCACACACATTAGCTAATTCACATCCCCCTCGTGAGGGAAACGGTTACAGTTTTATACTAGTTACAGTTGTGTAACAGCTATAATATTTTTATACGTAACAATTCTTTCTCCTTTAGAAAACCTTGTCCCCAAGGTTATGGAGGTTTACAAAATGGACAAAAAATGAATAATCTTATTTTCTTTTCACCACCCATCTTCTTCACAACATCACCAGCAATTGCTCCTTTAGCATCATGGAGGAAGGAGATTAGTTTATCAGAATGAGACATAATCGCACAGAAAACTCCAGCAATGTAACCACCTGCAAAGCTCACACTCTGCTCATTTAACAAAACTCCAAAACCAGATGAAATGTTTTTATACTTTGCAGGGTCAATTTGCATGTTACTCTTAACGAAAACAAGAGGAGTAACTGTCATGTGGGTTAGACCACAGCTAAGAAGACCACCAGCCGTACAAGCAGCGTATAAAGCCAAAGAGTACATCTCGATCTTACTAGGCTCGCTGGGAGAGGGGACGAATAAGGAACCATCGGAGGCGACGTCATTGTTATTCATGAGAGGGGTGGACTCTACAGCCAAAGACTTTATGTAATCCTTCTCTTGCATGGGTTGCTCGTTTCGATTCGTGAGTTCTGGAGTAACTGCAATAGTAGCTCCCACGTCCACTCCTTGTTGCTTCAAAAATTGTGTCACCACAGTTTTAAGCTGCAGCAGGTTGTTCTCCAATTTTTTTGTTCTGTTTAGAACTTCCAGAAACATTTTCTCATTTCTGCTTTGAAATTCCATAAACATTTTCTCATTCCTGCTTTGAAATCCAAAAACATTTTCTCGATTCTGATCTGTGCTTCCATCAAGCTTTACATGTTTTCTTCGATTCCAAACAGAACCAACTTCTCTGATACCATTTGTTGCGAATAAAAATGAAGAGTAGAAGAGAGAAGGAGAGAAGGAGAAAGAGAAGAGTCCAGAAAGAAGAGAGAAGAACAGAGAACTTTAGAGAGAGAGAGAGAGAGACACACACACGCACATTAGCTAATTCATATCCCCCTCATGAGGGAAACGGTTACAGTTTTATACTAGTTACAGCTATAATATTTTTACACGTAACACAAATAAACTAACAAAGATGCACAGTCTTTGAAAATTAAGGGAAAATGCCCATGAACTTTATGATAAAGAAGTACATGCTTAGACTAGTGGGTGCAGCTAACCGATTGATACTCTCCCCACAAAGGGGGTCTGAGTCAACATCCCTCTGAAAAGCCCTCTCTTTGTTGCCAAATACAAAAAGCATCTTCCATGAACGCTTAGAGAAAATGAAGAAAAAAAACCAATGTGCACTAATTTTAAGCGTTATCTCTTGCTTAAATAGCTTTCTCATCACATTATATGCCGACTTTTTGACTAGGTTGGCATAGATGTATTCACTCCTAGATCAGCTAACTACTCATTATAAGGCAGAAATGACCCAAATTACACTTCACCTGGTTTGTAAGTCATAAGCACCATAAACTGCAGGACATGCTTGTGGAATTAGCATGAACATATGGCTTGGCTTAGACAACAAACAAAGAAGCTATGGACATAGAAGACACTATGTTCATCTACATATGAAATAGCAACCAATATATTATACAAGGCACCTAGACAAAGACAAAGCTCCTATGTTCAGAGTAAGCTCATGTCCCAACAATTTCCAGTGATAAGGCAAACTGAAAAGTAAGGCTACATTGTTCAGAGATGAACTAAGACACCTCATATGTATGGAGTTTCTTTTTAACATAATCTTAAACAGATGCAATGTTTTAATTCTTGGCATTTACTCTACAAGAAATTTCAAAGGAAAAATTGTATGCATGCAGAGGCAATGAACCAAACATGTTTCATTGGAAACTAAAATCTGACAAGAAAATAACTAACCTCGGTTTTGCAATGACCACATCTTTTGGAGATACAATATAATACAATGGCTCATCACCAGCAGCCCACTGTCCACCAGCATAGCTGCTACCTATATTCACATTAAGGTATTACTTTCAAAGCAGATTGTCTGCTAGATTGAGACCAAAATCACATAAAGTCAGAAACCTGAGAATGGAGCATGAGCAAGAGAATAGTCCTTTCCCTTGTAATGCTCAAAGCCATGAACTGGAAGGGCATCAGTTGCAAGTTCATCATTGTTCCATGTGACAATGCGTACTTCTGGTCTTTGTGCATTTCCCTGCTTATATATAGCATACGTTAGCAGCGCAATAGGGTCATCAAAACACTTTCAGTATGTTTCATCCTTTAAATTAACTTCACTTAAAGATAATAGCGCATATGACTGGTGATGTGTATATGTGACACTGAATAAAACAGATCATGCTGAACAAGTTACCACTTCAGACATGACAGAGAGTAGATACATTAAACAGCATTTCCTAGCTTGTTAACCAGCAGGCCACATATATGCCTCAAAATAATACTAGAAACAGATCTTCCAGAATAAAGCGTGTGGAGTTAAATATAGATAGCAAAAATGAAGCACAACTCTTCACTCTCTCAGGACTGAACAAAAAACCACTTTGCAAGAGATCATCTCTCCTTGTTGTACACTTTTGGGTCAATTCTTTCTAATTTAGTACACACATAAAGTGAACACTAAAATTCTTGAAATTAACAATGACCATCTACAAGAACAACCATCTCCGTATCAAACATCAACAATAATTTATGTGATTACATTTTCCCTCGAGGAATTAAGGACAGACTGAGTAGATATTGCAGCCAAAGTAAAGAGAAAAAAGTGATTTGCTGCTCGAAAGACACTTGACTCGAAAAGCTGGTCCACAAGGAACTATACTTTACAATGCTCGTGCAACATGGAAGAGAAATACCTGTCTTACTGAAATGGTGCTGCTAAATTCCTTCTCCCCATCTTCTTCTCCAAGAATATAAGCTAGCACGACCAACGAGTCACCAAATGGAGCAATTCCTGAAACATAATAGCTGGTCTGAAAAGATGCCACAATATCCACCTGGTTCATACTGGACATTGGGACATGCCTGTATGTCCCATTGGTGCCTTTATACTGGCTTGCTCTTATTGAAGCAATTTTCACAGATGTCCCCCAGCCAATAACCAAGAGAGTGTCATCCTAGATAAGAGTAAAGAAATGAATGAGTTCCAAGACAATGCATGCTTAATTTGTGTTGAATGGTAAAAGTGGAAGTTAATGAATAGAGTGACGGAGCTGTTCAGACCATAGAAAGGTGAATTTTTAACTAACCTGCCAAACTAAGTGAGGCCGCAACAGCTCCGGGCGTGGGCTTCCCCGTGGTCTTTCAATAAATGTAATACGTTGATCATTGGTAGCATCATATACTTTCACACCAGTATCATTAGCCCAAGCAATAAGACTTGATCTCCACTTCACAGCATGTATTGGACCTTCACCAGAGTGTAAAACCTAAAAACACAAGCAAGTATTTGACTTCAGGCTCAACATCTTACTAGTGCAGCTATTGCAAAAGATAAAGGCTGTTGTACTAATGCCAACCTGGTCCCGATAGCCAAGCCATTTCTTTGCATTTAAATATAGATGACCTGCTAACCCACCAGCTACAAATCTTCTGGATGCTTTTCTTGAATACTCAGGGTCCAAAGCAACAGCCTTCATTGGACGATGATACTCGAACCTCATTTTCTCATCAGTGAAAAGGCTATTTATTACAACAGTCCCATCATCTGAACAGCTTCCTATATACTCACCTTCTATATCGAAACTAAGGTCATTTACTGCAGCAGTATGAGCATGAAATTCCTTAACCTGGAAAGGGAACCTTCTATCATTAGATTTTAGCCAAGTCCTATGAACTAAATACAGGCATCTTTCAGTCCTAACTGCTAATCAAGCCTAAAGAGGTGTTAATATTGATTAGTTGATCAAGATAATCTAGCTGCACTTAAAGCTTAATATTCAGGCCCCTCTAAAACAGTCACACCTTAAGTAAAATAGTCCACTGGAACTACTTACATTCACAGGACAGAGTTTTTAGCGATTCATGCGAAAAAGAAGCATTCATCCGAAATTCAAAAAAAAATAAATAATAAAAGAAAATTTGAAACACACACAGATCGTAAACTTGAGTAAAAGAATGTTCCATATACATTACACTAATTAGAGAGGAAAAACCGAACTTTAAATTTAAAAACAAAAACAGGAAAAGCGTTCTCAAATATTTGCTCAAAACAAGTGATGTTGGCACAACTTCCCAGAATCTTTGCGCACTCAACGTTCAACGACATAAACAACAATTCTCAACTTTAGTCGCAAAGTAAAAACAAAGAAAAAAAGACCAAGAACATAAACTTGGAAGAATTGCTTGTGCCTTGTATTATAAAGTTACGATATTCAGATTCTAATGGAACAATCTCTAGAACACAGACTCTACGATAAATTAAAAAATCAATCACACTCTAACATCACCAAAAGAGAATCTCCAGATACAAAAAGCTAAAAATTGAAACTGCAATCAAAGTTCAGATCCAACGAAGCTCCAAATTCACTAGTCACTCGCAAAATAACAATAATCGAAACAACAAATGTTACGTAACCTGGTTGCCAAGGAAATCAAGGATGTGAACGGAGCCGTCCAGAGTCCCGAGCGCGATCATTCGCTCCGCGACGGCAATACAAGAAGCGGCGTCGTTTGATAGCAGCGTGGGTATGCTTCCTCCCATTCTCTGGTACTTTAGTCTCGGCTCCTCTTCCTCTTCCTCCTCCTCCTCCTCCTCCTCCTCCTCTTCATCCTCGTCTTCCTCTCGCTCATCGTCGCCGTCGACGCCGTTCTCCGACGGAATCGGAGCCATTTGAAGGATGACAGAGCTTTGGTTCCTCGTCGAAAAGAAAGTAGGAAAAAAAAAGGGAAAAATGAAATGATTTGAGTGCTTTGTTCTGCTGAAAATTGTGACAGTGAGGTCCGTTAAATGGTTGTTTTGTTTATTAATGTGCAAGCCAACAAATGGCAAGTGGTGATTGCCACCTGTCTGTCTGTATCTTTCGTTTTTCTTTTCTCCTTCTTTTATGTTTTATGACTTTATCTCCGCCAGTTTCCGCCTATTAATTTAATTCCCATTTTCCGGAAGATACGCACCGTATTAGTTGGATTTCATAACATAGGATAAGATAACCTCTTGATTTTGATTTTCAGACTCTACTTAAAGTAGATTGCTTGTATTTAAGTAAGTTGATTCACTAATTGCTTTGCATTATCTAAAATTGAAATATGGACAAAATGAAGTTTAATGTTGCGTTATCTGAAATTGGGAATGTGGGAATAAAAAAGACAATGTGTGACCTAGGTGCTTCAATCAATGTTATGCCATTGTCAATTTATTCTTCTTTAAATGCTGACCTATTGAAAGAAACTTGGGTAATACTTCAACTAATTGACAGATCAATAGTTTACCCCAAGGGCGTGCTAGAGAATGTGTTAGTCCAGATTAATGGTCTGATTTTTCCTGCTGATTTCTTTGTTTTAGATATGGGGGATGATAAGTCCTCTAACTCATCTGATATTCTTTTAGGGAGACCCTTCCTTAGTACTGCTAGGACAAAGATTGACG
>JAOSBP010000008.1:7827628-7838740 GCA_027563825.1 Erythroxylum mucronatum | reverse complement strand
TTTCGTGTGTTTGGGCCTGTAAATATTCTTTGGATTTTTGTTCTGAGATTTGATATGTAATATATGTGTGTGTTTGAAATTCTAAATAAGATAAATGTCAGTGTGATGTTTGGTTTTGATTGTTCTATTTTGGGCGGCATCCATGTATCCTCCCAGGGGGTATTTGGGTGTTACAAAAGAAATTCAATTAAAAGGCTCAAATGAGAGAGAGGGTAGAAAGAAATAAAACTCCAATGAAAAAATGAGAGATATAAGGGTTACTTGTGCGAAAAGGAGATGCTTATTTGTACTTTCATTAACAACATTTCAACCAGTGTTTCGAATTTCGTACCATACCGGCCGAAAGAGTAGAAACCAGTACTAGTACGGGTGTAGTAGTACCGGTGAAAAATACCGGTCGGTACCGGCCGGTTTTCAAAATATTGGTCAAATATCAGCCGGTACCAAAAATTTTAAAAAGTTAGGAAACTTTTTTTCAAAGTTTTCAAAAATTTTCAAAATTTTCCTCTCCCCCTCCAACCTCTCCTTCCTCACCTTTTTTTCAAAGTTTTTAAAATAATAATAAATATTTTATTACTAATAATAATTATTAATTAAATAAAACTTAAAAATAAATTATTTTTATGTTTGTTATGAATAAATTATTTTTATTTTTATTACTAATAAATTTTTTATTTAAATTTTATTTAAATTTTATATAATATTTATTAACAAATACTAATAAATTAGTTTATAAATAATACTTTTAAAATTATTTATTTCTTAAAATAAATAATTTTAAAATTATTATTTATAAATAAGATTTATTTTATATATTTTCAATTATTAAATCAAAATTTATATATTTTAAAATTAATTATATTTGTTAATAATTATTAAATTAATTTTGTATATTAAATGAAATTGTGATTATGTCTAATTAAATGTAAAATGAAACGAAATATGAAAAAATAACAATTCTAAAAAAATAATTCAAAACTTTGATGAAATAGAAAATAATTAATAATTCAAAATTTGAATTATTTCATTATTTTAAAATTAATTATTATATTTAGATAATTATTATATATAGAAATAATTAAAATATAATAAAGATATATATAAACTAAAATGAATAAGATATAAACAAAAAATAAATTAAATAATCTACAACTTTACAATATGACAATGAATTATTTTGTAATTTTTAAAAAATTCAGGGACAATTTTATAAATTTAAAAATATTTTCGTATTATTATAATATTTTAAATACTTTGTATTATTCTTAATTTTATAATTATATGATGGTAATTGTCTTTATTTATATTAATTGTGGTTATTATTTATATGTAAAATATTTAAAAATTATTGTTATTTCGTATTAATTGTCATTATTATTTATTATTAAGATTTTTTAAAACATGGTTGATGTAATCAGTAAACTAGTAAAGTGTACAGTACAACTGTATAATATACTAATATGGATTATTTTGCAAATTTTAAAAATTTTAGGGACTATTTCATAATTTTAAAAAATTTCCCGAAACGGTACCCGATACCCATCGGTAACAATACAGTTCCGTTTCAGAGCTCAATCCGGTACCGAACCCGGTACGGTATTCATAACTTTGATTTAATTGAAGTCATTGAAATTATTTATTCAACAATAGTTTGTCAATTGTGAGGGCAAACTAAAAACATTATATTCTAACTCATAAGAAGTTCAGAGTTAAAACTACAAAATCTGGAATATGCTACTGAAAATTGATGCAAGTGAAATAAAATTACTTCTTTGAATGAATATAGCTGCACATAATCTCATAGAAACGAAGATGATTTAACAAGATAACTCTATAGCCAACTCCTTTTACAAAATACAAGATGGAAATCTTATAAAGATTACGTAATATTTCAACTCAACGTCCTTACTAACATATTATAAGCTAAAGATAAAGTAAAAAAATAAGAGTTTTAATAAATCAATAATATATAAATATGTAAATTTTAAAAGAATATTTTTATTATTAAAATTTAATATCTTTGCCCAAGTAACTCAAATCACAATTTCACGTACTTAACAAAATATTAAATGATTATAATAAAAGTTAGCTACATCTTGCAATTGTCAATAACAATAAAATCATTAAAAATAATAGCAACAATAATAAAATAGTAGTAGCAAAAACAAACAACAATATCATATTGCAAAACACTAGGACAATTGCATTAATAAATACATAGATAATCATGAAAGTAATTTCTTTACATATTTCTATATGTAAAATCAGTAATAATAGTATTAAGAAATAGAGCCCACAGTAAAGCCCATACCACAGACTAGAATATTCTTTGTAATCAACTAATTATATTTGTCAACTGTGTAGATTTGTAACTATAGATACAGCTTAAGTTTAGGCACTTACATAGGCACTTAAATAGCTTAGACTTCCCTTACATATCTGTATAAATTCAGAGTTCACAATACAACAAAATACACTTCAATCCATAAGTCTTATATGGTATCAGAGCCATATACATACGTCAAACATTTTTTTTCTTCTTCTTTCATCATGTCTGGCTTATCTGCTTCAACCTCCAACATGTCTGCCAATCTCATCACGATCAATGCTGTTGCACAGGCTCCACTGAAACTAACATCCACCAACTATTTATCCTGGAGGCTACAGTTCCACAGTCTCTTTATTGGATATGACCTCATGGGGTATATTGATGGTACTAAAGCATATCCACCAGCTACCATCACAGTTGCAGATGTACCTACACCAAATCTAGAATATCAGTTTTGGATTCGACAAGATCAGCTTATTTTGAATGCAATCATTGGAGCTCTTTCCCCATCAATTATCCCATTCATAGCAACTGCTACCACATCTAAAGATGCTTGGGATTCTCTTGTTAAGACCTATGCACAATCAACTCATGGCAAGATCAAAAAAGTGAAAGCCCAGCTCAAGAAAATTGTCAAAGGCCAATCTACCATCACAGAATATATGCAAGCAATACAAACAAAGACAGATCAGCTATTTGAATTAAAAGAGCCAATGGATATTGAAGATATCTCTGATAAAATATTGGAGGGTCTCGATGATACTTATAAAGACGTCAAGACGAATGTCAATGCCCGAGAACATCCTATCTCCTTTGATGAGCTGTATGAGAAGTTAATCATTGCTGAATCTAAGATGCCACCAGCCATCCCTAGCCACTATCCTACAACAGCAAATTATGCCAATTGCAATTCTGCCAAAATAAATAATTCTCATCAGCACAATCACTAGCGCTCACAAGCTGTTCAAACTACTCGTTATTAAGGTTCTCATGAGCAGCAGAATCAACAACATCAACCCAACAATCAAATGAATTGGAATACCAATGCTCAAGGCTCTCCACCGATTCTGGCCCTCTCCAATGCTTCACCATCAGCCATCAATTGGCATGCCCGACTTGGTCACCTTGCTAAACCAATTGTAACAGCTATCTTATCCCAAAACAAAATCTCATCAATCTCTAATTCTACTCATTGCAATGCTTGTCTTAGTAATAAAAGTCATGAGTTATCCTTTTCAAACTCTACTCTTCAATCTACTCAACCATTAGAAATAATCTTTTCTGATGTTTGGATGTCACCAGAATTCTCTTATAATGATTTTTGATACTATGTTATATTTGTTAACCACTTCACCAGATATACTTGGCTTTATCCTCTCAAACAAAAATCAAAAGTCAAAGAGATCTTTATTCGGTTTAAACTGCTTGATGAAATTTTTTTTGAGAAACCAATAAAAACATTGTATTCCGACAATGGAGGAGAATATATTTCCTTAACTCAATTTCTAGCAAAACATGGTATTTCATTTAGGACAACTCCACCTCATACATCAAAACATAATGGAATTTTAGAGCGCAAACATCTGCATATTGTTGAGACAGGTCTTACATTGTTATCACATGCATCAATTCCACTCTTATATTAGCCACATGCTTTTGCTACTGCAGTCTACCTAATAAACCGAATGCCCACGCCTAAGTTACATATGACCAGCCCCTATTTCTACCTATTTAAGCCTCAACCCAACTATCTTAAACTGAGAATTTTTGGCTGCTTCTGTTATCCCTGGTTACGACCATACACCACTCACAAACTTGAATCAAAATCCAAACCATGTGTCTTTCTAGACTATTCTCCTACACAAAGTGCTTACTACTGCCTAGATCAAACTACCTCTAGAATCTATGCTTCTAGACATGTCAAATTTGTTGAAACAATCTTCCCATTTAGCACTCAATCACAACCAAGAGCTGACTCACCTGATTACTCTGCAGCTATATGGGTTCCACCCACTATCTCACTGCCGGCACCGACTAATTCATCACCAGTGCCACTCACTCCATCTCCAACAGCTGCACCTGAAAATGGTAATTCCTCTCTCATTAGTACTTTACCAGATTCTAAGTTACATGTGGAACAACATATTGAATGTGTGACAGCAAGAAATACAGTGCACAATACACATCCTATAGTCATACGAGGAAAGGATAACATTCGCAAACCAATTCAAAAGTTAAGCTTGACTGCTGAACTCCATCCTCGTACAGAGTCTGAACCAAACACAATTACTCAGGCATTGAAAGATGACAAATGGAGGAAAGCTTGCTCAGAAGAATTTGATGCCTTAGTAAGAAATGGTACCTGGAAACTTGTGCCTCCTCATGATAATCAGAACCTAGTTGGTTGCAAATGGGTATTTCGCATAAAAAAATGAAGATGGCTTGGTGCATCGTTATAAAACCAGATTAGTTGCGAAGGGATTTCATCAACGTCCAGGGATAGATTTCCAAGAAACGTTCAGCCCTGTGGTAAAACCAACAACAATAAGAATAATTCTGAGCATTGCACTAACAAATGGCTGGCCATTAAAGCAATTGGATGTCAACAATGCTTTCCTACAAGGCCCACTCATAGAAAATGTTTACATGATACAACCACAAGGCTTCAAAGATGTTGAACGACCTAACTATGTATGTCATCTTCAAAAGGCTATTTATGGCTTAAAACAAGCACCAAGGGCGTGGTACCACGCTTTAAAACAATTTCTTCTCCACACAGGTTTTCGAAATTCACACTCAGATGCCTCATTGTTCATTCAGCAGTCACCTAAAGGTACTATTATTCTTGTAGTTTATGTGGATGATATAATTGTAACAGGCAGTAATTCACAACTTATAGACAACTATGTTGCTATTTTGGCAAACAAGTTCTCTATCAAAGATCTGGGGCCACTACATTATTTCTTGGGCATATAGGTTATTCCAAACCAAGAGGGCATCATTCTTTGACAAAGGAAGTATATCCTTGACCTACTATAGCATACAAAAATGGCAGAGGCTAAATCAGTTCTTACACCCATGGCCAGTCACCCAATCCTAGCCCTAAACTCCGAAACACCACCAAGTGACCCATCAGAATACAGGAAAATAGTAGGAAGTCTACAATACCTACTTTTGACTCGGCTTGATGTTGCGTTTGCTGTTAATAAGCTCTCCCAATTCAACCATGGCCCAACATCCGACCACTGGGCTGCTATCAAACGTCTTCTTCGCTACTTGGTTGGGACCGCTGATGATGGCTTACAACTCTATCGTCGATCCAGCACTAGTCTCCATGCTTTTGTAGATCAAAGTTATATTGTTCGCTCCATGCGTACTCCGATGCAGATTGGGGAGGTGACAAGACCGATTATCAATCAACTGGAGCATTCATCATTTACCTAGGTCGCAACCCTATCTCCTGGAGTTCAAAGAAGCAGAAGTCAATTGCTCGCTCATCTACTAAGGCTGAATACAGATCTGTGACTAACATCAATGCTGAATTAAACTGGGTGTGCAATCTCCTCGCCGAACTCAACAACACTCCTTCACAATCACCGGTGATATATTGCGACAATGTTGGGGCAACACAACTAAGCTCAAATCTGGTGTTTCATTCACGAATGAAACACTTAGTCATCGACTTTTACTTTTTTAGGGAACAAGTCCAGTCTGGCGCCCTTCGAGTCTCCCATATCTCCACCGACGACCAAACAACAGATACCCTAACTAAGCCGCTTCCCAAATCGCAATTTCTGGAGCTCAAAATCAAGCTTAGGCTACGTAAACGTCTGCCAGCTTGAGGGGACGTAATAGAGCCCACAGTAAAGCCCATACCACAAACTAAAATATTCTTTGTAATCAACTAATTAGATTTGTCAACTGTGTAGATTTGTAACTATAGATACAGCTTAAGTTTAGGCACTTAAATAGCTCAGACTTCCCTTATATATCTGTATAAATTCAGAGTTCACAATACAACAAAATACACTTCAGTTCATAAGTCTTATATCAAGATCAATTTATCGTTGTTAATATTAATAAAATATTATACTAATAAATATATTGTTGATATTAATAAAATATTATATTAAATAAATATAAATTAAAAATTATTAACAATATATTTTATTATTATATCATTGTTAATAAAGATGTTAGCATATATCTCTAACAAATTGATCTAAGATTTTCCTTTTTTAAGTCTGATGATTTCAAGTATTTATATTTATCATCTTTTAACTTGTATAAATATACACATCTGAAACAAATGCAAATATACACATTCGAAACAAATGCAATTAAAAAATATAAAAGAGCTTTTTTCCCCAAAACAAGATCATAATCGTTAGACCATCTAATTGATAGTTGAAACTGAACTCCTCTTTAGCTCTATTTAATAAAACTTTAAATTTAGAATAAGAAACTTAATTACAAATTTTCTCTTTTCAATTTTTATAAGGTAAAGTAATAAGAAACTTTTTAATATATATAAACATCTTAAAATAGATTTACTAACTTTTCAAATTTTACCCCATTTAAAAATAGATTTATTAATTTTTAAAATTTTAACTCTTTTAATAAATAAATTTACTAATTTTTAAATTTTCAACTTTTTTAATAAACGAGAGCGTGAGCTTTAACTCATTTCATCATCATCATTATCATCATCATCATACCCCGAATTCCCGCACTGAAGCAAGGTATGAGAGGTCCGATAATACGCAGCCTTACTCCTACTTAATAGAGAGGTTGTTTCTAAGTGGACCAACATGCAAATGTGATAAGATAATATTGAAAAAAATTTCAATCGTGAAAATCATGTGAAGTATAACATTAACATATCGATATAAGGGACACGCAATTCTAATATAACACTTGACTTAGAAATTTATGTAATATTTCAGCTTTATCTTACTTCTTCACTATGTAATATTTTAAAAAGATTCAATCGTGAAAAACATGTTAATCAATATAAGTGACACACAATTCTAATATTATTTTTATTTTTATTTTTATAATTTTATTTTATTTTATCTTTTATCTTTTATTCTTTATTTTGGTCTTTTTATTGTATTTTTATATTTTTATTTATAAGTATTTGTTTATAGTTATATTTTTTTATTATTATATTTATATTTTTATTATTTTTATTATTTTAATATGTATCTTTTATTATTCCCTACAAACATTTCTAATTTTTTTTTCTTTTTGTCTTTTTCCTTTTCTTTTTTTTATGTTTATCGAAAATAAGTTATCTATTAGTTAAGGATAAAATTGCATACTTCTGGTTCTTCCTAGATCTCATGTCTCAACGATACTTCTACTGAAATGTTGTCGTTATTGTTGTTATTGTATAATTCTAACATAGCGTTAACTTAGAAAATTTAAAAGTATTTTGGTTCTATTTTATTTTTAATATAATTTTTATTTTGAAATTGAAATTGAAATTATTTTATTGAATTTTTAATCTCTATTTTATAATTATTTTCAATTTTAAATAAGAGTTATTTTGGAAATAAAATATTTTTAAATTTCATATATATTTAATACATATAGTTTATGCCTTAAATAATTTAAATTTTAAAAATAGTTATTTATGAAAAAGGATTTTAGAATATCACATATGTAATTCTAAATAATAATATGTTTTAATAATTTAAATATATTAATAATTAAAATATACTTAGTCATTTAATTAATTTACATTTATTAATTAATTATTAAAAATAATAAAGATATAATTACTTTAACATTATCAATTAAACATATTTTGCTTGTATTTCTAGACTATAAATATCACATTACAACAAAAAATCATAAATAAAAGTAAAATGCCCTTAAATATTTTGAGAATTGTAAAAATAATTTAAAAATAAAATTTAGAATCTAATAGTTTTTAAACTTCAAGAGTTGCGAATGCTAATAATTCAAAATAATTACTAAAAGAAATTAGAGCTTGCTTGTATCTCTTTCTTCCTTTTGTTTCTTGTTGTAGTTTTTAAAAAGAAATAAACAAACAATTAAAACATTTTTTGTCTATTATTACAATTTCTTGTTTTTGAAAATAAAAAATCACAATAGTTTTACAAAAATACAAATTTATTCTAATTCTTCTTGGGTTTGCCTTCCTCCGTCAACATCTTCCGAAAGTGGACGCCTTCACAATGTCATTTGCTAAGTTTGGTTAGTGTCCTCGGGATGAGTACGGATGATATGTGCTTAATTGTTGCTATTTTTAATTATTTTCACTGAGCGATTATTGACATAAAAATGCGTAAGATACTCACTTTAATTCATATTTAATTTCAGGTATAATTTGGGAGCAAAGAAATTAAAGTAAGTCAAAAGCATGAAATTTGGATCATTTTCTGAAGATTGATTGTTACTTGTTTTCATGGAGGAAGAAGAGAAAAAATAAGGAGACAAGAAATGTGCCAGAAGGTAACGTGAATTTGCATGGATTAGGCAAATGTGAGAAAAGAAGGACATGTGGAGGCAATTAATCACGCATGCATAGGGTTTTAAGCTCAAGCTCATTTAATGGTCCAAAAATCAGCAATTGTGGAGAGTAAATCAACGCAATCAGCTACAACGTTTGAGGCACAATCAGCTAGGTGGCAACAAATCACGCAGAAGAGAGGAGTAGCTGTTCACGCACAACGAGACAGCGTAAAAAAAAGAGCTTGCAAATTAAATTAGAAGGGAAGCAAATTAAATTAAGTGGAATAAAAACGTTTGAAGGCAGCATGGAGCTCGACAATAAACACGAAGAGGATGAGTTAAAAGGGTGATAACCCTTATTTGATACTTTAATCAACGCACAGCTGGAGGCATTTTAATTGGAAGCTCGTGATATACAAGGAGGGAATTAAGTGCTTTGGCTACGGAGAAAACAATCATGCAAGTCAAGCAAATTAAACAAGCTTCAGACACAATAAAGGGATCAAGAAAATCGAGCAAGGGGGCCTACGACTAATCATCAACAGGAGAGCAAAATTGGCGTGAGTGGGAGACGCTAGAGCGGCGTTTGATAGCAACTAATAGGTGACGGCTCCATGAAGAATCAAGAGGAAACAGCATGATAGAGGACAGCTGGCGTGGAATTAAAACAAGTGGGCTTTTAATTGATACAAGAATTCACGCAATAGTGAGAGGTTTTGGGAGGCGTGAAAGAAAATAAGAACAAACACAAGAGGAGTGCGGCGGTGAGGTTTGGATTTTGGGGAAAATAACACAATAGTAGAACAAGTGACCAGTGGTGGCAGAACATGGACGTGCTCTAAATCAGATAGAAATCATGCAAAAGTTGAGAAGTGGGGCAGGCGTTTTTAGAGGCTGGAACTTAAAATCAACGACAGAGAACAAAATGCTAGAACAGGTGGCGTCGATGGGCAGAGAGTAACAGCTGAAGAGCAGCACATGACACGCGGCAGTACAGAATTTCAACGCATAAGCTACAAGAGGATAACAAAATTAAATCAGCTGGTGTAACATCCCACCCCCGACGGGAAGGCTAAAATAGTAAATTGGCATAGGATGAGATTGATAGGGATTAATTAGTATTATACATGCATACTAGTGTGGGTGAATAGTGGACCTGTTGCACATGAAAAATAACTGTACATGCATTCATGATTATTTCCCGGTATTTATGCCTAATGCAATTTTATTGTGATTAACGTGGTCATTGTATTTGAAAAATTATTTTGAGTGAGCCATTGAGTGTTTTATATTTTAAGGGATTTTTTAGAAATTTTTCTGAAATTTTTTGGAAAAATTCCCGGACCGGGACAATCACCAAGTAGCGAACCGGTCGATTTTCGGTAGCGAAAATTTCTATCCAATGGCACTATAATATTGGTTATATTATTTTGGGATTGAAATTAGGGCCATTTGACCCATTCTAGTCCAATGGCCCTAATTTCATTAGGGTTTCTAAATCCTATTACAAGTTTTTGTTTTTAGCCTATTTTGTCTCTTTCTTCACCATATGCCACTTGTCCAACCCATTTAATTGCTTTTGTCCTCTTCCTCTCCTTGTATTTCGGTTACTTCACCTTTGAAAAGAATAAAAAGAACAAGGTTCTTGGTTTATTCATCACTCATCCGAAAACCTACTTCCTTCTCCATCTCCATTGATTTTTCTCTTCCTTTTCTTTGGCTTGGCTCTTTGTTGTCCAACCTTGAGACCTTGCATGCAACCAAGCTCCTTTCTTTCTATGATGATGATATACATGCATGGTGTTAGAAGAGAGTGGAGAAGTTGTTAAGTTAGAGTATGAAGTAAAGAATTGAAGGAATTGAAGAGTGGAAGCTTTAAGTAGGTAAGTGTTATTTTAAGCATTAATCATGTATTTAATGAATCATAGTTGTTAGATGCATTCAATAGGAGTTATGGTGCAAATATTGTGTTTATTGATACATTAATTTGATGAAAATTATGGTTTGTTTGGTTGGGTATAAAGGTATGTTGTGTTAGGATAAGTGAATGATGTGGTTTAGAAGTGTTTTAGCTTGATTTGGATTGATTTTTGAGTGTTAGATTAAGGAAAAACCAATTGGATGAGTGATGCCAAATTGAGGTGGTTATTCCTAGTGAATGTATGAATGATGTAGGGACTGATTTTGTGTCCAATTGGGATGCTTATGGTAGTAGAATTGGAATTGGCATGATAGGAAGTGTATTTGAGTAGTAAAGCTGAAAAAGTGAGTTTGACCTAGTACACTGATTTGATCATAAC
>JAOSBP010000008.1:7789125-7819749 GCA_027563825.1 Erythroxylum mucronatum | reverse complement strand
ATGATAACTACGACATTAGCATAACATTGTCATTTGTTTTCAATTAAGAAACATAAGATTTGTTCTTTCTTATTTTTGTCTTAATAAATTGAACTCTTTATATGTTTTATTATTTATTAATTTTCACATAAAACAAACTATATATACAAATTAATATATTGTGAACAATGAATATAACGTAATACAAATAAATAAAGTATATATTAACAACAAACCAATATAATAAAAAAATTTATTATACGCATTTACCGACGGAAACACTGTCCGTCGGTACAAACTACATTTACCGACGGTTATATAGACCGTCGGAAAAGCGATCGAAGATACCTTTGCTGCATCGACCGATCAAATAACCGTAGCTAACATTCTCTGACGGAATTTAACTTGCAATTCCATCGTTATATAAATACCGACAACTAATTTTCTTCATAAATTCTGCCGTTTTCTTGCGACGGAATATTTCAGTCGATAGTTTTACCTTCGGGCATATCACCGACCGAAATTTTTGGGCACCAAATTCCGTCGGTAAATTATTTCACCGACGAAAATAGGCATTTTACCGACGGGAATTTCCGTCGGTGAATTGCTTATTTCTTGTAGTGCATATTCTTGTTTTGTTGGTAATAGACTAGACCAAAAATCCACATTTGGATATTTATTCATTTGTTGGAGGCAACTTAGTGGCTTGGAGAAGTAAAAAATGAAACATGGTTTCATTATCTCGTGTATGAGCTGACTATCGTGTTATGCATTATGCAATCACGTAACTTTCTTGGTTAAAAATTCTCTTAACTAGAGTTAGTTTTGATCCAAAAAATCCTATGGTGTAGTTTTATGATAATGAGATAACCATGTAGATTACTAATAATCCAATACAATATGATTTAACTAAGCATGTTGAACTAAATAGGGATTATATTAAAGATAATCTTGATTATATTGCAATACAAATTCCTTATACCAAAAGTTCAAATTAGTTGGCTAATATTATGACTCATGTTGTTAGTAGTGGGTCATTTTATACAATAATATCCAAGTTGGGCATGTTTGATATCTATGTTCTAACTTGAAGGGGAAAGTTAGAAAGAATAAGTTGTTTCCCTTAATTTAGGAATAGATATATAGTTGTGTAATTGATCTATTTACCATATATAGGTACTTTAATCTTTTGTGTGAGTGTGCGCATGTGTCATTAAATTATATGAAGCATAATTTTGTATATTTTCTAATTTTTGTTACATGATTAATATAATATAAACATGCTATATGATTCCATAATGATATATAATTATGCTTAATGCATTATGTATAATTACATAGTATATTTAATTTGCATATGCTTGGTAGTACAATTATATATTTTGGTTTTTTTAATTATAGTTATGTTTGAGGAATGATACTAGTACTTCAAACTTTAAAATTAAGTTTTAGTGCTTATATGGAGGATGCTTTAAATTCAAACCAGGAATGGTATATGAAGGTGGAGAGAAGATTGCTTTGGTTGTGAGGTTGGTGGGATCACATTGATTGATTTCATGCTTAATGCTAAGAGGTAAGGGTATGGAGAAGTATGAGATTTTACCTATTAATTTCTACATAATTCATTTGAAGATGGTTCAAGCCCATTATAGAATAATAATGATGTGAGGAACTTGATAGATGCAATTAAAGTAAGAAAAATAAAAACAATAAAGGTGTACCTGGATGGGAAAAAGCACCCAAGTTGTGTAAACATACTAAACCTGAAGTTGATACTCTAATTAAGGTAACTAAGGATGATAATGAGGAGGCAGGTTTAGTTGAAGCCACAAATCCACTCATTCAATCAACTACAAATCCACCTATTCTAAAATTGATGAATCTACCCACAAATGCTCCCATAGATCCACTTACAAATGCACCATCATATCTACTCATTCTAATAGCCATTGAAGTTGACCCTGAAGCATCAAATGATTCAAATTACTTATCATACAATGAAAGCTAATAAACAGATATCAATATTTTAAGATATTCAAGTGAAGATATTCTTGATGATCTATATTAATATGCTATAAAAGAATAGTTAACTGTCATGAATGAGTGATGTAGAAGTGTTGAAAATATTAACTTAGGTGATGATGAGATTTAATTAATGATTGTGATATTGGTAGCCAGTAAGGGAGTTCAAAGAAAGAGGAGAAGAAAAAGCACAAATATTCTTGCCTTTTCTCTTATAGTTTATTACATGAGAGTTATTTTGAAACGAAGAATGATTTTCTTATTCTGTTGATACATTAAAAAAAGCTTTGAAGAATATGAGTATTCAAATGAGATTTTACTATGTTTATATAATTGACGGAAGGCCAAGAGTTACTACAAAGTGTCAGAAAAAATATGGATAGTGAATACATGCAAGCCTTACATAAAATAGGAATGCATTTCGTATCAAGACATTCCAAGACTCTCATTCTTGTAAGAGATCATTTGACATTACAAAAATTGATTACTAGTGGATTGCCCACAAATATTTAACACACTTCAGAGATAGTCTTAGTTGACATACTTTAGGATTAAAGGGAGTTGTTTTAATAGATCTTAGATATTAAAGCATATAAAGGTAAGATGCATGTATTATATTTATTTTTTGGAAATGAAAGAGCACAATATAAGAAGTTAAAATGCTACTTCTTGGCAATGAAGGAATGCAATAGGAGTAGTTCACTGGACACTGATCTCCTGAAGTAGTGTTTGAATAATGCTACATATGCCTTGAACAAGTGAAATCTAGGTTTGCCAATACTTGTAGACTGTTAATATATATTGATGGTTGTCATTTGAAGACAAGTTATATGGATAATTATTGATAACCATTGGAAGAGATCCAAATGATAATATCTTTTCATTGGCTTAGGCTATGGTAAGAGTTGGATGCCTAGTTAATGATATTAGCAATGATCGATCATGAGTGTTTATGAGTGATAGACAAACGGTAACATAGTGAAATTTTAACCATGTGATACAAGATCTACAAGAATTGTTTGAGCATAAGTACACACATTTGACCGTCGTTATTATTTTAGGCATTTGTGGATCAATTTATAAAGCAATTATAAATTGTCAACCATTTGCAAAGACCTGATGAAGAATATTGCTTCGGTTGTACATAACAAAATTATGCATTAATTTTCAAAGTCTACAGTGAAAATTTTCATATGCACTATTTAATGTAGTCCAACTTATAAGTAAGAAGAAGTCTTAACAAAAGAGTAAATTTCTATTCTTATAAAGAAAACGAAAGGATAAACAAATATAAGATTCATAAACAAGTTTATTAGTTTTATTCATAATACATTATTTTGTTACAAATAACATAAATTTAACAAAATTATTAAATTTTAAAATAGAAATTGTTTCGATGGTTGAAAGGTAAATGTTAGTAATATATGAGAACATAAAAAGGTATCTTCATGAATAAATATTTATATCTATTCACCTTGAATGCCAACTTAATTTATATCTAACAATTTGATAAAATTTTTAGGGAGAAAATTAGAAGTATAAATGTCAATAGTAGAAGGATGGTAATGTCCCAGGAAAAGAAGCAATTCATAGTCATATGTTAGTTTAGTCTTTGGATAAAAACTATAGTTTGATAAGATGGAATTATGATATTGTAAAGTTACACATTATTCAAAATCTAACTCGGTACAAAAGTTAATTCTTAATCTGGGGATGACAATATGTTAAATTAGGCTGAGCTTGTGTAAGCCCGAGCTCGACCTGAGATCCTATTAAATTCGAGATAGTCAGTTTTAAATTTGAGCTCGAGCCCTATTAGATTTTTTTTTAGCTTTTAATTGGGCTGGTAGTTTATTTTTCAAAACCTAAATTTAGCACAAGTACGTATGTAATACCATAAAAGTAAATATACTCAACAATAATTCGGCGTTTCTGAACTAACACCAGCAACATTCTTCCAGCCAATGGGATCAGATTATTTTTGAAGAAAAAGAAAGAAATACAAAGTTCTTTGGACTTTAATTAATGCTGGAAGTCCAGGTCAACACAAGCCCATGAGTTAACCTCTCCAACGCAGAACAGAAGTAGAACAATACTGCTTGAGGCTATCTACTGTCTGTCTTTCTCCGATACAAATCTAGTTAGATCTCCATAATTTATGAAAGAAATTTCACTCTCTTTTTTCTTTTTATAATTATTTTCTCTATATTTTCGGTTTCCAAATGGCGTGGGTTGGTGCGAGGAGGGTGGTGGATCTCAGCTGAAATGCAGCCCAACCCCTTCCCTTTTGGCAGCGTTTTGGCCAATCCGTTTCTTTTCAATGCTAATTTAACCACCGAAGACGGCGACGTCGGTGGAGGTGGATTTGAGAGCTCTAGACTGTTCTTCTTGTTGCCGTTTTTGCTGTTCCAAGGTGGTGATATGGATTTGTCCAAGGTTGGTGAGAAGATTCTCAGCTCTGTTCGCTCTGCCAGATCTCTCGGACTATTGCCTTCTACTCCCTCTGATCGACCTGAGGTTAATTTACTCTTCCCTACTTCAATGTCAATTCATTGATTGCCTTTTAAGCGTTGATCGTTCTCTTATTTGGTCATTATGCATTAGGTTATTTGTTTTTATTTTAATTTCTTCCGGACTTTGTTAGTGTTGTAGAAGTTTCTACCTTAATAATCCTGATGAGTTTGTGAACTACATTAGTAGATGATATTTTAAATTGAGTTGTTGTTAATACCTTCAATTGGTAATCTGCCGTCTACATGATCATATGTCATTTTCAGTTCCGGCAAAGAATTCAATTTGATTGGTCCAGATGTTCACGATGAATGTTGATGGAGATCTCTATTGTAAACTTGTATGTGCGAAACGTGAAAAGTATATTATATTGTTATTGCAAACAGGTCCCGGCTCGAGCTGCTGCTGCAGCAGCTGTTGCACGAGCGCTTGCAGCGCTACCTCCTCATCAGCGTTTTAGTCTTCCTTCCAGTTCCGAAGAATTACGCTCGATATATGGAAGCAGACCACAGGGTGAAGTAGTGGAGGAGGTGGAAAAAGACTTCTATGAAGAGGTCAGTACATGCTTTCACTGAGATTCCAGTGTAGTCCTTAGTGACTTTTGTGGAGGAATCTCTTAAGTCAATTACGTTCCAATGGGTGGATGGAGTGGTGGTGAAGGTGCTTTGACCATTTTGTTGTTTCCATAGCTAGGACTATCATAAGATAGACCGCTGGATATCATAATTCTGTTTTTCTAATAAATCTTGAATTTCTTTAAAATTTATTTGGTCATTATGCTTGAACCCATGGCGTCCTCCTGTGGAATTTAATACCCATGTCCAATACCATATAAAACTTATATCCAAACCAACTTTTATGTGAAACTTTTTGGATATGGAAGAGCGCAATAGTCAGAACAAGAATGACTTGCATGAGAGTCAACAAAGCCTAATCTATTATTAAAAGTAGCTGGTCATATTTGCTACATTTGGATCAGCCAAAAGAAAAAAATTTAGCAATACCAGAAAACATGTAGTCATTGTAAACACTTATTTGTATGTGTCCACTAAAGAAAGTTGCAATATCAAAATTGGAGCTTATTGCTATTAGACCATTATTGGTAGGGTATTGGTTCATTCTAGAAGTGTCGTAGTGGAGGATCTAGAGGTTAATTATATAACTACATGTGCAGTGTGCAATGCAAAAGGATTCAAAATTTTATTATTTTAACTAAAGTAGTGGTTACTAGCTTTTTGTACACTTAAGACTGTTTCGCTAAGGGATGAACTGTTTGAAAGTTTCCAAATCCGAGATAGATCAATGTGAGGAGAAAATCTTTGAGCAACCTTAACGTTTCCCATTCACATGGGATTAAGGTGTATCTGCCAATTCATTCTCATTAAATAAATGTTGCAATGCAGTGCCAAAGTTCAGCTTTACTAGTAGGCTAAATTGTTAATTTATTTGGTTCATAAGTTTGAATGGAAACCCTTTTATTTTCTTTCTCTTTAAGTTCAATTTTTTTGTAAAATGAGCATTTTAACATTATGCAAATTTATTTGGTTCTTGTTTCACTGATTCAGATGTTTAATAGCTATTGACCGAGATTTTAGAAAGATGGAAGTCATGCTGTGTGAGACTGGTCCCATTCATGTCTCATGTGGAGCTTTTTGTTTTGCATTTTTTAAACCCTAGTAAGCTTGCATATAGGCACATTGAGATTGACTTTTACTGTCTTGGCTTTCTCTGAGTTACTTTGTGGTTGGATGAAGTGTGTGGATGGAATTACTTCATTGTCCTTATCATTTGTTTTTTAAGGATTAAACTTTTGGGTAATCTTAGTCCTTATCATGCACTTGGGTGTTCAACTTTTGGACCTTTCAAAGGTATCAAATAGATTCAAGAAGATTTAGGAGAATCTTACATGATAAATATTCTCTTGAGAAGGATGCATTTTGTGTCACTTTTGCTTCTCTATTATAAGGGAAACACTCAGCATCAGTGGTTTTTGTGTTGTAAAACTTTTATTAGGCTTGCTTAAAGACTTGTACATCCTTGTATACAGGATTTTGATCCAGTTAGGCATGTTTTAGAGCATGTTCCAAGTGAAGAAAATGAGTTGGCGTTCTTTGAGAAACAGGTATACTTCTTGGAATTAAATTGTGCATGTATCATGTGTGTTTGTGTGTTTACTTGAGAAGCTAAAATGTTCATATGGATTGTCTTGATAGTGATCGAGACAGTAATCTTTATCCTAAATTGATTGGATAGGTATCCATATTAATACTCATAGTATTTGAAGCCCCTAACTTGCCCCAAATATGTAAGGAGGTTCCTAAACTCATAAAATGTGTCAATTAAATTAAATTATTTATTATGGTTTATATTTATTTTTTGCAGAACAGTTACAGTTGGCATTGACCTATGCAGTTAAACTAAGCAAGATTGGTTGTTTTTATATGTAACTTTGATTGGTTTAGTATGGCTTTTGTTAAATATTATGTTAGGTAACTTCACAATCGAATACTGTGAAGGTCCATGCAAAAGGTGAAGTTAGTTTTGTTGAATTGACATAAATTTGCAAATTTATGATCAGTTCTCCTTTTGTGGCCATACTTGAATATTTGATACAAGTTCAAAGGGCTCCAAAGTCCCTAGCCACTAGGGATTTAATCCGGTGTTAGAGAATTAGTACCTTCTCATTTACAAGGGTTTAGATCCTAGTGGGTGGATGGGCTAGTGATTTCCGCATATATTTTTTCTTTCTGATGGGCTACAAATTTTTACGTTTTACCTACTTCAATATAATTATAATTAAGATTAAACAAAACTGAAGCCTAATAATGAACAGATAGTATAGTATAAATTCATAATTTCCATATACATGTGTTGGATTGGGTTATATTCATTTTCCTCTTTGTTTTTATACTCAATTCCTTTTCTTATAGGTTTTATGGCAAAGTGACTGACTGCATCCCAATTGAATTTTCTTTTTGAAGGCTGCTCTGAGATTAGCGCAACTGGATAGAGTGGCAGAGCGCTTGTCAGAGCAAGTTATGCAACATCATGAAGTGATGGGTAGGTTGTGTATTTACAGTTATGCGTCATTGCATTCTTTCCCATGCTTGACAGATTATTGGTTTTATTTTAAGTCATTGTTACATTTTAAAACCATTTCAGGTTGTGTATTTCATATGATACCACGATGATAAGCCAAAGATGTATTAAGCTAATCTTCTATAGTTCTTCTAATTTATTATTTTTCTGTGCTTATCAATTACATGGAGCAATAACACATTCCTATGAGGTTACATAATTGAATAAAATAATGTTCGTACATTCTAATAGGGCATTTATGTTAATATTACCTGAATTTACATGATGCATAGTAGTGGATTTTTGATGTATTTGCTCATGAACTTCGACTCTTTTTTCCATCTAATCTTGGGGCAGGAATTTTGAGTGCTAACATTGTCCAATTTTAACATAACCAAAGTGATATTAGTATTGCTTTTGAATGAGATGTTTATGCTTGCTTTTGGCCAGTGAAGGGGATGAATTTGGTCAGGGAATTAGAGAAAGACCTGAGGGTTGCAAATGTCATCTGCATGGTAAGCGTTTATACATTGTCTTTCTGGATAATTAAATGACCTTATTTCAAGGAGGATATTCGTGAAAAGTTCCTTAAATCTTTTAATGATGCTATTTATTTCACTATCACTCAAGATTTGATTGAGATGTCAGTCATCAATGTCTTCATGTTGTCATATGGTACCTCCTTACTGGATCTGAATTTGACCATATAGTTGTTATTATGTCTTTTAGAATGGGAGGAGGCGCCTAACCTCATCAATGAATGAGGTTTCAAGGGATCTTGTTGTGAATTCACATGCCAAAAAGAAACAAGCTCTGCTGGTATCTTTCTTTGCCATTTTTTAAAACATGCATCTGCATATGTAGAAAATTTTCTTTGTGGGGGGGAAATTGATGCATCTTTTGTGGATTTTTCTAGCCACTTTGCGGGAAGAAGTTTATGACATTTCAGGCTTTTGGGTGGGAATATATTTTTACATGTGGCTCAAGTTGTATATTCATCTTTCTTAATAAGTGCAGGACATGCTTCCCATATTAACTGAGCTCTGTCATGCGCTGGAGATGCAAGCATCGCTTGATCACCTTGTTGAAGAAGGAAATTACTGCAAGGTGGTGTAATCTATCACTTCTGTAATTGTGATTTATATTATTCCACCTTGACTTTTCCAATAAGCTTCTGTTATATTAAGTGCTAAATAAGTCTTTCTAAGTCAATTTTTCCTCAGGCATTCCAAGTTCTTTCAGAGTATCTACAGCTGTTGGATAGTTTTCCAGAGCTTTCGGCTATGCAGGAGATGAGCCGTGGAGTGGAGGTGAATGCTAAATTGCTTATGTAGTTCCTTTTCTTGTGAAACCAATGGATGTTCTCTATGGGTGCTCTTTTTTAAAAACCTGATTGAGGTACATAATGATTGCGTATTGTTCCCAGGGCCTTGACATTTCTCAACAATTCTTCTCATCATAGTATAATTCATCCCATTGACATTTGAGCATGGATATGCTAGCTTATGATCTGATGAAGGTTATGACCAATATTTACTTTACACAAAATTGGTTGTTTGAAAATCTATACAGGTTTGGTTGGGACGGACCCTTCAAAGGCTGGATTCACTTTTGTTAGGAGTGTGCCAGGCGTTCAAGGAGGAGAGTTATTTAACTGTCAGTACATCAATCTTCTGCTATGGTTTTTTTTCCCTTTTGATTGTCATGCGAGTTCTTCATGATCATAAGAACACTAGGTTACAGGGCTTCATTATGCGTTACATATTGCACTAGTGTGCTTTCTCTTGTCCTAAATGATGTCCACTTGGTCTTAGTGTATCAGCTTGGACATGCAAGGGATTGTCAATAAGTTTGTCAGTTTGTGGTAAACTAATACCTTGTGAACTAGATAGTTTAATTCATAAGTCTGTTCCTGCCTGCTGTTTAGGCAATAAAGAGAAGGTGTTTCAATTAGGTTTATATTGTCTGTCTACTTTCATCCTGATTAGTTACTGAATAAATGATGCTTATATGCATACTAGTGCATATGTTACTAGAATGTGGAACTCTCAGTAGCAATTAATACCTTGTTGCACTAAATATCTGACCTAGAGAAGATTCAAGTTTCACACCTGGATGGAACCCTGGGATCTAATTCTACTATCAGTCATCAGGAAGGGGAGGGCTCATCATTAATAGCCCTTCACAGGATCAAAGAAATGATAGCTTGTTCTTCTGATGTTCGGTTTGATATTAAGTTCATATGATTTTGTCTTTTGACAAGAATTTTGTTACTTTAATCATTGCTCAATTTGGAAGCAGTAATGGAACCCTTTCGGCTAGGGAAGCTAGATATCTACAATTGCATTGCTCTGTTTGAAATTTTGGCAACATTACTGACTATGGTGGACTGCTCACATGATATTCAGGTGGTTGATGCTTATGCATTAATAGGAGACATCTCTGGTCTTGCAGAAAAGATTCAAAGCTTCTTCATGCAGGAAGTTATCTCAGAGACACATTCTGTGTTGAAGAATACAGTGCAAGAGGTATGTTTGCATAATTTACAAAACTGTATGTGGTTTCTGAGAAGAAGTGGCAACAAGAGAATAACTGCTGATTGTGTTTTTTAAGTTCACAATCTGTTATTGTAGCTTGCTGTCTTTTTATTCTAGTTTGCTTAATGAATATACTGGAAGTTAAAATCAAATTGTACCTTCTTGCAGTTTTTCCAATTGAATCTTGTGTTTTTGTTGAAGAAAATTTTGGCAAGTTATTATCCCACTTCTTGATGGATGACATTTATTGTTGCAGGATCAGGAAGGTCAACATCAGAATAGCAGGTATTTCTATCACCTTCTAGTTCCTTGTTATACTTGTATAGCAGCTTGTTTACTCGTTGGCATATTTCATAACTTATGTTGATCTATGCAGACTTACCTACAGCGATCTCTGCCTTCAGATACCTGAATCTAAGTTTAGGCAGTGTTTGCTGAGAACACTGGCTGTATTGTTCAGGTTGATGTGTTCCTATCATGAAATCATGAGCTTTGAGCCCCAGAATAAGGTAAGCTCAAGTTTTTTTAATCTTCCCTGCTTTGTTTAGTGGTTTTTGTACCCTTTTTTCTGTTCATTTCTTTCTCACGTTAGCTTATATGAGCCCTTATCTCTTCTCACGGCTACATGCAAGTCAAAGTTTTCAGCATCTTGGTTTGTTAAACTACTCAGTTTACCATGTTACACTACGTCCCTAGTTTTTTTTTTTTTTGGGCAGAAATCGGATAGCAAAACTATATTGAGAAATTGTGCCAAAATGGATGGATTTTTGTCTTGGTGCTTGTAATCATTTGATCATGGCAGATGTCTCCAACTTTTCTGCTATGCTGCAGAGGATTCTTGCTAGCCTTCACTTATGATTTTATTAAAATTTTCACTTGATGAGACTTGTGATATTAATTGGGTGAAGTGAAATATATGTAGACAAAATATCAATTTTTTAATTCTTTGAAGCCACTCCAACCAGGAATAGCACATTTCTGATTAAATATTACAAGAACTGGCAGTGTCTTCAGTCCAATTGGATTTGAAACAATTAACACCTTGAATTGGAAACCATTCCAAGATTTGCATGAGCAACTATCATATTTTGTCTATGAGGCATATTGACATTTGTGAGATTGGACACGAGCTCGAAAGTTCTGTTTTATCTACGTTTTTGTAGAAATTTCTTTCAAATACTTAGTTTCCCAGTGCTTTGGTTCGATAATTCTTATTCTTTGTTGCAGGATGTTGCATATCAAGTAAGAGACAACTTTTGTGATTCTGGAGAGACCCAGCAGCTTTATTCAAAAACAGTTACTTCTTGTAATCCAAAACAAAATGTTGAAAGCTCTTGCTTACCTTGCCCTGAGGAATGTACTGCAACTACAACTTTGAATGCACCCATTGAAAGTAGAGTTTCTACGTGTAGATATTCTGATAATCCACTTAATGATACTAGAGATGATGGTGGTGAACCATCAAGCAGTGAATCTCCTTGGTATCATCTGCGGAAAGATGCAACAGCATATGTTTCACAAACCCTGCACAGAGGGAGGAAAAATCTTTGGCAACTTACCACAAGTCGGATATCAGTATTACTTTCTTCTACCACAGTTAATTCAACAAGCATTCACCAATTCTTGAAAAACTATGAAGATCTTAGTCTATTCATCTTGGCTGGGGAGGCCTTCTGTGGGGTTGAAGCTGTTGAATTCAGACAGAAGTTAAAGAATGTCAGCGAGAATTATTTTGCAGCATTTCACTTGCAAAGTATTTCTGTAAGTTGTTGCTGGCGATTCTAATTGTTTTTTTTTTCATTCAATCATACACATTCTCGAAGTAGGTGATGGATTTTGCATTGTTACATAAAATTCATGATCATATTGCTCTGTTTTTCCTAAATCAATTTCTCAATGCTTGTAAAAAGTAAAAACTGTTTTGCAATTGCTATTTGTTATCATATTTATGTAGCCAAAAGTAAGGGTTTTGTTTTTAGCCTTTTCTTCTCTGAACGGCAGTCATTGGCTTTCATTTTGGTCATCTATGCCATTGTATACTGACTTGCTGGTTGTTTAAATTTCTGTGTACTTTATTTCTTTTCTTAACTGACACCAAATGCTTGGGTATTCATGGACACTTGATGAGAATGTTTGTTTCTTGTTATTCTTCAGGCACTTAAAATGGTTTTGGAAAAGGAAAGTTGGCAGAAATTGCCATCGGATACAGCTCAAGTCATTAGTTTTGCTGGACTTGTTGGTGATGGGGCACCCCTGATTGGAACATTTAATGCTACTAATTCCAGACTATCAGTCTCTGATAAGTTAGTAAATTCAGGTGATAGCGTTGCAAAGAGAAGTGGGTTTACAAACTGGCTTAGAAGTGGAAACCCATTTTCTGTTAAACAAGCACAAAATCACTATTCCCTACATAATGGGGAAATTTTTGGTGATAATCATGGAGATGCTAGTGATAGTTATCAAGGTGACAAGGTGACTTCCCCTTGTAATGACGCTAGTCGTGTGAATGGAAATCCTATGGTGGATGATGAAAATGAAGATCTACTTGCAGACTTTATTGATGAGGATAGTCAACTCCCTAGCCGAATTTCAAAGTCAAATCTTCCAAAAAATAACAGTTCACACTGGAAGTCTGATGACATAACAGCGCAAACAGGAGCTTCTCTTTGTCTTTTGAGGTGAAAGCTCTTTTATTGTTGGTTTTATAAATGTTAACTCTAAAAGACGTAAGAATCTCCAATATGCATGTAATCGTTCTTTACTGAGCATTTTGCATTAATGGAATATCAGGTCTATGGACAAATATGCAAGGCTCATGCAGAAACTAGAAATTGTCAATGTTGAATTTTTTAAGGTATTATTCCGATTGTTATATTTCTTCATTGCGCCCTGTGTTTGGCCATAAGATCTCTTTTGATAATTTTATTTTCTCACTAGATTATTTATCCTAATTCAGTATAATATTGCAGGGGATATGTCAGTTGTTTGGTGTTTTCTTTTATTTTGTTTTTGAAACATTTGGTCAGCAGAACTCCAATGCAGGTGGAAAATTTTTATCTGACTCTGTCAACTGTAAGTTTACGCAGTCTCTTTTCTATTTTCTGTATTCTTTTCTTTCTCACTCTAGTTTAAGAGACTGTCCATTCCCTTGTTCATTCATAAATTTTGATGCTACATTCTTTTGTCATCTCCAGTTGTCTTGCCCCTTTCATGAGTTAAATCATAACAATTAGGTTCACTACATTATTTTAAATCTTAAACTCATCCCTGCTTGTACTGCATTTGTTATACCTTCATTATCAGATCGACTGAAGACAACCTTATCCAGAATATCACAAGATTGTGACCAGTGGATCAAACTCCAATTGGTACCAAATTCAGCCTCTTCACCCACATCTTTGAGTACATACACAGATGTGACACCTACAAGTCCTCCGACTTATTCCCCAGCTACATCATTTGGCCTCAAGGTAATTTGCTAGTATTTCTGATGTACAGAATACTGATTTAATAACTTACTGATTTGCTGATTCGTAATTTGCCTCAGTTCGTAGTAAATAAGGATACAATTAGTAGTGTATGCTGCTCTATTATTCTTTCTTTTTTAGAAATTATGAAAGAGTTATTTGTTTTAGATTAATATAGATTTTGACCTTCCTATAGCATGAACTAATGCTCCTAATTTCCTTGGAGTTAGGCACCTGTTGATTGAGTTCAGCACTTGTTGACACGCTGAATACTTCCCATTCATAAATGACATTTCTATATGATTGTTGTTTTCTTATAAAAGGCAATTTATGGAGGCTTCTGTAGATCTGACATAATGGTGCGCTTTTAACATGCTGATTTGCAGTGATGTCCGATTAGGCTTTGAATGACAGGTCATCTACGACATTTAGAATAAGTAGCCTGTGTGACACAAATATCAATGTGAAATCACTTACCTAGTTAATGTGGCTTCTGAGATGTTTTAGTGTTAATTTCTCACATTTGTCCCTATTTTTATAGGAAGAGAACGATTTGCATTGAGGAAAAATAGGTCCTCTTGCTTCTTCTTCCTTTGATAACGTTTAAGGTCCCTGAACTATGCTATGAATTTTTATTGATCTAAGTGCAGCTTAGTGTAAATAAACTAGGGCACAGTTGCTTTACTGCTAAAGCAATTGGCTGTTCTGTATCTGTTTTTGTATTACGTATATATTCGGGCACTCTCTTTTCAAGCATATACCATAGTTCAACATCTGATGGAGGCTCAATATTCCAGTTATTAGTGGCTTTCTAGTTCCTTAAAAATCTGTCTCAGTTATTAGTAGTTTTCTGCTTCTTAAAATTTCTGATTTTTTCTCGATATAGGATTCTATAGTATATGTGTCTATAAGTAATAATTTGACTGTCTTGCAGGAAAGATGTGCTGCGGCTGATACTCTATCTCTTGTTGCTAGAATATTGCACAGATCTAGAGCACATCTTCAGTCAATGCTTCTTCAAAGCAACCCTGCCATAGTGGAAGATTTCTTTGTGCACATGGTTCGTATCTTATCATCTAGTGGTGGCCACACTTTGTACATGTAGCAAAATAATTGGTAATTGGGTGAGAGTTTTGCATATAGGATAAGAATAAAAAGTTAGTGTTATAGAAGAGATAATAGAAAGAATTAAGAGATTCCACAGCATAAACGATTCATGCATAATCTTCGTATTCCATCTACTCCACTGACTTATTTGGATAGAAGTGAAGGAGGTAGGATGGAATAATAGTGGTATTTTAACGGATTCCAAGTGTCTAAATAAAAAATTTTCATTGATAAGAATTGATTTGTTTTAGTCTTTGTGGAGATATTGTACACTTTTGCCAATATTATCACTTACAAGTCTGATGACATAGTATTAAATTCTATTTCAGTGTAGTGAGTTGTGCCCTCATTCTGGAAGTTATTATTATTGAGCTGTTAATTTGAGTAAATTCTATATTCTTGCTGTGGATATTGTTGAAATGTGAATAATGTTTTGTCAGGTCAGTTCTGTACCCGATCTAACACAACACATACATAAAACAACCGCCAGAATATTGCTTCATATTAATGGGTAAGATGAGAATATTTTATGTTGATAGGTTAAGAGTTGAATTTGGTGCTTCATCCTATATATCTCCTAATTATGCGACTTCTGGCAGCATCTTTTTCTTATTGTAATTTTATTTGAAAAGCACTTGCACAGATAATTATTGGCCAGTATGTTTTTTTGCTGGCTAAAGATATCATGGGAATGCCAATAGTCTGTACTACTAGTTCAATATGTGATTTTGCAATTGCTCTGCTAAAGAAATGACCCAATATACTGTTAGCATAATTGAAACTTCCAGCCACTAAAACCCTTAAAGTTGGTCGATGGAATACCAAATTTAAGGGGAAGGAACCAATCTGCAGATGGTGAACTACTTAGTAAGTTGCTCATTGGATAGAAAACTGTGATGTGTCATGGAATGAAGTCAAAGAAATGTTTGGAAGATTTCTATGAATTTGGGTTGGTAGATATAGACCATAACAAATAAAAAACCTTGTATTTTTAGTCTCTCTTTTAAATTTTCTACACACACATCAACTTCGGAAGGTAGCGAGCAAAAACAAACAGAGGAAGAATTGATCCTTGAACAGCTTGAGCTGAAGTAAAACTGAACTAAAGGATGATTTAAGTGTCACTACAGATTATTCTCGAAAATGGGTAGGGGCATATATTCTGATGGGGGTATACCTGTCTGGGAGTTGAGAGGTGGTTGGTCAATCTAACTTGAATAAAATGATTCATCTTGGCTGTGAAATGCCTACTAACTGTTTCTATTAATTTTGTTTTAAAGAGAAGTCTTGCAGCTGATAAAAACCAATTACTCTTTCGCTTCTTCTGATTTCCCTTTTACTTTTTTTTTTCTTGTTTTCTTGTAGTAATGTCATAGACCTTGCAATTTTCTAAACAAACTTATTCTGGGCCATTGCTATAATCTCTCATGAGCAAGCTCTTTCTGCAGATATGTTGATCGAATTGCTAATGCTAAATGGGAAGTCAAAGAGCTGGGGCTGGAGCATAATGGGTTTGTTTCTCTTCTTTATTTCCCCTTTCTTCATATTTCTCTTTCTATGAATTCATGACATTGTATAAGTTCCATGTTAACATGGTTTCCAACTTAAACATAAATGATGAATTCAGTGTTCATTTCATACCAGTGGTATTCATGATTGGACACTGGACAATAGATATTTATTCTTGTGTCACTATTGCTTTGCTTTTTGGATGCTATTTTTACTTACACCGTGTTGATGCTTTTATTAAATCTGATCTTAAATAAACTTTTAGGTTGTACCTTTTGTAGAAGTTATATTTGTTAGTCTGCCAATTCTGCTTCAGACAGATAGGGCCAATTTCTCTTAAATTGTTATCCTTGATTTCTGTAGCTTTTAGGTCTCTTATATTGTTCTATTTGAACAAAATTGCTGTACTATTAAGATGTCTCATTGCTAGGCTATTATATGAACAGTAGTCAAACACTTTCTAACCATGCCAGTTTTCATCTTTGAAATATCTTGACCTGATATTTACTTGTAGAAATCTTCCCAAGTTCTGTCAAACTAGCTAATTTATCCCTCTAAAAATTCTCCAACTTTTTATAGGTATGTTGATCTATTGTTGGGAGAATTTAAGCATTATAAAACAAGGCTTGCTCATGGAGGAATTCACAAGGAGGTAACTACCACTGCTGCATCTCGTGAATCAGTTGCTTGTGCAATTAGATTGAGAATGTAACCTACGTGATAACATGATAATGCAAGAGCAAGATCATGCTACGTGATATGCAAGATCATGTTAAACTAACTTTATTTTGTTTTTTAAGCATTTATTGCTTTGTCCTGTTCGTCTTACACTCTGATTTGTTGTTATATTGTTGCCACTAGGCTTATAAATGCATTTTGAGTACTTTATGTTCTAAGTACATTGTTGACGCTCTAAGTATTTGACTTGGTCACGGAGATTGAATAACAAATCTCCTATCTTTGCTACTTTGCTTTTTCCTAACCATTTCCATCCTTATTGATCTTTATCTTTGGTGTGTTATTATGGTATGAGGTTCTCATTCATGATGTTGGGAAGTTGAAGAGAAAACATGTATTGTAGTTTGTATTAGGTATATTTATGCAAGCTTAGATAAGATCATGAATGGATGAGCACTAGAATGGTTGAGGCGGTTCACTTTTGGCCCTGTTTTTGTTTGCTATCTTTAAAAACACTATTGTCCTATTAGTTTTGCCTTCTGGGATTTCAGTTTACTAAGGTGACATCATGTCCCCATATGTCTGTGTTCGTGTTCTAGGTGGGACCAAGGAAAAATAGTTTCCATAATTTTTGTCTTGCATGTCTAACCATTTTGAATTACATTCCATTTCCAGGTTCAAGACCTCCTTCTAGAATGTGGTCTTGATATTGTGGCTGAAACTCTCATTGAAGGTCTTTCACGGGTGAAAAGGTGCACTGATGAAGGTCGGGCCCTCATGTCTCTAGATCTGCAGGTTGCTTCTTAACTGATAATTTAAATTGGATATATCAAGTTTTAATTATTTCCTCGCTTGTTCTTTTAGTAGTTAAACTTGCTTTAAGTTCATGTTCACATTATGCTTTCAGGTTTTGATCAATGGCCTACAACATTTCGTGTCCTCCATAAACGTAAAACCAAAATTACAACAAGTGGAAACATTTATCAAGGTAACATTAGCCATCTGTAATGTTGTAAACATTGAGATGTATTAGACAAAGGAAGGAAATGCTTACTTGCTGATTTTGAAATATCAATTCAAACTGCAAAGCCATCTCTTATTATGATTACGTTTTGTGTTTCTCTCATTTTATGCAGGCATACTATCTTCCAGAGACGGAATATGTGCATTGGGCTCGTGTGCATCCGGTAAATATGATTTTTAAAATGAACATATGTTGTACTATTCTAAATTGTTTGTAAGTGCTGTTCTTATATGAAATTCCAACAGCCAATTCGCGTTGTTCTTTCTGCAGGAGTACAGCAAAAATCAAATTGTTGGTTTGGTCAACTTAGTAGCCACAATGAAAGGTTGGAAGAGGAAAACAAGGCTTGAAGTAATAGAAAAAATCGAGTCAGCTCCTGCATGACATTGGATGACCTAGTTAGATCATAGGTATTTAAGTCTGTGCTAATCACTTCTTCTTCTTCTTCTTTTTTTCCTGTTCATCTGCACGAGTGGTGTATATTGAATTGAATTTTGTTGCCCTCTAGTTATATAGGCTGTATATCTTGTAACATTCGGTGTTCCCTGCAAGGGAAATATCTATTGTAATTTTGGATCACACCATCCATGCAATTATAATATGAAAAATAAAAGCATAAGAATTCTTTTTTCATTCGGTCCTATTGTATGATCAGCCACTTGCCATTGTGCTTTGCTGTTGTTTAGCCACTTGTGTGTCTTACTGAAATAATGGTGTTTGTAACAGTCCTTCCAACTCTGATCTCTGCCCTGATGGGAATCATATTTTAGTTTATAGATTTCTTGACAGTGTGAACCCCTTATTTTCCATAAGCTGATTGGAAACGGAATTTACATCATCAGAAATCCTGGTCTTGACACCATTAGTATGGTGGCCAGTTGTTAGGAAGTTATTCCTGCCCAATTGCTTCTCAGAATTCCAGTTTATGATCTGTTTCCTTGTTGGTTTCACTTAAAGCGTCTTTTTGACTATTTTAGAAAATAACGAGGTAGATGTATGCACCTCTTTAAATGGACCGCTTATTATTTTGTTTCCAAATGGTGAATTATGAAAAATTGATATGTTCCTGTGAGTAATATGTTAGGATCGAAATGAAATTTAAGGTTATTGTATCAAGAATTAGAAAAAGAAAAGAATAATAAAAGAGTTTAGAGTTGGAAGACAAATAGAGTTTTGAAACTAAGAAATGATAGAGGGAAGACAGAAAAGAGAGGAAATAAAATATAAAATTCTTGTTAATGGATTTTTTTTCTTCTAATTTTATAATACATCTTTTTTATCATTCTGACGACTAATCAAATTTAAACATGTATCATGTTCTTATTTTATATTACTCTTATTGGGATATTGGTTTCCGTCTTCAAATTTTTTAAAAATAAAATTTATGTATCACGAGTTTGTGTGATACCCCGAATATTGTATAATCATTCTTTGTCGATCTCTCTTGTAGTCTTGTCAAAACTCTTTCAACTTTTTGATAGAAACATTCCAAAGAATTTCTGGACCTTTATTTTAATTTTTCTTTCTTTTTTCAATTAGGAGTTCTTCATATAAAGTTAGTGTTCTCCGTCAAGATGCAAGAAAATAATTCTCACTTTAATCTCTGTCCAGATTAAAGCTTGTAAATCCAATTCCTCAATCTATCCCTTATGGAAATTAATTATTGGTTTTGCATGACCTAATATCTGCATATCCATTGTCCGCACTCTCCTATTGTCTTCATCCTATCTCTGTCCCCTTCGATTCGAGTGTTGATAAATTCTTTTTGCATCGTCCAATCTTTCAATTCTTGAATGTTTTCTTCTTCTTCTTTTTTGTGTGTTTCATTTCAAGTTCTGTATTTGAATTATAATATTTTCTTTCAAATGCCTCAAATTTAGTACTGTATCCCTTCCGTCATTGTTGTCAAATATTACCAGCTTAGATACTAATATTATGATCAAAATGAATTTTGAGGTTATTGTACTAAGAGCTAAAAGAAAAAGAAGCACATAATAAGAATAGAAAAACAATAGAGTTTAGAAAATAAAAAACTGAAGAAAATACATATTTTATATCAATATATAATAGTTAATACATTTGAAGATATGTTATTATTTATTTTATACTATTTTTTTTCATGTGTTTCACAAACTGTTCTTCAATATTTCTAAGCGTAATATCGATTCACGTACTGTTCTTTCTCGTTTTTTTTTTTTCGTTCCTTCTTACACTTTCATCTCTGCTAGCCCCTGATTGTGTGCGTTATGGCGTATCATACTTAATGAAAGGCACGGTTGATTTACTGGCACCTGCATCCAAATAAATAAATAAATAAAGAAACAGTTAAAAGAAGCTGCAGATGTTTTCTTTCTTTAATTTTTTTTTAAATTCAATAAAATCACCTCATAATTTATACAAACGATATATAATTTTTGGTCTGTTTATTATAAAGATGCAGAGTCAGAATGCCAATATAGGTCAGTACACTCGTGAAACGTCGAATGCTAATAAAGATCAGTGTACTCAGCACTTACGAAACGACGAATCTCAGTATATTCAACACTCACTTCACATTGGTCTCATGGTTTAGCAAGAAATAGTAAAACCTTGTTCTCTATGGAGCGGAGTAGACTTCTTTATGTTTTGTCTATATGACCTTTTTAGTTACACAAGTAGAATATCTATTTTGGATGAAAATATTATCACCACCTATATTAATTATATTTAATGCTAAAATGGGTGGAAGTTACGTTAGGATGGAATACAAAGGCTTTTTTGACTTACAAAGTCCATAAAGAAAAAGAAATAAACTTCCATCCCTTACATGAGCTTCTCAACCTTGCATGCTTTGGTCCCGATTGCTGAACAGATGAGGTCCAACTAACAAGAAATTGAAATAATTAACATGGTTGGAAATATCTATGTCCTTTTCTATTTATTATTTAATAATTAAAAGCATCACAAAAAATATGAGTTTTGAGATAAGAGCTGATTTAGTACTCTGATAATGATATGAAGACGAATAAACTATACTACAAAGTGTTGAAGCAAGTTGGGTGGTCTGGTCCTGACTCCCAAACATACTTCATTAATTGCCTTGTCGGCCCTATTATATTTTTAACGACTTGATATCTACATCATTGATACCTGTCCATTATAATATACACAGTCACATTCACCCCTTTGGCTAGGAGTTGGTCAACCTGTAACAAGAAAAAATTATCATTATTGTATAATTCTTGGTTTCATAAAATCTCCCGCCATTGCATCAAAAACATTAGACGACCGACTCCCCGTACCAAAATTTTTTCAAAATATATATATATATATAAGCGCCAGATTCTCAAAACTAAAATCCTAGATTCGTCGCCCATTTAAGTTTTGGGAAATATATTTCAATTAGCATATATTGAATGTTTCAATTAGCAAGTAGATAGGAACTATTATAAGATGCATTTGAAGAGCGAATACTGTAGTGTAGTGTGTTATTACGATGTAATATTAGGGAAAACCAAAAAAGATTATGAGCACTGACTCTTTATGAAAACCTACATTTTTTATTCCTTCAAATAGAAATTTCCATTTGAGTTGAGTGAGTACAAAAGTAGATCCCTAAGGTTAGACACCTTTCTTTCGTCTCTGCTCGTCTTCAGAACAGATCTTCTTTTCCCACAATTCTGTTCTCTTATGCCAAAATAAACTCATCCATCCAATTAATTTATTGCAACGAGGATGAGACATAGGATAGGAGTAACAGCTTTGTGGGAACATTGTTCCCGCTCGTCTTACCTTTCCACGACAGTTCCTGTAGATTCTCTGACAACAAAAGTAATCAATTATCTGCTTTCCATAACATGACATCCATGCGAGTGACCCGGTGAAAAACAATAGCATGAAAAGTACTACGTCATTTCTAGATGAAAAATGAGAGGATCTGCATTCTGATTATCCACACTACCTTATATTAAAATCTAAAACTGTGCTAAAGTTCCCGACCTTTTTTACTACTTTCCAACCTTTCTAATGATGATATGATCGTGTGGTATTTCAACTTTTAAAGATGGTGAACATCAGTGTCTTTTTTGACTTACAAAGTGCTCAGCTAGAATCGAGAAATTATTCATACCTGTCCTATACTTCATTGCCTCGTCGGCTACAGTTAAGAAATTGTTCATACCTGTCCAATATACAGAGTCACATTCACCTCTTTTCACAAGGAATTTATTAACCAAAGAAGTTAAAAACATCATCTGTCTAACTTTCCATTTGCCATTAAGATGATAGCGGTTCAATTTTGATCTACTAATTAATCAGAGCTCAAACTAGTTGAGATATATATGAGAAACGTTACATAACTTTTCCAGCGATAATTTTGGGCTTCTTTCTGATAGTGCCATCAAAGACAAGATCCCCATTAACATCATTTGGAAGGGACCTCAAGGAGCTCATGTATTTAGAGTATTTTTCCATTGAAATTCCTTGTGATGATTCTATTGTCTTTGTAGTTGTCACTAGTACCAATCCCTTTCCGAGTTTAAAAGACAATTATATAAATCCAACAAATTATGCTAACAAGAATCATTTGTGAACTATATTATGTCAAATAAGCAACAAAAGTAAATTTCAAAAAAAAAAAGCAACAAAAGTTCTGATGGGATAATTTAGATTTGTTCAAGGATTTTGACTGTAGATTTAAAGCTTAAAATAGGAATAAAATGACATGTAACTTAACATAGTTTTATTGTTATAGAAGAGGAACAATTTGAACTTCATAGGAGGAGTTTGTTGCATTGGCATAAAGACCAGCTCCTATTTGCTGCTTAATTTTCTGTGCGGCACTGTAAAAAAAATTCTCTTGATGTTAGATACTAACAAAGATGCTAAATTTATCAATCAAATACACCATTTGATAGAAAAATGAAAAATATAATCCTATTTTATGTTCTTTCAATATTTGTGGATACCTGCTCAGGGCCTACTGTGAGAGGAGGCTCCACTTTAATAGCCTTATCTCTAAGAAGTGATGACGTGATATACTGATGTTTTAACTCTGACTTTTCCAACACCAACAGCCTCCTATCCAACAGTAACAGACTTCAACAGGCAACACGCAACAGCCTCCTCCCTTCCAAGAACATTGGCTTTAAATGATTTTAACGTAACTTATATACGTTGGCTTTAAATGATTTTAACATTATAACTTTTTTTTGAAGTAAAGGTAACCTTGTGGTCCTCATGCTTATAAATAGTCTTGAAATATTTAAGTATACTTTTACCTTCTAATTTTTTTTTATTTTCATCAATATATGTATTTAAAGTACTCCAACTCAAAAATTAGCAGCAAAAAATTTTACAATTATGTCTTCTGAGTTTCGAGTATAATTTAAAGGTAAGTTTCTGATTTTTTAATATATTTTCTCTTTGTTTTTTTATTTTTAATATTAGATATTAAATTTTGCTATTTATTTTTTTTTCCTGTATCACAGATATAATATCATTTATATATCTTTGTGATATATTGTGAAGCTATTGGAGTTTGGTTGTGTCTGCATACTTCTTCCAGTTCCATACAGGTGCTTTTGTTCTTTTTCTAATTCAACTATGTTATAATTAGTTTATATTATGTTGCCTAAAAAGCATTTGTCTGGAAGTGAAAAAAGAAAAAAAGAATACAAGTAGCACAGTTAATAATTGAGGCCTTTTTTTTTAAATTTCGCCCAAGGCCTATAAAACTATAGGAACAGCCTTGCTTGATGCAGTAAAGCTCTGGCCACTTGAATGATGTGCCTATGCTTCCTTTCGACCCTCCCACTTTGTTGCAGTACACAAGATTGTTGATGAATATTACCATGATCAATGAAAACCTGTTGACAATGGGATCCCATAAATTCACATCCATTCTTCTTCTGTTGCTTTTTATGATCAATGTACCATTCTGGATAACCATGTAATTTGAAACACGTATCTTGAGTATGTCCATTCATCTTGCAAAAAGAACATTTCTTATCTTCTTTATCAACTTTCCACTCCTTTTTCTTGCCACTCGTTTTCCCTACAGTAGCATTTGCTGTAGATCCAGAATTCACCAAAAGTGCACTCCCGTCGGTTATGTCACCAAAAGAATCTGAAACCTGCTTTTGTCTCTCAACATTCATAAACATGGAATACACTTTATCTATGTTAGGATACGGGTCCATCATGAGAATTTGGTTCTTAACATGATTGTAAGACTCATTCAATCCCATTAGAAACTGAATGATTTTGGCATTGTCGTTAATCTGCATAATCTTGCCCGAAACACCACATGTACAACAACCGCATATACACTGAGGTACAGGTATAATACACTGCAATTCATCCCATAATTTGCACAGTTTGGTGAAGTACATTGAGAGGCTAGAATTACCTTGCGAAATGCTTCCAATTTCCCTTCTGATCTGATACTCTTATGGTCCCGTAGAGTCACCAAATCGATTTGCAAGTTTATCCCACAGATCCTTGGCAGAAGATACATACAAAAATGCATCATGCAAATTTGTCGTCATCGAGTTCAAAATCCAGGACTCAACCATGGCATTGGCACTTATGATCTCCTCATAATCTGGCGCATCCTCAGCTGGTATCTGGATCTTGCTAGTAATATAACCAAGTTTATGTTTTGCCGCTTAGGCCTTCTTCATGGGCGTACTCCATATCCTGTAATTGAATCCATTCAGTGGTGTAGTTACAAGATTGGCACCTAGATTATTTGATTCTTTCTTCTGATTCGTGGTCATCTTGAATGTACAGTTCTTGAAATGTCGTTCACCTCACCGTCGCCGAGAGAAAACCGCTTAAAACGGTTACGTTTGCTCTAATACCATATAAAACTATGACAAGGTTGTTTAGTGAGAGAAAAACAAAGTTTCTCACTCTTTCACGTTAATTCATTCGTAAGCTCAATATCGACGAGCTTAAATATGAGTCCAACTATACAGTAAAGAAAAACGATGGTAAAACCAGCTAATTAACAAACTAACTATTTACAGTAAAAAGAAACAAACGAAAGAAACATATGATCTTTACATCCCCCCCTCAAGTTGGACTTTGGTGAAAATCAGACAAAGCCAACTTGGACAACAGCCGATGAAATGCAAGCGCAGGAAGAGGCTTAGTGAAAATGTCAGCAAGCTGGAAAGAAGAACTCACATGAACTGGTGAAATAAATCCCTGTTTGTACTGATTACGCACAACATGACAATCAATGTCAAGGTGCTTCGTCCGTTCATGAAACACGGGATTACAAGTAATATGGATGGCTGATTTGCTATCACAGTGAAACGGAATCGGAAGGGGAACTGGAATATGCAAATCGAAAAGTAAGTAGCTGACCCATTGCAGCTCACACAGTAGACGCCATAGCACAGTACTCGGCCTCCGCAGAGCTACGAGAAACAATGGACTAGCATTTAGTTTTCCAAGAAATTGGGCTGCCCCCTAAAAAAATGCAGAACCTAGTTAAAGACTTCTAAGACGTAGGACACGTCGCCCAGTCGGCGTCAGAATAAGCTTGTAGCCGTAAATCAGAAACTGCCGGAAAATGAAGACCTAAAGAAGGATTCTATTTCAGATATTTCAGAACATAAAGAGCATGATGAAGATGAACCTGCCGAGCAAAAGTTGACTGAGCTGCTGGACACAATAAGTAATATCCGGCCGGGAAAAACCCAAATACAACAAACGACCGACCAAACTGCGATACTCCTGCGGATCCACCAACAATGGACTACTATCATCAAACAAAGTACCCCCTTTCTGAAATGGAACGTGTTTAGGTTTAGAACCAATGAGACCAGTATCAAGCAACAAATCCAACACATATTTGCGTTGATTAAGAAAAATACCAGTGTCGTCACGAAATATCTCCAGGCCGAGGAAGTATTTAGCCACCCCTAAATCTTTAATGGTGAATTGCGCATGAAGAGTTGATTTTAGCCGATCAACCAAGGGAGCGGAATTCCCACTGATGAGGAGATCATCCACATATACCAAAAGCATCACGAAATAGCCATCCTTGCAAAACACAAATAAACAATTATCATGTTCACTCTGCTAAAAACCAAAACGCAAGAGAAAACTTGTAAGTTCGGTGTTCCACTGGCGCGAGGCTTGTTTAAGCCCATAGAGAGAATGCACAAGCTTGCAGACTTGACCCTTGCGTGCCTTGGTGTATCCCTCCAGAGGCACCATGTAAACCTCCTCATCGAGATTGCCATGCAAAAATGCATTATTGATGTCTAGTTGATTCAAAACCCAACCTCGCGCTGCAACAATAGCTAGGAAAATACGCACTGTGACAACCTTTGCTACGGGAGAAAAAATATCATGGTAATCTTCGCCATAAACTTGATTGTAACCCTTAGCAACGAGGCAAGCTTTACGCCTATTAATCGTCCCATCAGCATTGTATTTCAACTTGAAAATCCATTTGCTGCCGATGGCTTTCTTCCCGGATGGTAAAGCCGTAAGTTCCCAGGTGTGATTTCGTTCAAGCACCTGTAACTCCGACTCCATAGCTTGAACCCACAGCGCATCCCTACTAGCTTCTTGAAAATTGCGAGGCTCCTTTGTTTCAATCACATGGCAAAGGAAAGCTGCCATATCACCAGAAAGCTTGTTATTTACGAAGAAAGGAAATGTGTTGGGCAGATGAGGGGATCGGCAAGTCACAGCACCACTGTCTGGAAATATCTGGGAATGATTGACCACATAATCGGACAACCACGATGGCATCCGCGTGACCCTGTTACTTCGTCTTTCATCAAGAGGTGGAGGTAAATGTGGAGTTTCATCGGAATGGAGATCGTCGGTAACAACGACACGAGGCTCATGTCGTCCAGCATCCTCCAAACTGTGATCAAGTATAGGTGGCGATGGATGATCATCAACCACGTCATGTAACGAAGACAATGACTAGATTGGCGTGCCAGTAGCCTCCACAAACTGCTGGCCTGCACAAGGAAACAAATGTTCATGAAAAATAATGTCTCTAGAGATGCGCACTTTTCTGGAGGCAACGTCGTAAACTTTGTAACCCTTTCTGCCGGCAACAAATCCTAGAAAAATGCATTTGTGAGCTCTAGCCGAAAACTTATCCTTCTGTGGAGTTGAATCAATGGAATAACATAAGCATCTGAAAACTTTCAAATGACCAATATCAGTTGGTCATCCCAACAGAACTTCAGAAGGAGCTTGCCACCGTAGAATCACCGTAGGCATATGATTGATTAAGTACGTAGCATGCAAAATGGCTTCACCCCAAAACATGTTGGTCATATAAGCTTGATGTAGTAACGCTCTAGCCACTTGAATGATGTGTCTATGCTTCCTTTCGATCCTGCCATTTTACTGCGGGGAATAGACACAAGAACGTTGATGAATAATACCATGATCAATGAAAATTTGTTGACAATTGGATCCCACGAATTCTCTTCCATTATCTGTCCGAAAAATCTTAATATCACAATTATACTGAGTTTTCACCATAGGAACAAATTTGGCAAGGATGGAGCTAACTTGATCCTTAGTTTGCATAAGAAATGTAAAAGTGACCCTACTGTAGTCTTCAACGATGGTTAAAAAATAAAACGCTCCTGTTAACGATGGCCTGCGATAAGGACCCCAAACATCCGTGGCAATGAGTTGGAAGAGATCACGTGAAGAGATTTCAGGGATTCCTTTTATTACTCACGCCCACTGATCATGTTCTAATTATGTATACAATCACGGCTAGATATGTAGAATTAATTCTTTCCTTAGATAGATGTATGTAAAGTGTATATATCCCGTCCAATGTATTAAGAACAAGATGAATAAAATAGAAACCAGTTTGACATGGTATCAGAGCCAGGTTCTTAGGGCCTACGCATCATAGAATTAAAAAAAAAGGGGAGAGAAACACGAGAGGTTGTGAGATATGGAAGACACTCCATCTACAGGTAGCTCTCGCATAGAGTGTACAATTGTTTCAGACTTGACGTCAAAACTATCACAGATCTTGAACCAGACGTCGACTACAACAAACCATGAATCGACTACGACAGTGATTGGCATCAAGTTAGATGACAGTAACTATGGCCTTTGGTCTCAGGTTATGGAAATGTATCTTGCAGGAAAAGATAAGATGGGATACATAAATGGAGAACTTGAACAACCTGCTGAGGCAGATCCTACATATAAGAAATGGAGAGCGGAAAATGCAGTGGTGAAGGGCTGGTTGATCAATTCTATGGATCCAAAACTGATTAGCAATTACATTAGATTCCCAACAGCGAAAGCCGTTTGGGATGCAATGGCCACAGCGTACTTTGATGGTAATGATACCTCACAAGTCTATGATCTCAAAAGAAAGGTGATGAAACTCAAACAAGCCGGAGGGTCAATTGAGACATACTACAATAGTCTTCAAGGCCTTTGGAGGGAAATTGATTTTCGTCGGCCAAATCCAATGAAATGTAGCAGTGATATACAAAAGTATAACTCTATTTTGCAGGAGGATAGAGTATACACTTTCCTTGATGGGCTGGATGATCGACTTGATAAGATCAGAGCGGACGTCCTACAAATGCAACCATTCCCATCTGTGGAGCAAGCTTACGCTCATGTTTGTCGGGAGGATCTAAGACAAACAGTGATGCTAACAAAAGGGGATAACATACAAAGTGTTGCTATGATCTCTAAGGGAGAACAAAGGACACAACAACAACCTTCTCTCCATCTAAATCACACTGGAAAGAGTACTATCGTGACTAAACCAAAGGCACAAGGAGAGGAAGGGAGCTGCACACACTGTGGGGGTACAAGCCATACACAGGACACGTGTTTTAAACTGCATGGGTATCCAGATTGGTGGCATGAACTCAAGAAAAAAAAGAAACGTGAAGCTGGTCGGGTAGCATTTGTGAGTGCTGGAGAATCTCCACCTGATGTGACGAATGCTAACCCTCAATTTTCTCTGATATCACAACAGAACACTTTACCAGCCGAGGCAAACAATTCAATGGCTCCTAATGATCCAGGTAACAATGATTGGATTGTTCATTCAGGAGCAACGGATCACATGACATTTGACCCCAAGGATTTTGTTGAAACCACTCAACTGAAACGTTCATGTATTACCAATGCAAATGGAGTTGCGTACCCAGTTACTGGGGCTGGAACAGTGGCACTTTCACCCTCTCTCTCACTATCTAACACCTTATTAGTTCCATCTCTCTCAAATAAATTATTGTCTATAGGCCAAGTTACTGAAGAATTGAATTGTCGTGCTGTACTTTATCCTTCTTTTTGTTTATTTCATGATATTCTCACCAAGGAGATTATTGGTCGTGGTACTAAAAGAGAGGGGTTGTATTATATGGATGATTTCGTCGTTGGCCAAGCAAACACTACATGCCAAATGGGAGAGAAAGAACGACAGATTTGGCTTTGGCATCGTCGATTGGGGCATCCATCTTTTCCTTATCTCCGACATTTATTTCCAAGTTTGTTTTCCAACATACATGAATCTGGTTTCAGATGTGAAACATGTATTAAGGCCAAGAGTCATCGAGTCTCTTACCCCATTAGTTTGAAAAAATGTGAAACACCATTTATGCTAGTTCATTGAGATGTATGGGGACCAGCTCCTATCCCAGTTGTTTCCGGTTTTAGATGGTTTGTGATTTTTGTGGATGATTGTTCCCGTATGACTTGGCTCTACTTAATGAAAAATAAGAACGAGGTGTTTGGCATTTTTCGTTCTTTTTACAACATGATCAAAAGTCAGTTCTCTGCTAAACTTCAGGTTCTTCGGTCCGATAATGGTGGGGAATATGAAAATACTGAGTTTAGATAATTTTTTCAAGAACATGGTCTTGTGCATGAAACCAGCTGCTCTCAAACACCACAACAAAATGGTGTCGTAGAGAGGAAGAACAAACACATTATTGAAACGACTCGAGCTCTCTTAATGGAGGCACATGCACCTCAATGCTACTGGACAGACGCAGTTATGGCAGATGTTTACCTGTTGAACCGAATGCCATCTCGAGTATTGAACTTTGCAACTCCATTGCAGGTTTTAGCTTGCTGGACCCCGTTCCCGAAGCCCGACCTCAGGGGTCGAACCTAATAGGGTTGTCCCGACAAACCCTACACATCAAAATAATAAGAAAACATTCGAAAACAACCAAAATAACCAACCAAGGGATGTCCGTTAAACGGACACACATGTCCGTTAAACGGACATCGAATGGGCTAAAATGCCAAAATTTACCCGAGAGTGTCCGTTAAACGGACACTCATGTCCGTTAAACGGACACGCTACGAACAAGAACCTAAACTTTCCTGAGGCTATCCGTTAAACGGACCACCTGTCCGTTAAATGGACAGATTCTGGACAAAACCTCAATTACACCCGAATGTGTCCGTTAAACGGACACTGATGTCCATCTAACGGACACAAGCTGGACAACTAGCCACAATCCACCGGAATGTGTCCGTTAAACGGACACAAGCTGGACAATTTGTCCAACCCCAAAATCCAACTTCTCCCAAACCACAAATTAACCAAACATTTCATACACTTCTAAATCACCCAAATCCATATTTCTACATCCACAACTTCATCCTCGCGGATCAACCACTTCAAATAATAACATCAAATTCCCAACTTCCTAAACTAAGCCAACACGTGCAAAGTAACAATTTC
>JAOSBP010000008.1:7718614-7747150 GCA_027563825.1 Erythroxylum mucronatum | reverse complement strand
AGGATTAGGAGACAAACCTTTCCACACACTGATTCTTAAGGCATCTAGAGAGAGCCCGTCAACATATTCACCTAAATATCTCCGTAGCAAATGCAAAACCTACAAATAATAGCGACACTTCTTATGAAAGATTATAAATATATAATATACTAAATTCATATGAAGCATTTAGGACCTAGGATGGAAGCATTCACCTGTAAGAACAACACATCCAGCAGCTGAAGCTTCTGATATGTTATGGCCTGCTAAATGGGGGAAGAATTAACCCCCAATTACAGCTATTGATGTTAATCTGTACATGTATTTTAACTCACCTACAAAATAGTTTTTGAGTGGGCACACTAACATTTAGGGATCCATGAAAACAAATTCATCAAGGGACAACATAACATATAGCTCAAATTCAGACACCCTTATCATTTAATTTGGCTTGACTCAACTGCCAACAAGATTAATGAATGTTGCTTTTATTCCTCGTATCATTCCAAACCAACTTGCCTGTCATATGTATACTTCAGGTCATTCACATTCAAATGGGCAAGAGAGTGGTCTAACCAATTCATTCTTGATTAAAAATTTGTTTTCACATTACTCTGCTCTGTATGATTTTAAAACCACAGCTGATCCGATATGGAATAATAAGATATCTAGAGCTAAATATACAAACTATGTATCGGTAGGGGAACTTTGATTTTACTCGTATAAAATCATAAGCATGCATATACACAGACTACAACCTTCAATCAAGAATAACGGGAGAACCAAAGCTACAAAGTTCCAAAACCCATTCATAAAACAAAAAGACAGAGAAGCACGACATGACCTAAGAGTATCAGCAACAGATCCTGAGTATCACCAATAGATCCTGAGAACACAGAATAAAAAATAAAAAATCTGCAGAAAAAAAATAATCAAACATACATGAGGAAAGAGCAAGAGATTGGAGGTGTACCAAAGAGAAATCTAGCAACGATAAAGCAATAAATGAAACCCTAGAAATTCTTATTCACCAAAATCGCCTATTCTTATATGTTGAGGACCAACCGTGTGTGTAAAGGTAGAAACTTTGGGAGTGAAGATACGGAGCAGAAAAAATTAGGGATTCTATAAACAAGACGAAGATTGCGAAGTCTGTGACGGCTGAGAAAAAAAACAAAGAGGAGGTTGTTGAAGAGACTTGCATCTTAAAGATCGAGAAATCAAGGACTCACATTGAGAGAGAGAGAGAAGGTCTAAGACGGAGCAGAAAAAATTAGGGATTCTGTAAAAAGACGAAGATTGCGAGGTCTGTTACGGTCAACCAAAAAGAAATATGAGGCTGTAGAAGAGACTTAGATCTTAGAGATCGAGAAATCAAGGACTAGATGAGGTTGAAGGAAGTACAGCTCTATAGAGAAAGAGAGAGAAGAAACGTTCGAGAAATGAGAGAACATGAAAGAGAAAATATCTCTGGAACTTTCAGAGAGGGAGGTAGAAAAATGGCTTTGTGAGGATGTTAATAATACCGTTAGATTAAATGGACGGTTGGGATGGATTGTGTGGTCGTCCATCCCAACTCGTCCTTAGTATATATACTTAATGAAAATGCTCGGCATCCATACACGTCTCCCATTTTGTTTATAGTTTTTTCTTGAAAGAGAGGAGGTTTCAAATCCCTTCTTTTACTTCTCAGTTATGCTTGCGAGTTAAGAAGCATAGATACGGACACGGAATATGACACGGATATGGACACGGGGGCACATCAACTTCTAAAATTTGGTGGACACGGACATGGTATATAAATTTAGAATTAAGAAAAAATTCAGAATTCATAATATTATATATGTTGATTGATGTGTTTCAAGATTTTCAATTGGTCAATTGGGCCCCTTTTCTTGAACCAGTGTGTCATAGATTTAGTGTAAGAAAATGAAATTTCCTAAAGCCTTGTAAGTAAGCAGTTGCCCAATTGGGTCCGAGTCGTTCAAGCTGATAATTTTTTTTTAAAAATTGACACGTAAGGACAAGTGTCAATTTTTTTAAACCGACACGTAAGGACAAGTGTTTAACACGTGTCCACCGTGCGTCCGATGTGTGTCCATGTCGGACACACGGACATGGCTCCATTTTGTCGTGTCCGTGCGTCTTAGCTTACGAGATGCTCGACTCCTAATTTGTAGAGTTATAAGGACCCCTTTTTAAACAGTTTCACCGTACAACTTCAATTAGACATTTAAAACTGCTGTCTACATATCAAACCACTCAAGGTTCCTCTTTTATTCTATTAGACTCGTCAAAGTAGGTAAGTAACAACTAATCTTAATGGCAACAGTCAAGAAGCAAGCAGGTTCTTTAATTTTATCCAAAAATTTTAACACTGTTATTATAATAATTATTACAAAATTTTACTCCACTAAACCCTGAACAATAATGCGAAGTTTGTTAGTAGGAATGGAAATCAATATAACGGATTTTGTAGTGTACCTGACGGCATTGGTCAATAAATGACATGATATTGTACCAAGCTAAAATGCCTGTCATTATTGACCATTTTGGCTAGGACTAGCCGATATTGATAAAATATCAGGTAGGGTTCGTAAATTGCAAACAATTTGAGAATTAAATTATAAAAAAACCTTAATTTAAGAAGACGAATGCGGACTCTCACAACCTAATACCTTAATGCCTCTTTCTTCCTCTCAACTTGGGCAAGTCACTCTCCTATCATTGTTGCTTTCATCCTTGTCGTTCCTCCATCATGTTTGCTTTTTGCTGTCATTGTTGTTATATTACAGTGTCACCATCTCTACTCCATTGTCATCACCTTCTACTATGGCTTGCACTTCTTATTTTGCTTTGTGTCTATTGACAGTATCAACAGCAAGGCACATAATTTTGTAATTATAATTCATTTTATGTGTCATGTCTCTTTGTGCGATTGTACAGGTTTCAATTAATCTTTAGGTTTTGAATTCCTTTGCCTGTTTTCAACCTTTTGGGAAAAATTTGTATGAATCTTTTCTTCTAATTTTGTTTTTCTATAATTATGGCAACTTGTAGTTGATAATAAATAAGAAACAAGAATTACAAAGAGAATATCACACCACATCCTTTTCTAAGCATTATTTATGTCCTTAAAGATAAACATTTCCATCATTAGTAGTAAAATTGCATGATTTAATTGATAATTTGAGAAATCAACAAAGAAGCCTTACTAGTTCTAGCAAGACAGGTAAGGTAAGTAGCATCATTTCAAATGGAGTTTTGGCCTGCAACTTTAGAGGGGCTAGCAGATTGTTGGATTTCCTAAACCATCAACTAGAAGGAGGAGAAGTGATTGACTTATACTTAGTCAATTATGAAATAACCACAAGTACACAATATAACTGTAGCTAGTACTAGTAAGTATGGGTCGATCCCACGAAGACGATGATTATTAGTAATCACTGTTATCCTATTATCTAATCTATGAATTGAATTTTGAATTCTTAAATTAAAAACTAAAACTTAAAGAATTAAAATAAACTAGGAAGCAATAAAGAGAAAAGAAACGAGAAATCACTAAGAAAAATATCGATATCACGAATTAGTGTCTAGGTTATGAATTTTCCTAAAAACCTTGGATAGTTGACCTTTTATTATGCAATTGATTTATTGACTTATTGGGCTGTGGAAATTCGTATGGTATGCGAATAACTCACTTGAGACTATTAACAACTAATCTTAGAATTATTAACAAATATTATTCAGGTTAAAGGTACAAAGATTGTTTTACCGATTAGTGAATTGCGCTATTAGATTTAACCCTAATATGGAGGATTTACGTGATCCTATCTCTAGGGTTGCAATCAACTCCTTTCAACTACGGTGGATCTATTCATACATAGGATTTATCAATTTCTATTTTATGAAATCAAATTATAATATAATATTCCGGATCTATTAGAACATAAATTAAACACGTGATTGAATCACAATATGTCAATCAAACAATTGCATTAAATAAAAGAATCAAAACATGATATAGTATAAACATAGGGTTTATCCTACCTAAATACTCAAGAAATTTAGTTACATATGATTGAAGAAGAAATCAAACAATAACAGAAAGAAAAATGAATAGAAAATAAGGGGTTCATAATTATAAATCTCCCATTTATCTCGTATCGAATGTTCTTGCAAGGTAGAAGTTTGATCTTGTTTTTTCTTGGATCTTTTGACGATTTCTTCGTGTTTTTCGTTTCTTTGGATCAAAATTGTCCCTTAAGTCACCTCTTAAAGCCTTTGAACTTCTCTGCATATATGCTCCTCTATTTTGCCTCCAAACACATCTTTTTATCGTAAATTTTAGGGTTATGGGAGATACACGGGTGTGTACTAGACTGTGTATAACCTAAAATACTCAAAATTTGTGATTTTGCATAGCCTGAGAGAAGTACATAGGTTAATGCATGGTCTTGTATCCCTTTTTTGCTTCAAATCTTTGTTTTATGTCGTGTTTTCATCCGAAATCTTCTCTTTTAAGTTCATGAAGGTAATTATAGCCTATAAACACACCTGGACTCTTAAGTATCAAATATACATAAAATATAAAATATCAAGCAAAAATACATCAAATATGGGGTATAAATATGGTTAATTATCCATCTATCATGAAGATAGACCTATACGGAATGGTTGCAATTCTCCTGAATTTAATAATGCCTCCTATCATAAGCTTTTCAGAGGTGTTTAACTCAAGGTTCCCTAGTAGGAGCTAGTTTAGAAGAAATTCCTTTTTCCTAAGGCAGCTGCTATCAACTGGTTGGCTGTTAAGAATCACCTGAAAAACAAAGAAAGATGGTTTGGAAGTTCAGGGAGTTTTGATCCTAAATGTCTCTTATGTAAAGTTAAGATTGAAACTATTCCACATCTATTTTTTCAATGTAAATATTCCTATATTATCTAGAATTGAATACAAAATACAATGCAAATCTATTGTTCTCAGAATGCATAGATAAATATAATTTTATAGGCTAGCAAAATGTATATACACTTAAAGAGGGATAGGGTGATTTTAAAATTTGCCTTGTGTTGCACCATTTACTCTATTTGGAAAGCTCGTGATTCATTCTATCATTATTTTACTCCCTTAACCACTTTTGATTGATTCAATTGGGTGTCAATCATATATTTTTTAAGGGTTGATTACTCTCTCTTAAGGCCTAATCATTTAACCCTAATTGATTACGAAATTCCAGATTTTGCAATCTCTTGATTCATAAAAGCAGCCTAACATTTTCAACTAGTTTTTAAGTGATCTATCAGATAATTGAATTTTCACACAAGATCTCTCATATTTGCATGAATTATTAGGTCGTTAACTCTCGTTACCCAACGTAATTGGATTACTTTCGACTCACCCTCTCTATTAATTATTGAAGTATAAGCATACCCGAATATCACATCACCATAACATTATATTGAAATCAACAATGATCAAGTCAAAAAATAACTCAAGAACAAATCCTAATATAAAAATAAAAACATCATAAATGTGTATATCATCTTCAATCCTAGTTCATACATCAAACTTAAAGAAAATAAATAAAGAAGAAAGAACTTAATGTGGACTGATCTGGAAATGCTAGAACAACTGGAACTATCTAATGCTCCCTTCTTGATCTTCCTTGATTAATCTTAATTTGGTAAATAGAGGTTGATCATTTTAGTCTCTTTATGTTCATTTATAGTAAATGTGTGACTTAGGGATTTTTTAGGTCTTACCCAGGTCACTTTGTTCCAAAAACGCCCCCCAAAGATCAAAACAAATGGAAAATCCCGTGTCTAGAAAGTGTTCACCATGATCATAACCATGCATAAAAGTCTTTTGTCACGACCATGACACTCCATGCATGATCATGGCCCTCCCTTTGAGCCCAAACATGCTCTAACTTCCTTCAATATTCATTTATCTGATTTCAATCACTCACAAATATATCAAAACACCTCAAGAACACAAGATTAAGATCTAAAATCATGCTCTAAACCATATAACACTTAAAACATAAACAAACAATCACATTAACATAATTATAAGCTTAAACATGCACTAATCATCTATTAAACACCTATAAACACACTAAAAAACCTATCAAAACATAACAGAAACTACATCTATCAATATGGAGCGTGAGAAGAATGTTAGTCATAATGTGAAATGATAGGTGAAAATTTTGCTTAAAAAGTATCAGAATGTGAAAGAAAGAAGGCAAAAACTGAACTAAAAAATTGGTAGTGAAAGTTCTTTTTGCATTGGTCAAGAAGATACTAGAAATGTTAAAGGTTGTATTCTTACCCAACAAAAAGGAATTGCTAAAAATGATGTGAGCAATAAAAGAAGCTATGTATCTAATACTTTTTGCTTCACTAACAACTCATAAAACTCAACCTTTAATTTATTGTACATTACAATCTAAAGAAGTAACTTATAATATAAGCATATCAATGGCTAGATGATGTATGATGCAGGTGTGGTATTCAATGCTGGTCAGTCTTATTATTACTAGCTTATAATGGATGTTATTGCCTTTTATATTCCAAGATATAAAGTTCATTCAATTAATAACTACAAAGGTCATTTTCTAAGCAGCCATGCTTATGAAACAAAACGTTATTTAAGTTAAAAAAAGAATAACTTAGACTACTTATAGGTGTTCAATAATGTGTAATTATTGAAAAAAAAGATAGAAGCCCATTATTAATTTTTTAGTTTATTTTGCTAAAAAGATGATGTTTTTAAAGTTCAATAATGCATCTGACCTTATAAAGAATATTAGTACTCTGTTAGAGATATTTGATGAAGTTGAATGGAATAAAGCTTAAACACATTTTACAGTTCATCACTAATAATGATTTTACTTATAAAGAAGTTAGGAAATAGTTACAAAACAAGTATGGTCTTCAAGGTTACAAAACAAGTATAGTTCTTTCTATTGGACTCTTTGTGCTACACATTGTATTGACTTGATGTTAGAAAATATAGGAGTTGCTTTATACTTTTCTATCATTAATGAAACAGTGTACAAAATAAGAAAAGTCTCAAAGTTCAAGTATAATTATGCATGAGTTCTGAATTTGATGAGAAAGTACTTCACCAATAGTAGGAATTTATATTGCCTTGCAATTGTAAGATTTGGATCTAATTTCTTATCACTTTAGTGTTTTGTTTAAATGAAGGACTTAAGACAAATATTTATAAGTGTTAAGTGACTAACATCTCAATATGTCAAGTCTAATGCTAGAATGGAGTTTCCAAGATTATAATTGAAGAACATGAATTTTGGTCTCATATAAGTTTGTGAGCCTTTGGTGAGAGTACTTTATCTAGTTAATAATGATAAGAAGGCAATAACGGGTATTTTTATAATGATATAGAGATAAAGAAAGAAGCAATCAAGGACAATATGAAAAATAGTTATTCCTTGTATATAACCTATTTTGTAGTCATCAATGAAAGATGATAAAGAAAATTTTACTCTTTATTGTGTTCCTTTAAAACTTTACTCTCTATTGTGCGCTTTTGAGGCATTTCTGAATTCAAGTGTCCATTTTAGACCATATTTTATCCCAAAAAAATATAAAGTTAATAGGGAAATATAATTAACTATTATAATAATTGTTTCATATGAGATAATGTAAGATCTCCTGAACTCACAAACAGAGGTATATAAGGACGTGTACGGTGATTTTGAGATGCCCATTGTAATACATCAAAGAGTCAAACTTAGTTCAAGTTTATATTTCTTCACTTTTATTACCTGTTTAGAATCAATTATCACTTTATTTAATATAAGGTTGAAATACTGAGATAAGGTTGAAATAAAGCTACAATTATATATTCCAATATATTGAGAGATTATTTTGTAATTTTAAAAAATTACTCGAAACGACAGTTATTATTATCCTATACCAATATCATACAACTAAGTTCGGTATTAACTTTTGTACAATATTTGTAATATTGATGAAAATGAATTAAAGATTGATATCACAAAATTTGAATTTGAATATTCAAATCTAAATTTGATTAAATCTAATTTTCAAGAATTGTTGATCTAATTTCTCATAATTTATTAAAATTATAAAATTTGCATTTCAATATAATTTATAATTAATGAGTTTAAATAGTTAAGTCCAAATCAAAACTTCAAATCAATTACGTTTGTTGGATTTGGACAACCAATTGGTCCGTTTCAAGTGAGTCAAGTCCATAAAGGGTCACGTGACATGTGATATCCTACTTTCCGGTATATGCGTAGGGTTTCACTCTAAATTAAGTATTGCATATACATGTATAACATTAGCATTCATACACGAATTGATATTTGTATACATTACAAAGATAGCATATGCACTCAATTGACTTACCCCGAGTTATGAAAGAAGTTAAGTGAACATTATGTGAATTATGAATTAATATGTCTTGAATTTTGGTATGATTGGATTTCAATTAGCAAATTGGAATTAAATGTTATTGATTGAGATATTAATGAATTAAATGTACATTTGGTCTAGAAAAAAATCCAAGTGGTAAGAAAAAATTGATATATGGAAATTAGGACGATTAAGCCTAAAATTGAGTGATATTTGGTATAGTTAAATGTGTGACAAATGGACTAGTAATTAAATGACAATTGGACCAATTATTATGTGATACATGGAGAAATCTTGGAATGACATGTGGATTGATTTAGTAGGGTACAAATGGAAAACTAATATGTGGTTTAGTGGCAGTTGATTAATTAGCCAAATGTATTACATGCCTTAAGACATATGGTGAGTTTCGAAGTTGACACCTAGCTTGATGATGGAGCAAATTCTAGTAGCAATGTTTCTGCTGATTCCTTCACCTTTCTCCACCAAAATTGCTTCAAATTTTCTTTGTATTTTGGTCTTAACACTAGCTAAAGTTCTATATGAAAACCACACCTAATTCCTACACCAAATAGCCAAGAAATCTGTTCAAAATTATCTTCACCTTGCTGTCCAAGCTCAGTTTCACCTTGGAATTGCATTGATTTTTGCTTGCTTGGGAGGATTGTTTAATTGGAATTTTGTGTTAAATGGGAAGCCTAATAGGTGAGTAACAATCTGAGTTTTGTGGCATGTCAAATGATATAAGAATGATGCTTGAATTGGAATGAAATGCATGTGATATTGGTGAAGATATGTGCTGGAAAATGTTGCATAAACTTAGAAGTTTTTCTATTTTGTTTTTGGTATATGGAAATCATAGAGTATAGAGCATTATGTGGATGTACTGGACTGAAATTTAATGTATAAAGAAGGTGGATTTATGCCTAAGAAAGTTGTTAGAAGAGTGTTCTTGAATTGAGAAAGAATTAGACCTATATGCATAATAATGAAGGATAGATTTCTTGTTTGATTTTTGATGCATGAAAGACTAGTTGTGAGCTATTAATTGAATAATTTTGAACTGGAATTGGAGAGGTTATTGATGGGGAATTGGAGTATGATCCAAGCCTAATAGAGGAATAATTAATGAACTATAAAGAGGTTGTTTTTAACTATGGTATAATGTGCAAAACAAAATATGGAAAATTAGAGTTGTAGGTCGAAATTCTGGTCTCAATTATCTTCCTCTTTTGATCTATTTTACATATCTTTAGGGCATGAATTTGAAGAAACTCAAAGAATGAAAGTTGTAGATCTGGGACTTAGCTTGACCTCTGTGAAAGTGGCTTGATTAAATAGTGACTAGATCTTGAGTTATGCCTATTTTCCTAATACTGCCTGTGATAGACTCTTGTGCAGGAACCTTATATTATTTCCTAATTTTGGGGACTTTTGAGCTCGAATTAGTCAAAGTATAAAACATAAAAATGATTACTAATGTCTTATCAATGCTTCTGTGAAATAGTTTGGCCAGAAGATATCTTGATAAGTTTATGTAGTTAATTGAAGTCATAACTTAAAAAAGGGACTGTTTTGGATGTGTTGAGTTCAAATCTGGAAATTTTGATTTGTTAAAGGAATAAGTGAGTTCTTTTAATGAAAATATGATCTTTAGGACATGAATAATGTGTATAAGGTATGGATGAATGAGTATTGAAAAAAATTGGGTATTTATGAATGAGAATTAGGTGAATGTATGAGTATATGTTGCTGGAAAAGTTTTGGTGAATGTATAGATTTAGCTTGCTAAAATTTCATATATAAAGTACCAATTGTGTGTGTATTATAAGAAGCTTTTTGATCTTGGAAATGTTTAAGGATAAGTGTAAAGTATAATTCATGAATTTGGAGTAAATTAAGTTATTTTAAGGGGACAAAACTTATTGCAAAATGGTAGTATACAAAGTATGATGTTGAATGGTTAAGAAAGTTGAATAAGGTTACATACCCGGGAAAAGTCAGTTGAGCATGCATTGAACATGGCATATGTATATATGTGCATAAATGAATATGTATTTGATTGATCGACTTTATAATGTGAATTATGTGTGAATTGTATTATTTTAGACGCTCAAGTCAGACGCTACTCAGACGTTGTCGGACAATCTAGGCAATAGCATAAATTGGAGCGTACTATGAGTCAACTTAGATGATCTTCCTAGGATTGATTTATTCTATTTAACTTCCAATTATTGAACTATTTGTGATTTGTATGTGAATTCTGGACTTTAATGGTCCGAGGAGTTTGAAATTCGGGAATGTATTAGAAGTGTTATGCTTACATCTGAAATTTGAATGATATTTGTTTGCAACTGAATTCTGAATGATTTTAGAATACTTAATGAAATTTGAATGTTAGACTGAGCTCCGATGAATATAAGATTATGTCTGTGCATCATAAGTGAATGCTATTCATGGAATATTCTATTATTTAATGCATTTCATAAAATATATATTCAGATAAAGGCGTTGTGATTAGAGTAACCAGTCTAAAAGAGCTTTAAGCTCAGAATTCTGTACGTAGATCTTTGCTCGGTAATTTTTGTATTTGACTGAGCCCAATAGGCCAGTATTTATATTTGTATCTGAAAGGCACTCGGTTACAACAAATAATAACGAATTTGGAGTCTCATATGCATCTGCATTTGTATATTTATGATTATGAAATATATGAGTATGATTTTTTTCCTGAAATTGTGATGATAAAGTGATATGTCATGATAATGTGATTGATTGGGTTATACAAGTTCTGAAAAAATGTATGTGAAATATATGCCATTCATTATGTCTTATTGAGATGGAAAATATTTGTGAAAATAGTTGGTTGTGTGATATTTATGTATTTGACCTAAGTGAGATCATCAATGAAGGTTCACTCATTGAGTTCGCAAAATTAATCAAAACTTACAACATGACTTTTCAGGTACGAGATAGGAGAGCTAGTTCTTAAGATTTTCTAGAAGAACATTTTGGATTAAGATATGATTCAAAGGCCTGTCGGCTGACATCAGAGGAGTTATAGATTGTATTTTGTAGTTTCTTTGACATATAGAACTTTTGTATAAAGGATTGTAAAGTTTCTCATGTTTGGTAATGTAAATATTTGTTTCAATGACTACAATGTAAACTTTTGTCAATGAATGAAATGGAGTGCTGAAGTTTTAAGTATTGTATATTCTTTATGATATCATTTAAGAGATTATGTTTGCTCTAACATATTATTGTCATAGGCTATGTACTTGAATGTCCTATGATAATAGGGTGTTACACAATTCATCCCTTCTCACGTGCCATCTAAGGAACAAAAGAAATTAATGTTATGGTACTAGAAGTACAATGATTATATTCCTTAAATGAAATTGCTTGCAATTATAAAAAAATGAAGCAATGATATTTAAATACAATTGAAAACAAAATGGAGTTGCATAATGGGAAGGAGAAGGGAGTGTTAGTAACAAAAAAGAAGAAGATGTGTAAAATAACAAAAGTAACTTATGTAATTTGTTAACTTTTACTATTATAAGATGAACAATTTATGCAATAGAATAATTATCCACACTATTATTCCAACCTTTGGAAGTGGACTTAGTAGAATGTAGTTTATTGGCAATATTTAAAGGAGCTAAGGAGATTGTCAGGAAGAATATGAAAATGTTTTTGAAGAATGTAAGGGTTTAACACCATCTAGATTCCATGATCATAGGATTCCTGAACGAAGACATTAAAACAATTAACTTAAGGCAACATCCATATGTTGGGGTTCAAAATGAGTGTTGGTTCATTTTCAACTCTTGTCATTTTAGTTAAAAAGAAAGGTGAGTCTTGAAAATTTTGTATGGACTATAGGACTCTTAGTATGCATACCTTTAAAGGACAAATGTCATATCCCTTCGATTGAGGAGCTATTTAATGAACTTTATAGAGCATGATATTTTTCAAAACTTGAACTTAGAGCTAGGAATCACCAAACAAGAATGCATGAAGATGACGTGTATAAGAAAATATTCAAAACTCATAAATCCAACTATAAGTTTCTTATACTGCTATTTGGCATCACAAAGGTTTTAATAACGTTCTAAAGCCTTATTAATTCCATTTTTAAGTAATACTTAAGTAAGTTTTGTTTGATGATATCATGATATACAATAATTCATTCTAGCATTATATGATTCATCTAAAAAATGTGATGAATGTGTTAAGAGAGCATAGTTATTTGTGAAATTTTCTGTGTTCCTTGGAAAATTAAAGTAATAATGGAGTGGCACATTTTAATGACAATGAAGCAATTTAAGAGGCTTCTTTTGGATGATGTGGTTACTGTAGATAGTCTATACAAGAAAGGTTAGATCAGTGAACTCCTAATGTCATAGTTAAAGAAGAATGCTTTCATATGGAGCTAAAAGGTTGATGGTGCTTTTGTGACTTTGAAGGAAGCATTGTCAATTTCTCTAGTTTTGGTGTTACTTAAATTCGTTAAGAAATTTGTAGAGAAGATTGATGCTATTGAGGGATATATATATATATATATATATTCACGTATGTCACTTATGAGAAGGTATTTTTGGGACTGGTGACGACAACAGGCAGTACTCCTATTGTTTAACTGGGAGGTATTTATTATTCAAAATGACCACAAAAGTTTGAGATAGAAAAGAAGATCATAACACCCTTTTAATAAATTTGCCTAGAAAATTATTATGGTTTGATTTCGAGATAAAATATATGAAAGGAGTGAGAAATTTTTTAATGATGCCTTATCAATAGTAATAAGTTTGAAATTATATAAGATGGCCATTTGTAATATTCAAACTTCATTATCATAAGAGATTAAAGGGATGGCCATAGGGAGGGCAATCAATGCGCTGATCAACTGGCAACGGAAGCAACCAGGCATTGCCCAAGCATCCATACTCTTAGCGAGCCCCCTTTGCCCGTCCAGGACCTTCTCCGACGGGATCGACAGGGCATAGAGTACCGCCGCACTTTGCGGTTCTTAGATTAATTGTTTCTTTCCTTTGTATTATAAAAAAAAAGACATGAGAGGCTAATTGTAAACCTACAAGAAGATTCAATAACAAACTAGGTGTATACATAGTTTATAGGGTCATTACTGTGGAAGAGCATAATGATGGTGGATATCAAACCTAACTTAAGAGTTAAAATCATCTCATATTTTTCATTGTATTGCAACTAACAGAAATTCAAGTTTTGTGAGAACTTACGACAAAGAAATACAAATGTATGTTTTCTAAAGGAAAATGTAGAATGATATTAGAGAATTTCTCAGAAGTTGTGAAATTTACCAAAAATAAAATGAGACACTCACTCTTCTAAGATTAATACGTCCGTCATATGTATCTGATCAATTATGGGCAAATATGAGCACCGATTTTATGGAAGGATTATCTAATTTAGATGTTTTGTAATTGTGTTAGTGTTAAATCATTTCTTCCATTTGAGTAATTATACACATTCCATTCCATTCACTTATCCCTGTATAATGACAAAGGTCAGTAAAGTGTTCATTGATCACGTGTATAAATTGTATTTTATATCTAGGACTATCATTAGTGATATAGAAATTATATTCATGGTGTGCTTGAATTTATAATGAATATAGCGATGAATGATTTCTAGCGTTCCTATCATAATTTTTGGGAATGTAGTATTGCCTCAAAAGGATATAAAAATAATGTTCATTCAATTATAATATATTACCAAGTATTTTTTTTCATCCTTTACCTTTTTCTTTCTTCTCGTACCAGCTGGTCTGAGAGATCTATTAGTCATCTACTAGTTAGCAAGCTTATGGAGGGATGAGATTTTTTTCTTGAAAGAGATTCTGATTTGATGGTTGAGAAGCACCCTATTCTATCCTTTTTTTTTCATACCAACTAACGAAGCGGTCCCTCACTAGTGAGTTATAGAAAGAGTTCTTTCGAATTCCTGATGTTTTTTTTTGTGAATTTATCAAATGCTTACCATCCTTAAATAGATAGAAAGCAGTAGTGTTGAATAGGACTGTTGAGACGTGACTATCCATTATAACGAAGTAAATAACTATCTCTAGTTGAATAGTGTTACAATACCACCTATCATTCCGTAATTAATGGTACTCCATTTGAAATATTGCAGGCTTATGCTCATCCTTTACATCTGTCATATTTGAAAGTGTTGAAGGTGGATAATGAGGAAAGACGGAGAGATAACCATACATGTTATTCAATTCTACGTAAAGTGAGTTCATCATTAGATAAAATAATCGATAGAAAAAATACGAATAAAATCTTTTTAGTATGTGAAATTTAGAAAACAAAATTTTAATAGAAGAAAACAAAACATATTTTAAAATTTTTTGTATACCTTTTAAGTTGCTTTTTGTACGTAATCAGTAGTAATCTCTTTATTTGACTGTTTGCTTTACTATTTTATTATCCTGGTAGGACAAAGCAGAGAGTCTATATTCTCTGTCTAATTTTATAATGTTTTATTTTGTCTTATGAATTTTAGTCATTTATTTATGTGGGTCTCACGTGAGTTCCGCATAAATGAACGCGAGATTCGCATAAATGAATGACTGAGATTTATGGGACAGAATAAGACACTACAATATTAGACAGCAGATTCTGTCCCCAAAGCAGGTGTATTGAAGTTGGACAGAAGAGTTTTGCCTCCGGGAAGAAGAAGAGTAAAAAGAACGCGTCTTAATTTACTTGAAAACTTGTAGCATCTTTCTCTAAAGATTGCAAAAGATGAGATTTTCTGATGATGTTAAATTTCGAAGTTTTGCAATAGCTATACTTTTATGAATTTTCCTTCCATGCTATAGACATCACAAGGTACAACAATCAGAAATTTAAGATATTACAACTGGGTGCAAGTTCTGGGAATATCAACTCCGCGTTAGACTTCCATGCCAAAGCATTTTTATATTGCCTGAAAGGTGAAAGGTTCATGTTTGGGACTATCGTCGCACTTTATGGAGGAGTAGAATGGAGGGGACTGGAAATGCTTCAAATAATCATGGGATTTAATTGCATACATTCCAAGATATTGCAAAGGATTAAGTTACACATGAAAGAATCTGTCCTTGACATGAAAGATGCTGCAATCCCTTTTCCAATCCAGAAAGATTTGCTAAATGGCGACAAGCCCTCCATCATTGGCCGAATAGGCTACCCATAGTGCAGTTGCTGATCAACACAATAGCAAAAGTCATAGCTTGAGTACTTCCAATATCTGAGGTAAGAAGCTCTGAACATGAAATGAATAAACAAATTACATTGTAATAATTACCCAAGTTTCAAGAGATAAGAGGAACACAAGCTCTATGCTTCCAAAAAAGGAGGGTCATCAGATATCCATTAGAATTTCCTTCAACTCAATTGGTGTATATGACTTAAAAGTGAAGAATTTAAAAAATGAAGACTATCAGAACCAAAACAGCTACCAATGACATTAACTGAGAGCATTTATATGATATATGCTTTTATCTGAAAATCAACCTTATAGACAAGACACAATAGTACGATGTAAATGGTGACAGTTGAGCTCAAGATCGGTGAAATTGGCAGTAAATAATTGTGGGACGACAACGTATCAGGAAGGAAGGCGGCATCACTTCTGCACCTCAAGAAGCAAGGAGGTAAAGAGGAGACGAACACACGAGTCAACGGCTAGTGTAGTCATTGCCTATAAACGGGTGTCTAAGAATTTACGAATAACCAAGTTACGTTCTCTCTGAAACCGACACTAGCACAACTGCACAAGCCAACCAAAGCATTTAGGTTGCCCTATGGAAACTTCGCCCTCGGCTCCGAATCCCGTAAAGATTGAAAGGATGAAGTTTGGTGCTCACTGCTCAGTCAAAAGTAGAATTCATCCAGCATCATCTCCTTTAGGGATATACATTAACTGTAAACTTTAAGTCTTTATGGTTCTTCCATTCATTCAATGTCTTTATTCAAATCAGACCCAATGACTAAGAGAAAAAAGATTGTTATTTAAATTGTACAACCAATTATGTCAAAATCATGACATTAAGAACCCGGCCAGTTACTAATAGATACCTGGCCAGATACAGACGCAAGAACTCACAAGAATCCTACTGTTAATCCAGCAACATCGTTTCTCCTTTTCCTTTTCTAGGTTCTGATTCTCTCCCTACTTCATGTCACAAGATCGAATAAGCACGGATCACCTCAATTACTGGTGCCCTACACATAGGACACTTTTCCCCATTTTGGACCAATTTATTTGCACATTTTGAGCATGTGCACATGTGCCCGCATCTGTAAAAATAGGATTTACATGATGAAACAATCTAAGATCAGGTTGTGTCCACGCATGTCATAACTCCATTACATGTTAGAAGTAAAATTTTCCTAAAATTTACCTGTAAAGCAGAGAGTCAATACTGCTATCTCCACAAATACAGCACAAACCTTTTCTAACATAATCCCACTTCGAACTGTCATCTGGCAAATTATTATCACATATCCCTGCAAAATAATATTGGTATATGTCAACAAATAAGGGAATATAAGAAAATATGAAACCATAGTTGTGATAGAATCTAACTAAATACTCAGTGCACAAAATATGAAATCTTGTATGAAGGAAAGCCAAATCAAGAATGAAAGGTCTTCAAAGTTCAAACCAACATGTGAAGAATTTCCATGTGCAATGTTATTACGAGAAGTAAGAAGTATCGCCTTTCTAAGTATGCAAGTTTTTGCAGAAAAATAGTTCGTCTCCAAAATATTACATAAAATGAAAACAGAAGTGGAACATGTCCTCTCTTCAGGCAAATGGTGCTTGCCCGAGAAACCATTTTCCACCGTATTCTGCTTAGCAACTTCACTCTGACAAAAGAATAAAGGAACTAGAAATCATAAGACATGATATGAATAAGTGGAACTATAGAACCTGATAAATTAGCTGAACGATTCAGGGCAGCAGAGACTTCTTGTCTTATTGAACGTTGTAATTCTAGTTGCATGTCCATACAGGCTTCCAACATCCTTTGCATATTGTTCATCCTCTGTTGTAGCCGAGCCATGTCAATCCTCAAGTCATTTATGATGTCCCACTCCTGCAACAACATGCTCTATTACATCGCAGTCAAAAAAGTTCATCAAATTTAGTCATCGAACCACAAACAAAAGAACAACAAAAACCAGATTTTGAGGGAACAGAATCATATTAGGTTGGATTTAAATAAGCAAAACAATGTCAGAATCATAAATCAAGAAGTTGCAAAAGTTGACCACTTAAATGTTTCAATTTCACAAGACATAAATGAAGTGCAAAGTTGAATAAAGAAGTCAATTTTTGGCTGCCAAGTCAGAAGTCCCACAAAGAACAGAAAAGAAACAATCATCATAACAATCACTGAGGTTAGACAGACGCACAATGCCAAAACGTTGGTGCATGTCATTATGTGGCCAACTATAATTCTGTGAATCTTGGTCCCAGAGCCGGTCCACAGATGGCATTGGTGGAGACGGTAAAGGAGGTGGAAGACTTTGAACAGAACTTCCCTGACCCTCATTTTGCTCCCTACTTTGCTGCTCCAGATCTTGCTCTTCTAAAGCAGAAGAAGGAGATTCTCCTTCTAATTCCCAGTCAAGAGGAACATGACTTTGCCTTTCCACATATGATTGTATCAGTTGGTCAAGACTCTGTCTGAAGCTACTGCGGAGAAGAGTGGAGACACTTCTCCTATAATATAAAGTTAATCAAACATTCAATTGCTGCAAAACTAGAAACAGTCAATGAAGAAACTATCATCAGTAAAGAATGTACACACCTGCTTAGGAGTTCTCTTAGTTCCAGACTATACACATTATCATCATCAGTCAGATAAAATGAATCCATTCTTCCTACAGAAACATGCTCTTGATTAGAAGGTTCCTCCAACCAGCTTTGAACAGCCTCTTGAAAACCATTACTTCCGTGTGAAACTTGAGATTCTTCTTCTCTGTTTCCATTGTCCACCCAATCATTTGCAGTAGTTTCATGTTCACTTCCTTCTACATTATTTTGAACATCGCCACTCCATTCACTAAGTTCAGGACTTGCTCCAAATAATTCTGTTTCCCCTCTATTCAAAATCTGATTTGGCCACTGTTCTTGTGAAGCAGATGCAGGCCCATTCACATCTTCAATTCCATAGCTTCGCACTTCCTCATGATTTGACAAAAATGGAAGAGCATTTCCAATCCTAACCGGCTCAGATTGTTGAGAAAGTATTTCATTGGTTAGTGACGTACAAACATGATCTCCAGCTTCATTTTCCATAATATCTCTTGATGATACATCAAAAGTACCTTCTTGCCAATTTAAATTCACCTCTTCCGCATTACCATCCCTACCCTCATCTATTTCAAAGTAAGCTGGTTGTTCTCCGTCTCTTCCCACGTTCTCTGAAACCTGTACAGCACCATTTTCTGAATGCACACCATACTCTTGCCAACTTGAATCTACACTAGCATTCCCTTCAACGTCGGTTCTACCACCTGGTCTTCCACAGCTATGATTATCCTCATTATCCCAGTCAGTTTGTTCATTACACTCATCAATGATCTCCGGTAAACCATTTGCTGCAGTTTGCTCAATTCGATTGCCATTGATGTCAGTATTAGAAGAGGTATCCAAGTCACTGCTACTTGCTCGTCCACAAACAGAATGGTCCAATCTGGAAAAGAATCCTTCTCTGCATGAAAGAAAGAGTTACATATATCACATTCTTCCAGAAAAGCTCAGGTTATAGTGCAAGCAACATTAAATATGATGATTTTTAGGAATCAGACTGCTTCTCGGTAGACCTGAAAACCCACTACCTATTGCTAGACCCAATTATTAAAACTCACAATTCATGCTTGAGAAAATTTATTGGTTTTCTGGACACTATTTGATCAGAAAAACTAATTAGGCACCATTTTTAGCAAACTTAAACAATATAAGCACTAAGGAGTATAAGGTAGTTGTTGCTCTAGATTGCAGGGCCTATTATGGAAAAGTATTGAATGAAATTCTCAGCAGTAACCATTAAGTCAGACATAAACCAACAACAAAATTTGACAGTGGCTTAAATTAACATCCTTAATGTTTGGCAAACCATTTTAAAAGCATGGTTTTGAAAAAGCACCCTCTCTATCGTGATTTTGCAGAAATATCTTTGTTCAACCTTACATAGATTTAAAAAAGCACCGCTCATGGCTAGTTGACAAAAATATAGAATGTCAATCCCTAATATGGAATTACTTGAATTTTTTTGCCAGTAGCTCTTAACTTTTTCGTAATAGTTTCCTTAAACGTGACAATTTATTTTTTTATTCCACTTATCGTGCATTCTGATCAGCTTTATCAAGTAATACTTAAAAATTATAATATTTCCCCTTCCAAAAATTCCCCTCAAAATCACCCACAGAGCAAAAGATAAATTTGTGGTCTTAACAAATGCTTTTGAATTTTATACTACCATGTCCACTCACCCTTATACTCAATTAGAGATTCAGCAGCTGCAAACAATGAACTTCTATTTCAAATGAAGCAAAAGGATATTACATATATATGTGAGTGCGTGTTCATGGTTGTAAGCAAGGAGATGGAGAAAGAGAGAAGCTTCATGTTAAAGACATCAACAACGAATCTGTTCACCTTAAATCAGAGACTGTATGCCTTTGCCTCAGTAAACCTAATTCACTTGCCGCTATTGATGTAGGTCTCTCAGTTCTATTCATTCTGTCATTTCGCAAGAACCTTCCTCTAAGCAATGACTGTAAAACAACATAGAAGCACGGAATAAGATGATAAAAGCATTATAAGAACACTTTCTTAAGATTATAGATTTTATAATAATTAGACCAAAGCTGTAACGAAGTAAGAAAAAACATTGATACACATAGAATAAATTCAGACCTATCTGGTAGATATTCAACTAAATGTCTCTAGCCTTTAATCTCAGGTGCTCAATCATTTTTCTTTAAACAGTTTAAATTTCTACTCCCAGAAATCTTATCGTTTACTATATATCACTGGGAAAGTTTTCAGAAATGATACTAATAACCAAATAAGAACATTCACTGAAACTAACTTGGATGCGGTTACGGTGAGCAAATTCTGATACAGCATGATGCTCTACCAAATCTTCAAGTTCTCTTTTCCTTTCTCTCTCACGCTTCCTAAGCATATCAAGCAGAGACTGTCGACCACATAATCTCCTAATACCCCTCCGAATATGATCAGTCCTGCCTGAACTTTGGTTGACCACCGATCCATCAAGAACTTGTTCAATCTGACCAGCAACTTCAGAACTTTGTTCTTCTCTATGGTCAACACATGTACCCCTATGCTGACTGTTCATTTGTACCCACTCCCTTATGATTCTCACCCTTTCTTGCTCATTCTCTCCGAGCCACTCTGCCCTAGAACCATTATTTCTATTCGAAAAATCAGATGCATTATCAGTTGCACCACAGGTCATCCATTCCCGGAAGATCTGCCTTACCCTCTCTCTTTCATCCTCCCTCAGGCTAGAAGGATCCTCCTGTCCACTCACTGATCCTAGAGGACCTGGGGACCATTGTCCAAAATCACTCTCAACAGCACTTCCATCCTCTGATGTGCCGCCATGTTGATTTCCATGGCTATTTGGCACATCCATCCTTGAGAATTCCTCAGTTGATCCATCAATTCTGTTTCGGAGAGATCTATCACTAGCTCTCCTATGTCCATGATTCAACACATTCTCATCCTCAAGCTCTCGCCACATTTGCAAAAGTGATGATGCCCGGGTGCTCACACTCCCATCATCATCCCTTGTTCTAACCGTTTCTGAATGAGATTCATGGAGGAATGAAGAATCAAGCACAGAAACATTGTGTAGACCAGCAATAGCCATCACCTCAAATTCCAAATTAGCAGTCAATTCAATCCATGTGCTTCAAATGCATGAAAATGTGCATTTACAACTATAAATAATGATAGAGTTTTCTTCTCAATGTTAGATTGTAGCATAAATTAGACTGTCAACATAGACTCATAATCCTTGAAATCATCCTCTCCATCATGACCATCAATACAAGTCTTCGTTGTGAAGCCCATCACAGGAGAGCTAGTAATGGCATAAAATTGGCTTGCCATTAAACTATCAATCCCCTTCAAAATTCGTGGAATAAAATAGCTGCTTGCTGCATCAGATAAAACATTGGAGTTAAATCTTCTTAACTAGACTTGAAAAATGAAATCATGAAGCAAAGAGAATCAGTTTGTTCCACTATCAATACCTAGATAATATATTCAACGAAACACCTAGCTAAAATCCAGACAAACAGAAGAAGTCCACCACCATAGAAGATTCATTCAATTTCTAAATCCTCTGCTGGATCTTAAAGAGCATACAATGGAACACAAGAAAGTGAGAAACTCATTTTACATCGAACAATTTCCCATTGTATGAAACTCTCATAAGATGGCCTTTATGCAGTTGATCGCGAAATAAATTAACCTTGAATTATTTAACTGGGAAGCCCTTTGTTTGGTCTCCGAGAAAATGCGGGAGAAAACAAACTGACTCCTTATGCTTGGCATTTTGGGTCAAACAAAAACCAACGTGAAGAGATTTACAACTGAAACAAAATTTCTTCATACGAAGAGTCCAAAAGAAGAGATTCAGCAAAGCGCATATATTATCCACCATTTTCCTCCCCTTCCCACCAACCAAACAAATAACAAGTAGAACTAAATAAACCAAGCACCACTAGCCCAAAACCATGCCACCCAAAGAGAAAAAAGAAGCCCCAAATCAGAAGAATCGGAGTCGGAGAAACGAAATCAAATTCGAGAACTAAAAGCGCACCGTTTAAATAGGTGTCAAGACAAGAAACCTCCAAGAATCCAGAAAACCGCTGAAACGTGAGGATAAAGCTTCGCACTTGTTAATTTACAAGTAAAGGAACCGTAACCCCGAAAGAGAAATAGAGAAAGTAGCTTTAGATAGAATTAGAGGGGTGGGGGGCGAGGTCTTAACATAGAGGAGAGAAAGAGAGAGAGAAAGGATGCGTCAACGGTTTCTGGGAGTAATTCCATTACAAGCCCCCTTGTATTCGTTGTCGTAAAACTAACGTTTGAACATTTTCGATGTAGCCACGTGGCACCTGTCCCGTCCCTTTCTTAATAGGCTAATGGTGGAAGTTTCCCAATCTTCAACCCAACGGGAAGTGATCTAGAAGCTGAGACTGAGAGCCTAGGCCAGCAAAAGCAACGCCTCCTGAGGCGATGATTCATGATTCTGTGTTTCACTGACTTTTCACCTACCACGTCCAAACGCTACCATTTTCTTTTTGTCTTGACCCATCTCCGTATGGAAATGGTGGTTGTGGAGGGAAATTAGGGCGAGGCGGAGGGACTTGTTTAACTGTTGAAGGCAACATTCAGGGATCACGGGTTGCTTCACTAATTACTATATGTTGCCATCATGAGTTTAATTGATTTAGAAAGATTCGATTAGTAATTTAACATGTTATTATTGGATAAGGCCATGTGATTTGTGCAACCTAAATTTTACTCTCACCTTTTTTGATTCATATCAACTTCTCTTTTGGTGATGGAACACACAAAGCCTACTATTTTTTTTCTCACGAAATGTTCTAAACGGGTCTCAATTATAGGAAAGTACTTTTAAGTCAGTTACATTCAGACTAATCCCTGCTTAAGCTGAATAGGTCCCTTACAGGAGGCGAAGCTCTAACCCCAAATTTTAAACGGCTGCATATATGATGGAAGTTCGAACCCAAGACCTCACTTAAACTAGGAGAGTCCCAACACCAACTCACATTCGGGTTACACAAAGCCTACTATGAGTTGGCATCTTTTACTTTTCTATGAGATGAAATGTCGTAAGCGTTTAAAAATTTTACCAAATGTAGCCATACGTTTTGTCGTTTATCTGTATAGTCATTCGTCGTTTAATATAAAGTCCATTTACTATCAAGTCAATTTATATGACAAAAGGAGGGTGACACTACGGGTAGTTCCTTCTACTAAAAGCACGGTAGACTCGCTTTGAGTATTAAAATGTCACTGTCTTCTATTTTCACGTTGAAGTTACATTATTCTTATTTAAAACATTAATTTAAATAAGGATAGCAATTTTTCCAATCACGTTCATTAGAACCTTATTGAATTTCGTATGGAGAGTTAAGGTTATGTCCTAAACCTTAAAAGCCATCATTTACGGAATCTAGTTCATTCGCCATTCATAGATTTATGAAATATAGGATTGCAAGAAAAGTTATCCCCATAATTTAATGTGATTGTCCCAAGCAGCTTACACTCCTTATCATGGCGTCTACCACTTAAACATGTGGAAAGGAGGTTTCCTTGCCTAACCAACCAAGTAGAGTAACTTTTGGGAACCAAGTAAGTGTTAATTTAACGCAGCTTTGAGACTTCTTAATATTACCGCAACCCAACAACAATTAGATAGGTTGGTTTAGAGATTGCAACTCTCAACTACCTCAACTTGAATGCCCCATATTCACAAATTTACATTTTTGTTATGAGTAATCAACAATCAAACCCTTGAGTGCCTTAAAATGCTAGCTTTAAGTAGTCTTTTAAGAATATAACGTATTGGAACTTTAAAGATAAACTCATGTCTTTTACCTTCAATAATAAAATAGTCATAGATACAGCCGATCAACCACGTACTCTTATCCAACTTGAAGTTCCCAGAAATTCGCTGCCTTAAATTGCACTAGCAAAAAAAGGCGTTGGCAATCATTGTCCTGTTCTTTAAAAAGTGTACTTGGTATTAGTACCACTCTTTTTTAAGTCAAACTGTCGATTCCAGGTTAATCTGATAAGAATTGAGATCCTTTCACAGGCAGCAGAGACCGCTCATCATGCAGAGTGTTACTGCAAAATTTTGAGGGAGATTACGTGTGTTGCTGTCTTGCTGAATTCGTGTTTTTATAGCTGTTGGCTTGTAGAGAGTTCATGATAATTAAGTTGCCTTTACAAATTCTCATGAATTAATTAATTAAAAGTGTAACACAAAATTCTTTTTTTAATTGAATCAAGGTGTGAGTTGTCTAGATTCAAGCTTACTCAAAACTCAACTCTTTTAAGTATCATTTTGCTTAGCATTATTAGATCTTGGGTCAATCTAAACTTAGGTTTGACTCATTGAAAATGCCTAAATTTAAGTTCATTGGTTGAACATCCCTACATATAATTCATCGTATTAATTGTGATGTAATAATTTATAAATTATATCATCATCATCATCATCGCACCCAGTTTGAAATTTCGCACTAAAACAGTGTCTGGGGAGGTCAATAGTACGCAACTTTACCCATACATAATAGAGAGACTGTTTCCGGTAGACCCACATGCAAATGAGATAATATAAAAAAATGATGCAGGCTATAGAGAAAATAGAGAAAACAACGTCAATCCATAGAAATCATAATAAAAATAACAAAAGATCAAGATATATATAAAATAATGAAAACAAGACTAATATTAATAATACTAAAAATGCTAATAATAATAATAATACAAAAAAATAATACAAATACGAAAAGACAATAATAAAAAATATATATAATAATAATAATAATAATAATAATAATAATACTAAAAAAGGAAAAAAATAAGAAAAATAAGAAAAATAATAAACAATAAAATAGCAGGAATAGAAAATTAAGATAAATAAGGAAACATGGATGCAGAGGACAAATTGCACGTATAGAATAATGTTGCTAAACTAATAGAGACAAACTCTGAATCTCCGACACGAGAGATACAAAGGAAAAATAGATTTGACTATATAATTATTAATGTTTTTGGATTTCAATCAATTATATTTTCCAAAAGTAATATCGATTAGGGTCAACCATTCAAAGTCTCAAACCTTCAAGTTTGTAAGTCGAAAGGATTCAAAGAATTGGTTTCTCTACTTTGACCATCCCTTAAATTATTTGATTACCATTATATTTCCGCTCTAGCACTTGAAGCCATGGCTTCCCACTTGAAACACTGCGTATGGGCTACGAAAAATTATTTATGTTGTATATCAAAATCTTTTGTTTACTAAAGCATATAAAGTGACATTGAACCGTAGCAGGGTTCTTATTTACAAGATCATTTTTCATTTTTATGATTGCAAACTAATAAACAAATGCAGATACATGCAAATCCTCATGCAATTCCAACAACAATTATCTGATTTCCTTTTAAATGTATTTGATTTTATTGTATCTGATTTTATTGTATTTGATTTTATCTTGTGATCTTCATTATCTTTGTAGATATCATATACATATATAAATACAATGTAAAGTCACTCATGATCAAGCAAGCAATACAATACAATTACACTTTCAATCACTTTCCTTCTTCTGTTCTTTCATTACCTCTGTAACCTCTCCTACGATCTCATGTCTGCATTGCACTATCTGGGTCAGCAACGAACGAGGAAATATGGATAGTTTAGAGAATAGTTTTAGGTTTCTGGTTCTTTACTAGGGTTGACATACATTCCCAGGGACTAATGGATACTTGGAATTACCCCACTCATTTTTTAACAAATGAAGGTCTGAATGACATATCCCATAATATAATACCTGAAATCTCACATCCTTTTCTCCTGTTTCCCTAAAAAACCAAAAATCATTTACCATAAGGAACTACCAAAATATAATCAGTACTGCAATAGAATCTTAGGTTCACAACAATCAACCCTTGGTTGGTCAGTATGAGAAGAGATTAGTGAAAGAAACCTTCTTGCGAATTTGAAGGGAAAGAGGAGACCAGATTGGTCTCTAGCTACCCATCCAACAGCAACCTTCGGGTGTTCGTGCTCTGGAGAGAAATCTGCCATGTTAAGTCTTTTCTTGTTACTCTGGTAATGACAATAGAGGTATAAGTAAGGTAGTACACAAACTTAAAAGTCAGGATGCTTTGTCAGAAGAGAGACGTGAAAGTTGAAACTAACGGATCAATACAGATGCGCATCATCATATTATTGCCTAAAAAATGAAATTATAATCAATTAAATATGGTAACTAAGTTAATTTTAATTTAAATATATTTTTTACTCATTTAATTAAAATATTTAGTTTAAGTAAACACAAAACATTCCATATTCCTATTAATTATTTACCATTGAATTGCACAAAATTGGACTCATCATAATTTTGTTTCAAGTATGATACTTTTTTTTAATTTTAGTACTTATTACAAATTATGAATGTTGAATTCATCTCATTTTTATGGAAAAGGAATAATGATTTATTGATTATGATTGTTAGTTTTGAAAGTGTGATTCTTTCCTTAAGAAATGATTTTTTTAGACCAAAAATAATTAGTTTTTATTAATTAATAAGTTATAATAAAATTAAATTAGTTAATTAATTTTTATTTAACAAAATTTTTAATTAAATTTCAAAATTTTCAATAGATAAAAAACAATTTCTTTTAACCAAATTTTAAAATATTTTTTAATATTTAGACTGATTGAAACTTTTAAATCTTAAACATCTTTTATTATTACTTTAAATTACGATGATAATTACTAATTTAGAATTTAAAAATATTTACCATTATCTCTAGGGTCGCTCCTAGGTAAAGTAAAAAAGGAGACTCTATTTTGTCTCTTTTTATTCTTTATGAGTGTCAAAGAGTGAACCCTCGCAAAGAACAAAATGAATCTGGGCAGATCTAGAGTAGGCTTTGGGTAGGTGTCTTTTTTGCATTTGCCCAGGGCCAGACCTGATTATACTGAAAAAGAAATCTTTATACTTTTTGCATTAAGTTTTTAATATAGATTTTTAATTATTATTAGTTTATTACATTGAATACTATGTTCACTTAATAAGTTGAAATAGACTTCATATTCAATATTTTTATGCGTGAACACATTTTTATCCAACAAAAAATTATTTCTAATTAAATTTCAAATTTTTTGATAGATAAAGAACAACTTTTTTCAACCATATTTTAAAATATTTTTTTTATATTTAAACAAATTAAAACTTTTAAATCTTAAACATCTTATTTTATGATTTTTTAAATATTGATTCTAAGCTTAAATTTATAAATGTCAATTGAATCAAATAAATTGCCCGAGATACGTGACAGTTTATCGAATCGACATGTTACTTTTCTTATATATATAAGGCCACTACTGTCATTGGATAAACAAACACAGAGGGGGCACAAAACAACCTTAAACTTTGAAAAGGATTATTGTTGTTCACACAAAATGAACTTAAGCTTATTCGTAAGGACTGAAGAAGAAAGAGTGCAACTGAGGTGCTTAACGCTTGATGGCCTCCATGGAGTTTCCAACGTCGATCAAAAATCGGTATTTGACGTCATCCTTTTTGTGAAAATTGACCAGATTAGAGAAGGTTCACAGCTAAATAGGACTTAGGGAATAGTAATGAACACAGATTTTACGTGAAAAACCCCTACATTAAGATAAAAAACCATGGGCAAGGATAAAAGACTTTTGCTATTGGAAAAACTAGAGAATTATAAGGAGAAACTAGACCAACAAAAATACATAGAATATTTTTGCCTCTCTCTTTTCCTCTCTTTGCTCTCTCACCTCACTTCTCTCTCTTTATTTTTGTGCTGTTTGCTACTCTTCATGCTTCATCTCCTGCCTATTTATAGGCAGGAGAACATTTGGCCAGCCATCCCCTTAAAAATTCAAAGATGGTAGGCACCATCTTTGTCAATTTGGGAGGCATTCAATAATGGTTGGCTGCCTACCATTGATAAATGCCCATCATTGTTGATAATTCGCCCACTTGAAGATTTGTTTGAGAGTCAATTAGATCTTCACACTATTCTTTCTACCTTGCCGCTTCATGTTGCTTATGTCTCTGCCAGGCCACACGAGGATCGACACTACATAAACTTGTCACCGTTGATTGCTTTGGTTATAAAATCTGCCAGGTTATTCATTGTATGAATTTTCTACATGTCCATCGTTCCTTCTTCTACTCTGACTGTCACAATACAGAGTAATATTCTCTTGTTTATTCCCAAGTTCTTCCAACAACATCTTCAACCACACTG
>JAOSBP010000008.1:7687216-7698828 GCA_027563825.1 Erythroxylum mucronatum | reverse complement strand
GCTCAAGAGGGGGAGGTTTGCACACTATTATAAATTCTTGAATGCCTTCATAGTTGTCCGATGTGGGATTCCTGACATCTATTAGTATTGAGGGGCCACAAATAGTAATTAGCAAAGAGACCCGATCCTTACTCTCTTGAAGATCACTAATAATCGAAGTGTTCCCGTGGTGATTGTATAGACATATGAAGAAGAATTGAACAAAGCCTTGATTGGAATGAACAAGATAAAAGACCACATGATTTCTAGTTATAGCCCAATTGAGGTCTACCAGGAGCACTACATATAAAGAAGAAATTCACCGTTTAAACTTAGCAATTATATATTTAATGTTGCAGGCTTTGAAATGATAGTTTTTAAAGGTATTTAAACACGTTATGCATTCATCATAAACTCAAGGTCATCGAATATGAGTTGAAGAGATGGAACGCTTGGAGAATTGGTGAAACTAATGCAACTATCAAAAGTGCTAGAAAAGAACTAGATGATGACATCTAAAACTTTCTTCAGCAGTCCACTCTGGATAACAACTTGAGAATTAAAGAAAAAGACACCCCAAACTCGTATATGGTGGCTCAAACGTATTCGCAGTTCCCTGATCAAGCAAAATGGAGACCCAAATTTGGAACATACGTACTCCGTGGGAGTTCCTTCTAGCTTGAATTGCCGCTCAGTGTTACGACCAGTTTCGGCTCTTACTTCACATATTTCGAAGTACTTTCTACCCTATCAAATGTTTATTTATTTATAGTTTTTTCAACTGCAGACTAAATTGCATAGTTTAATAAGCACCAACTGGTACCTCGATATTTGTAGGATATTCTTCAAGCAATGAAAATTTCCCTAGTTTATCAAATATATTAGAAAATGTGCAATTTTTATTTATTTGACGCCTAAATTTTTTAACTGTATATTTTTAAAAATATTTGAAATCATTTTGTATCAATGACAAAGAATTTTATTTATTGTATTATGTTTAAGAGCTGATTTTAATAATAAATGTTGGAATTGATAGAATTTTGTGATTATTTTTGTGGACTAACATAATAAACATAATTTGGTACAAACTCTGATTAATTTGATTTAATTTGATGTCAAGATAATTGGGCTTGGTAATTATCTCTCAAACGTGTCATTGGGTCTGTGTTCATGGGTTTGCTATTATGGGTAGGTTTGGCCTTTTTTTTCGGTGCACAAGAGACCCTACTGTTAGCCGACCTTAAATACAGTCGCCTCATTGAGAACTGTATGCGTTTTTTGCTGATTAGGGTTTGGAATAGCAGTAGTTAATCCTCTAGGTCTAATTTTAATTTAAAAATTTAAACTTACAAAGAATGATAAAGTTAGAAAAATTACTAATAAATGAAAAAAATTCTGTAATTTTTGATAATTCTTATGTAGGCTTGGCCCATTTTTTTCAGTGCACAGAAGGCCCTACTGCTAGCCGACCTTAAATACAGTCGCCTCATTGAGAACTGTATGCATTTTTTTGCTGATTAGGGTTTGGAGTAGCAATAGTTAATCCTCTACGTCTAATTTTAATTTAAAATTTTAAACTTACAAAGAATGATAAAGTTAGAAAAATTATTAATAAATGAAAAAAAATCTGTAATATTTGATAATTCTTAAATATTTGTCCATTCTATTTTTCATGCAAAGATTGATGTTAAACATTTGCCTCGTGGGTATGATTATGATCAAAGAGCATACTTATATTTGGACATGTGCATGGGTCTGGACTATTTATATCGACATTCTTGTAAATTAAGTAGGGACAAAGATGAATGCAAATAAAGAACAAATGTAAAAGTATGGATAATGATCCATTAACACAGCACGGTTCCAAAGTTTCCAAACTGGACCAAAATTTTGCTGTTAATTCAACTTTCAATTAGAATTATAATTTCATACTGTATATGAATTACTTAGACAATTAGATTACTTTTCAAATTAAAATTTTGGAATTGTTATTTAAGATGTGCCTACCTATCTTACTAAAACAATTGTATTTACTCTTTAATTTTTAGCATAAACATCAAATAATTATTTTATAGGCATATGTACGAAGACAGAGTTAAGAGTCAACACTTTTTTGGTAAATATATTTAACGGGAAGAAACATTTGAGAAAGATCCTGCATATAAATAGACAAACATCATTGGATGATTTGTTACCAAAGCCAGCTTAAATGTATTGTTGAAAAATCTCAATTCAAAACTCACCTATATTTAAAACCAAAATCTACCAGACAGGCCAATTAATTTATTTTCACATCTATTATTATCATTAAAGATGTGATTTTTACCTTCACATTTTATAAAATGTTTAAATAAGTCCTTATCATTATTTTTGTATCATTTTTGCCTCTTATTCAAGGTACAATGAGTATTATTTTAGTAATGTTGGATGGAAAGTAGTACCAAAGATAAGGTGAGAGCTTACTTAGACCTTTTGTGAAAAATTAAGGTACAAATCACACCTTTAGCCTATGGATTTTATTATGTTTTTCTATGTTTTGTTCATTATGTTGTAATTAGTGAATTTAAGGAGATAACATGAGATTTTGTTTAAGTTTCTCCATATTTGTCCAATTGATGATATTTTTAGATTCATTTAAAGGATAAAAAGAAGGACAATAACTTCACAAAAGACTTTGGGAGCTAATTCTAGATATCAAGAAGTGGAGAAGTTGGTGGAGCAAGGCATAATAGTTGACAAACTTGTTGAGATAATAGGTATCTATATTTCACAAAAATCTAACAAGTTGAGAAGTAAAATAAGACCAACACCCTAGTTGATTCTAGACCAACGATAGACTTGCCTTGAATTTACAAAGAGAAATAGTATAAAACTGACACCGATTATAACGTGGTGTTAGGTATCAGTTTCACCTTGACTCATGAAGATTAAAAGTTACAAAACAATGTCAATGTTGGTGTTACAGCTAGCCTGGCATTAGTTCTCGAATACAATTTACAAGGATACATGATTCTTCAAGTTTAAGTCATCTAGAACACTATTTTTGTTACCTTATTTATAAATATTGTGTATTAGAGTTCACCTAGGGAGCTTTTAGTAGACTACATACATCTTCTTAACATCTTTTCAATGACTTCTAGCTAATTTTCACAGTTTCTATTTTCTTGTCATTGGAGGAAGATTTGGAGCAAGGATGTGAGGAGCTTGCGACACCTTCTTTTATTCTACTCTTTTCTTATATATTGACATTTATCTGTCTATGTTTAGTTTTTATTATATTTAGGGGCTAAAATCCTTGTCAAGGTTAGGAATGTAGCTTGTAAGAATTCATTCAGTCATTTATACATGTGTTGATTATTCCATTAGTTAAATTTATTATATTTGATCTTAATGTTAGGATTGTAATCGACCACAATTGATTCAATCTTATGATTTGTATTAAGTATTGACAGATGAAGTATGATATATGCACTAGAAAAATAAACACTTTAATTCAAGATAACAACGATATCCTAGACTTTAGTTCAAATTGTATAGATTAATTATGTTTAATAAATTTGATTAGGTTGAATTAGGTACCAAAAGGTGGTAGTTACCTAAGACAGAAGATATAGTGTTAAGTGTGTTTTGAAATTGTCAAAGTTGATAACTTTTTATTTCAAAGATGATAGACACCTCCCCCTTCTTTTTCCAATGTTTGGTAACCAAACAAATCTTTGGTTTTTGTCAAAGATTTGTTTTTTGACAAGCGTTACATTCTTTTGCCTATAAAAGGATAGCCATTGTATTCTTGAAAAAAAATAGGGCAGATAGAGAGTGAATAACAAGGAGCAGAGAGAGTTGAGGTATTTTGAGAAGATATTCTAAGTGAAATACTATGAGTTTTGGGGGGTAAATGGGATAAATGGTTGAGAGAAAAATATTGAGTGTTTTGTAATTTTCTTATTTTTCTCTTAGTAAAATCTCTTTGATTGTCTTCGCCCGTGCATATAGTCCATCTCAAAGGGGTGAACCATGTAAATTTCTTGTGCCTTCTTTTTTCCACATTTTTCTCTACTTGTTGCTCCATCTCCATTACTCGATTCAACTTTCTCAAACAAAATTCTACGATCCTACACTCTTCACAACAAAATTGGTTTAAAAGCCTAGTAAGAAAATTACGATGATTTTTTTGGCAAAATTCGTTCAATTTTTGGAAGACGGCAGTAAAAGTTGATGAATAGTAAAATAGTAACTAAGAAAGGTGACAACGATTCATGCATTTATTTTGAATTAAACATTGTAGCTGAGCTGTAGCAATTGGTACTATTCACACATATGATACTATTCATATATACGAATACGATACTATTCATACATACTAATGTGGTACTATTCATACATATAGGTACTATTCACGTGTAATAGTGGGAGCAAAGTTTTGTTTGTGATTAGAAGTTTTGTTTGAAGATGGCAACAACAAAATTTGATTTTGAGAAGTTCAACCGCAACACCAACTTTGCTTTGTGGAAAGTCAAGATGCATGCAGTCTTGATACAAAATGGTGTGCAGAAGGCCTTGTTAGGAAAGAATATCATACCAGGCAAATTAACTGATGCCCAAAAGCTAGATATGGATGAAAAAGCCATAGCTGCCATTCACTTAAGCCTTTCAAATGAAGTCTTATGTGAAGTTATTCATGAGAAGATAGTTGCTTCATTATGGCACAAGTCGGAATCTCAATATATGACAAAGAGTCTCACTAACAAGTTGGTTGCAAAACACTGCTTGCATATGTTCCGTATGGTAGAAGGTGGTGCACTCAAATCACATGTTGATGATTTTAGTTCAATTTTCATAGATCTCGAGAATATGGACATCAAGTATGATTGCTTTCATGTTTTTGCACTCCTTACCTCCATCTTACAAGCATTTTCGAGAGACTATTATTTATGGTCAAGAGTCTCTCACGTTAAAGAGGTCAAATATGCTTACTTTCAAAAGATATTATTGATAAGGAGTTCATCTCAAACCAGAGCAGTCCTGCAGAAGGACTGATTGTCAGAGGAAGACCAACAACAGAAACTCCAGTAGTAGTAACAGGTACAAGTCAAGATTAAAATTCAAAGTCAGAAATGGATTTTTTAGATACTGCAAAAAGGAAGAGCATGTTGTAGCTGACTGGTACAAGCTCAAAAACAAGCTAGATCAAGAGAATAAAGAAAAGCAAGCCAAAGTCAGTGTTGTACAAAAGGAGGAACAAGCAGGTGTTCTTTTGGTGAGTAAAGAAGGATCTAAAATACAAGATGAATGGATCCTTGACACTGCCTGCTCATTTTCACATGTGTTCCAACAAAGACTGGTTCTCCATCCATGATCCAGTTGATGGTGGAGTTGTATTAATGGGAAACAATCAAGCTTGTAAAGTGGTGGTGTAATAAGAATGTTGACAGATGTTTTCCATGTCCCATACTTAAAAAGAAATCTCATCTCTTTAGGTACCTTAGGTTCAAAAGGCTACCATTACACCGGTAGAGGTAGAGCTCTCAAAGTAGTCAAAGGTTCCCTGGTCGTGATGAAGGTTTTTCAAATTGGCAAACTGTACATGTTGAAAGGAACGTCTGTTATCAGAGTAGCTAATATGACCACGTCAACTCTGTCAAAATCAAATGTCACCAGATTATGGCATATGAGGCTAAGACATATGAGTGAAAAAGGTCACCTTCATTGATGATTACTCCAGGAAGGTATGGACATACTTTTTGAAACACAAGAATGAAGTGTTTATCATTTTCAAACAATGGAAGGCGCTGGTTGAAAAATAGATAGGTAGAAAATAAAGCGGCTCAAGACAAATAATAACTTAGAGTTATGTGACATTAAATTTAATGATTTTTGTAAGAATGAAGGAATAGTCCGCCATTTGATAGTCAGAGATACACCGCAACAGAATGGTGTGGCAGAAAGAATGAACAAAACAATTTTGGAGAAAGTTCGTTGTATGTTGTCCAACTCAGACCTATCAAAAGATTTCTAGGCTGAAGCAGCATCAACAGCGTGTTACTTAATAAATTGCTCTCCATCGACAACCATTGATTGTAAGACTCCATAAAAGGAATGGTCTGGCAAACCTACTGATTATTTAAATTTAAAATTTTTTTAGTGTCCAACATATGTACATGTTAATGATGGAAAGTTAGAACCCAGATCTAAAAAATGCATATTTATTAGATATCTTAATGGTGTTAAAGGATATAAATTATGGTTTCTTGATCCTAAGGTACGCAAACTAATTATTAATAAGGATGTCATTTTTTATGAATCAACTATGCTTCACCGAAAGGAGGAAACTCCTATTTCTTCTAATATAGGTGTGAAGAGTATGCCCAAGCAGGTGGAGTTTGAGGTGGAGAATCATCCTCCACAAAACATCTCTTCAGAGTAGATTCATGACCTCACAATCACAGAAAAAGAAGCCATAACGGCGGAAGAGGAAGAAACTTCATCAAAAGAAGAGGAGTATTCTATTACAAAAAAAAACCCATGAGAGAAAAAAAAACCACCAAGGAAATATGATGATACAGATTGTTGGCATGTGCATTTACAACAGCACAAGAAATAAAAAGTATTGATGAGCCTTCTACTTGTTCTGAAGCTATTTCTTGTGATAATTCTGCCAAATGGGTGATTGCTATGCAAGAAGAGGTTGAGTCTCTCTATAAAAACAAGACATGGTAGTTAGTTAAACCGCCAAAGAATAGGAAAATTGTTGGATGCAAATAGATCTTTAAGAGGAAGGAAGGAATTTTTGGCATTGAAAATGCCAAATACAAGGCACGGTTGGTTACAAAAGGCTACAGTCAGGTTCAAGGAAGTGGCTTTAATGATCTTTTTTCACCTGTTGTTAAACATAGCTCTATTCGTGCCTTACTTGCATTAGTAGCTATGTATGATTTAGAATTAGAGTAGTTAGATGTTAAAACTGCATTTTTGCATGGTAAATTAAAGGAGAAAATATATATGTAACAACTTGAAGGTTTTGAAATTGAAGGAAAGAAAGACCATGTTTGTTTGTTGGAGAAGTCATTGTTTGGTTTAAAACAATCTCCTAGGCAGTGGTATAAACGGTTTGACTCATTCATGGTAAATCACGACTATTTTAGAAGTCAATATGATACTTATATTTATTTAAGAAAACTTAATGATGGCACATACATTTATCTATTGCTTTATGTTGATGATATGCTTATTGTTGCTAAGAACATTTCTGAGATTAGTAGGTTGAAAGCTGAACTTAATAGTGAATTTAAGATGAAAGATCTGGGAGCAGCTAAGAAAATTCTAAGGATGGAAATTCAAAAAGATAGACTTACAGTTAAACTTTACATTACTCAAAAGAGTTTTACTGAGAAGGTTTTAAAGCGTTTTGGTATGAAAGACGCTAAACCTATAAGTACTCCTCTTGTTGCTCATTTTAAGCTTTCAGCTACTTTATTGCCACAGACAGATGTAGAATTTAAGTCCTTAGCACAAGTTTCACACTCTAATGCAGTTGGTAGTATGAAGTATGCAATAGTTTGCACATGTCCTTACATTTCACATGTTGTCAGTGTAGTAAGTAGATATATGTCTAATATAGGGAAAGAACATTGACATGCAGTAAAATGGATTTTGAGATATTTACGTGGTACTACTAGCTCCTGTTGAGAGTTTTACAGAAGTAAGAATGGTATAGTTGATTTTGTGGACTCAGATTATGCAGGTGATTTAGATAAAAGGAGATCAATCACTGATTCTGTATTCACACCTAGAAGCAGTGCCATTAGTTAGAAAGCTACCTTACAACCTCCAATTGCATTGTCCACTACATAAATAGAATACATGGCTGCTACGGAGCCAATTAAGGAAGCTATTTGGTTATGAGGCTTATTCAGTGAATTGAATTTGAATCAACAAGTGACCGTTGGTCATTGTGATAATTAAAGTGCTATCCATTTGACTAAAGATCAAATGTTTCATGAAAGAACAAAGCACATTGATGTCAAGTATAACTTCGTCTGAGATATAATTTCGTAAGAAAATATTATTATGAAGAAGATAAGTACTGCAGATAATCTGGCAAATATGTTGACAAAGCCTTTACCTATGAGCAAGTTCAAGCATTTGCTTGAACTTGATCGAAATACACAAATCATGATAAATGCTCTAGATGAGCAATGGTGAAGATAATTGAATGAATTTTTCACAGGGATCCAATTTCAAAACAAGGTGGAGATTTGTTATGTGTGTTTTAAATTGTCAGAGTTAACTTTTTATTTCAAAGATATTAGGCACCTCCCCCTTCTTTTTCCAATGTTTGGTAACCAAACAAATCTTTGAATGTTTGTCAAAGATCTTTTTTTTGACAAATGTTACATTCTTTCGCCTATAAAATGATAGCCATTGTATTCTTGAAAAAAAATAGGGCAAATAGAGAGTGAATAACAAGGTGCAGAGAGAGTTGAGATATTTTGAGAGAAGATATTCTAAGCGAAATACTGTGAGTTTTTTGGTGTAACCGGGGTAAAGGGTTGGAAGAAAAATATTGAGTATTTTGTAATTTTTCTTATTTTTCTCTTAATAAAATCTCTTTAATTGTCTTTGCCTGGGGAAATAGCCATCTCAAAGGTATGAACCACGTAAATTTCCTATGTCTTATTCTTTCCACATTTTTCTTTACTTGTTGCTCCATTACTCTATTCAACTTTCTCAAACAAAAATCTACAATCTTGCACCCTTCACAATATATAAATACCTTAAATTAAATGTTATGTCGACCTAGACAATGAATTGTGTATAATAATTAAATTTCATATAAGTAAACCCCCAATTCCTAATATGTGTTTTATTGATCTTTATTTGTTACTTTTTGTTTGCTTTCTTTAGTTTAATAATTAAATCCTCTTAAGTAAACTCTATGATTTTATTTAAATTTTTTACTCAAGTAAGATTAATAGAATTAGTGATTAATTTTTAGAGGAATCAGTACTCTAGAATCACTCCGATTTTAATAAGCTATTTACAATTGACTATGTGCGTTTGCAGATATAGAATTGATTGAGAGTTCTAAATTTTTAGATAATTTTAGAACGGAAATAAAATTTGAAAATTTCTTTTTGTTCATAACCACTTATATAGCTTTTTATAAAATTAAACTTTTGTTGAACATTGTGGCGTATAATTAAAGTTTTGCTGGACATTATGGCAATATAGGAAATTTTTTATCCATATCGTTATAAGAATTATATTTCCCTTGATTTTTTAAATAAAGATGATGCAGATCTTTCTTAAAAAATTAAGGAGCCAATGTTATAAACTGAATTGATTTTCCTATATAAATAATCACCAGTTTATTTGAGTGTCCCCATAAAATCCAGCATTAGTATACTTGATAAAATTGAGTAGTTAAAAATCGTTATCCCCTTTGTCTTTTGAGTGTTACATTTATGGATATTATATTTCAGCACCTAAATTTATAATGGATTCAAAATTTGCAAATTAAGGATTCAAAATTAAGAAATATGAATTGAAGTGTGATGTACGATCTCAAAAATTTACGTTTGTGATGTTTATAACTTAATGAATTTAATATTTTAGGATACTTTTAATAATTATTAATTAAGTTAGAAATTGACACTAAATGCTTACAAAGTGCATCATCGATTAAATTCAAGTTTTGAAAACACGAACAGTTGCTATGTTTTTCAAAAATTAAAATACATAACAGAAGTGCAAAGATTTGGTCAAATTAAAAGAAGATTTTTAAATACAAAAGAGAATCATTTTAATTAAATTATTTCTTTTATTTTTATAAATTTAGCATATTGTAAATAAAATTTGAGAAACTGAATTTTGTTACTGGGTGATGACCGCACAAGCCCAATCAAATTGGATTGACCTCACAACGTGACATATTATCTTAATGACTGAAAAAGAAAAACAGGAAAGGACTCCAAAAACAACAATCTTAATAATCCAAAAAAAAAAGAAGACACGATTAAATAAATAATCCTACAAATCCCACAGAAAACTCTATTCTATATCACAGTAAACCCTCTCGAAACCTTTGGAGGAAGAGAAGTTGATGATTACAGGGCACTCGATCTTGAGCGTACGATGTCTCAGCTTCAACACTCCTATCTTGTACCGAATCCTGGCCTTAATTCGGACATCTAAATCTGCTTGGCCCGACTTTTTTTCCAACCTGAGGTCTCTAGACAAAGAGCTTGACAACGCCACATCTCTGGACTCAAGCTTCGCATCTAGTCGAGTCATGTTCTTGCGAGGTTGATAAAATGGCTTGAGGGTATTGAACGCTACGGTTTGGCCATGCACACGCACTGACACTTCAATTGAATCATAGTATATGGAGACTTTGTGGTTAGGATTGTGCGCCATTATGACGAGACCAAATGTGGCATTAAGATGGTCAGTGTTAATGTTGAAGTCGTTGATTGAGCCATCGTCAATAGTGTAAAGAAGGCGTTTAGGCTTGATTGCTAGCCAGGTAATGAGCACAGCTAAGCCCACCAGGACTATCAGGGCTAGTATGGTTACAGCAACGAGTCGGAGAAGCTTGGGATGTGTTGGCCTGGTGTCTCCTCGCGGCTGGTTGGTGCCACCAGTAGGCATTTTGGAAGGATATGGTTTACGCTCACAAGTGTTGGACAGTGATTTATAGGCAATAAAAGGTAAGGAATAATTTGATTGAGAAGTGCAACAATTAATACAGCTTGTTGCTTGATAGCTCCTATGTACTTAGCTAAATTGTAAAGAATATGGCACCTCTGCACCTTTTTCACCGTCATGGGAACACTTTTTCTCTTTAGAATTTCTTGTATGATACTCAAAACATCTAAGGGATTCATTGTTCTTTTCTTCAGGGTGAAAGCTGCGGGATTCATTCTACAATTTGTTATGGTTGCTTAGGATATGATATAAATTGCCCAGATCCATGTCTACTTTATTATTCTATGCATATCTCTTCGGAGTTTGGACTACAAATCAATATAAGAATATAAGTTTATGAGTTTGCTTGCGTGTTGGATAACGTTTCCTTTACTTGGAATTCTAAAGCAGAGAAGAAAATCTCCAGGGCCGAGTAGGATGTTCAACTACGACTAATTGTTTCTTGCTTCAGTCCTAGGGTATTCCTACAGAACTTTCTCATTAACATTTCCTTTTTGGAGCTCAAATCCTCTGTCGAAGACAATGGTGTCTTATGGTGTCTAATGCCCAAACAACGTCGTTTGGGCATTAAGTTTGAAACAGAAGTGAAACGATATCAGACGCCTGTGGGACTCAGCTTCCGGCGCCGTTGCTCAGCTTCCAGCTGACAGCTGAAGCCACTTTTAATTAATAACAAATATTTTTCGTTTCTTGTACTGCAAAATCCTAGTATACATTACATAAACATTTAAGTACAGAAGTGGGTTTTACATATTACCATTTACATAAATATATGATTATTATGTCTTATTATTTTTATTGTTACTATATAAATGGTAATTTTTATGATTCAAATTTATTAATATTAAGTTATTATTGAAAATTATTATTACCATTTAAATAATTTTATGCTTATTATGTCTTATTATTTAAATTCTTATTATGTT
>JAOSBP010000008.1:7665261-7685517 GCA_027563825.1 Erythroxylum mucronatum | reverse complement strand
GAATATTCTTATAGTAATTTAGATTTTAGATATTTAATTCTACAAAAATTAAATTTATAACTCTAATAAAAAATATAGAATATATAATAATAAACAACAACAACAACAACAACAACAACAACAATAATAATAATAATAACAAAATCTAATAATAATAACAACAACAAAATTCAAATCTCATCTCTAGTTTTATACCTTGTGTTGTTTGCAAACTTCCTCGATGAATAATATCTTCCTTGTCAATTTAAGCTATCATGTAGACGTTTTGATAAATTTATAGATAACAGTTGTAATTAACCTCATACATTTTAGATAGGTTAGAAATAAGTTTAAGGGCACAATTATCTTTCAGTAAAATTTTTATTAGCTGATTGGTTGAAAAGGTACTCCCAAGTAGCTTTTCAAAAAATCTTTGGTTGGGTTGAATAAGCCAGCTCAACCAGCTCCTAACCAAACAAGTATATTAGCTATTTGACATAGTTAAACAGCTAATACTCTTTAATCAGCTGAAATATAGCTTAAAAGCAATCTACCAAACACCCCCATTATCATCAAAAGGGGTAAAGTTTTGTTATGAAACTTGCATCCCATCTTATTAAATTGAATCCTTGCCCCTACCAAACTAATATGGGCTAAATCTAATATTTAGACTATTGTATCGTATGTAATTGTTGGTCGTAAACGCAAGTGCACGTTTCTATCGTCAAGTAGTAAAAATATCGATCCTAAGGAGACCAAATTCGTTAAATAGTAATACTCGTAATAACTTCTAATTTAAGCTAATAACATAAAAATTAAAAAAAAGATTGATTGATTGTGGTTTGAAAAATGAAATAAAAACGAGGATTACAGCAAGATAAAAATATAAGAAATATCAATGGAATGAAAATCTAGGAATTTAACTTCCCCCTTGATTTTTACCTCGGTATCGAAATTTTCTCGGTTTAACTCATATACCGGGTTTGATAACCTAAGATTCAGAATTAACTACTAAGCCCTCCCAGATCATTAGTAATCCTAATCATCGAACCAATTTCCTATATTTCTATGGTAAATTGTGATAATTCGATGATTGCTTTATCGAATCAATCTTAATGTGGTTACTTAGGGTGGATAGGTATCTCCCTATACACAAATCACTACGGATGTGATCCTAAGCTATTGTAATCTTCTTCCAAATCTATTGCTCCCTGTTACGTTACACAAAGATTAAGAAAATCAATTTCGTAGGTGATCAAATTATGAAAAGCATTAAGAACAGATTGCAATAATCAAACCTTTAAGTGAAAACAGGCATAAGAGATTAAACGCAGAAAATACCAATTAACCGAGATTACATCAAGGGTTCCGTTAAAATCCTAGAATAAAAGGATTAGTTACTCATAATAACAGTAGCAGCAATGAAAATAATAAAAGTAAGCATTATGATTATGAAATAAGTAGAAGGAATGGAAGAACAAATCGTGATGTTGCTCTTCAATTTTTGCCTCCTCTCCTTCAACGTGTCTTCACTTCAACCTTGCTAATGTCTTTTGTTTCCACCACCAGCTGTTATTTTTATTACGTGCCACCTGGGCGTCTCATCTCCTCAAACCACCTTGCATCCACTAGCATGCTTCATCAACGTGAGTGGAGAGTCCCCTTACTAGTCATGTAACGTTTCCCACTTGCTGGCCCCTTGCTCTTAACGTTGTTTCTTGGTCTTGCGAGTGCTTCCTTGTCTTGCTAAAAAAATCCCCTAACGTGAGTGGCTGATGTCAAATTAAATGGAGAGTTGTAGTTGTGCTTGTAGAGAGTGAGTGGAGAGCTTGGATTAAGTGCTTGGTGGTGGAGCCCTCTTACTTTTTTCTCTTAGTTGTATATGACGTGCTTCTCTCCTCTGCTGCTTGTTCACGCCCATGTCCCACCAGCTGCCTAATCCTCTCTTGCGTGGTCTTCAATTGCTGCTGTTCTTGTTTTCTTCTTTTCCAAAGTTCACGCCTCCAGCTCTTGCTCATGCACCAGCTATCTTCATTTGCTTTTTAATTGTGTATAATGTGAATGCCTTGTGGAGTGGTGGGTCTCCTTCAGCTGTTAATGATTGGACAATTAAAATGCTGAGTTGATTACCTCTTTGCGTCTTGCAAAACGATGCCCTCGTGTTTCGCTGGTTCGCATAATTCATTTGTCTCCTTGTGCGTTAATTCCTGGCTGAAATTTCCAGCATCCTCTCCTTTATTTTGTTGTCTGCTACGTGAAGCCTCCAGAATAGCGTCTCCTCTTGCGTGTGAATTTTTCAGCTGGTTTTTAAAATCCTCCTGGCTTGCGTATCTCTTGATGTACAATTAAAAAGCCTCTACTCTTGGCGTTAATTCCACTTGTGTGCTGGCTTATTTCTCCCTGTCCATATGCGGTCTTTTGTTGTTTCCTACATGTAATAATTTTTAATTGCCTTCAGCTGCTGATTCTAATCCCACGTGCTTGCTTGTTTTATTTTGCTGTTCACATCCCACGTGCCTCCATTTAATTGCTTGATTTGACAATTAATCTTTAAAGCTTCCTTGTAGCTTGTTTTCCCAACTGATTTATTCCCTCACTTTAGCTGATTCACGCCTACGCAGCTCCAGCCTCCAGCTATGCGTGAACGTTTTCAAGTGATGATTAGACCATTTAATTTGTAACTCCCTTGTGCTTTGCGTGACTCTTGTAGCATCTTCCTGTTCTGAATTAATTTGCTCCACTGTTCACGCAACCACCCAACGCCAGCTGCTTTCTTTGATTTTCGCTTTGGACTGTTTTAGTTCTTTACAATCAAAATTAAGCGCATTTTCTACAAATTAATCATGAACAATTATAAATGCGAATTCAAGTAAACTAAACAATTTAGCAAGAAAAATATGTTAAAACCTAACAATTAATCCATAATTTAAGGGAAAATACTATGAAATTTAATAAGAAAATGCATCCAACAGTAACAATCAAAAAATAGTATTATAATATATAATATTATATTAAATTACATATTGGTAAGTATAAATCTTTTCAATTAGTGCTCACTGATATCGATTGATTTTTAAAATATTGATTAAATACTATATGAAACTATAAATTTAGAAAAAAAAATTGGAACTAAATTGAAAAAAAACTCAATTTTTTGAAATTAAGCCTCCCTCCCTTTTCCTCTTTGGTTTTCAACTATCTCAGTCTCACAACACAAGTGACAACTTATAAGACTCACAACATTGTCCTCTACTAATCTCACTCTAATGTTCTCCTCTCATAAGCTCGATGTCATTGTTGCCACGCTAGGTCGTTGCTTTCATCACGCCAACTTGTCGCCACCATCACCGTATCTATTTCAGGGTCCCTTTTTTGTATCAATCTAACGAGGACCATTGAATTGGACTACTAGATTTAGGTGTTTGTTTTGGTTTGTTTGTAGAGTATTAAGTCTTAAATATTTGCAGAAAAACTTGGATTGACCTTGCATTGCATTTGAATTGTTAGTGACATTTTTAATTTTGAAACTCCTGTTATTAAAATCTTAACTATTTGGGTCTTTTGGAATGCTATATAGATTAAAAAGTTATTTGCAGTTTCTCATCTCTAGGGCTTCCTTGTTTGATGATTATCTAGAAAAGCTTAATCACTCATCAAACTAATTGTCTGACATCATATAGTGAGACTGATATGTACAATATTTACAAATCCATCAAAGACTTCACCTATGTATCTAATTGTCCAAATCCTAGAAAGTAGTAGTGAGTAAGTATATAGCTTTGGTAATTTTGAGCCTTTATGTACAATACATTTAATCAGTTGAGGTTAAGAACGTACAAAAGGGAAAAAAAACAAGTTAGATGTGTTATATTTTTGTTCCAAACCAACAAGGTTCTACTGTAAGAAGTGTGATGTTTCACAAAAAAAATATGCCTAAAACTTGGTATAGATATGATATATAGAGGTTCATGTCTTGAACATACAGAGTGTACAACTATTTTGGCTCCTTGCATTAAGATTGTCCAGTTTCATCATAATTAATTAAAGTACTTTAGGATCAAGGCTAGAAATTCATTTGATCATAGGTATGCTTAATTTATTAGGCAAGAGTTAGATATAAGTGGATTACTTTAACACATACCATAAAGTTCCAAAATAAGATTATGTTGCTTCATCCGTTACTAGTTAACAAACATGCCATTAAAAAGATTAAGATTTATTAACTATGGTAAATATGTTTTGAGCAAATTTACTTTCATATGTAAATTGTTTTCGATACAAAGTTATTGATTTAATTTTGACATATTTCTTTATTTATTTTTATATATAAATGTATGGAAGTTTAAGTAATCCTAATAATTCAACCTCTTTAGGGAGATTCGATAATTTAGCTTAGGTTCATGCTATATTGGTTCCTAGTATGAAGAACCATATTATTTGTTTATATTATAACAAACATTTGAAAGGTAGAGAATCACCATATTAAAGAAACATTTAGCTAGAATCAAAAGTAATATGGAGCCTCCTAATAAATTTATCCATAATGTGAAATAAAAGATGAAAACTTTATTTGAAAAGTATCATAATGAGAAAGAAAGAAGTCAAAGGCTGAATTATGAAATTGGCATTGGAAATTCTTTTTATAGTAGTTAAGTTGATATTGGCAATGTTGAAGATGGTATTCTTACCTAACAAGAAGCAATTGTTGCAATTGATTTGAGGAAGAGAAGAAAATAGGTATTTAAAACTGGTCGGGTCGGTATTGTCAGGCCTTGGGCCGATCGGTCCGAAGATGCTAAAACCCAGCCCATTCCACGATTCGTGGAGCTCGTCCCCAGCTAGCATCTTTCCATGCAGAAGTAGATTTCCATGATCTACATGATATACGTTATCTGCGCGATCTGCGTGATTTGCATGATCTACGTGATTAGCCAAATCTTAATATCCGTCCCATATATAAGGGATAAGGTCATTGTGATGAGGTACGTAATCATAAACCTAGTTCTTTAGCTCTTGCGGCTGACCTACCTTCACCAAAAAGACTAACTTGATCGTCGGAGGGGCTAATCGGGATATCACCCCCGACGTGCCTTTCATTTGTTTTGCAGGTATCATAGCGTCAAGTACTTCATAAGCGACCAACACATGGATCCAAACGACAACGTTCCGTTCAGTCAAAATCTGGCAGAACCAAGTTAATATTTCTTCTATTTGTCCTACATCGATTTGGTATCAGAGCTTTGGTTCACGATAGTAACACATAGCATAAGTGCATATAGAAAAAAATTCACTGACTTAGAGAGCAAAATGAAATACTTATGAATATTGCAAAAAAATTAGACATCAACGATCCTCGTTCACAAAGTGGTCCAAAACCCAACTTACATATAACAACTCTTATAAGCAAATATATTTGACATATTTTGGATAGGTTAGACAACCTTGATATGCATTCCCTAAAAGTCAAACTCCCACAAGAAAAAATTATGCCAGCCAACAACTTATACCTGATGTTGAACATAGAGACGGTGGTAATAAGTGAGAAGAAAGTGTTGATATTGATCAACAACACGCAACGTACTGGAAAATCTTTGTTGAAAAATCATGTACTAATTTTGATTCTCCAAATTTAGTATATCAATTCGAATCTTTGAGCCTACATGTAGAACATGCTCAAAATCTGATGATATGGAGAGTTTAACAGTAAGAGATGATCAAAGAGTTAACGATGAAGAAAAATAAAACAAAGTGGATTCTTTGGTAAATTCTAAAGTTGAAATGATTGAAAAACAAGTTCAAACACATAAACAATAAGCTAAAACATAGTGTAACAGGTTGAAAGACTAGGACAACAAGATAAAACTAACATAACATGGAGCTGAAAAGATTAACCAGCAATTACTTAGGGTTTCAGGGTTTGTTGGTTCAAAACTTGATGATATCATTGGTGTTGTTAATAAAGATTGTATTGTAGTGACTGATGAACGAGTAGACTTAGTATGAAGATGCACAATCAGTACAATATAGGAATAAAGAAGAAGTTTTGAGTGCACTTGCAAAGTCAAAATTCAATAATGATGGAAAGTTAGTGCATCTGACTACAAGAAGCAACAATATGTATATTCTTGATGCTTATGTTGTAAAAACCCATATGGTTTTGTTATGAAATCATTTGCAAATATATTAGTCAAGACTTATGATATTGTCCACACAACTAAACTTTGGTTCACTATGGTGGCATGTAACAAAAGAGCATATGAAGGAATATTCAGTGACTAGGAGTGAGATGAAATACTTCTAAGAGTTATAAAAATATTAGACCTTAATAACCCTCGATCACAAGGTGCTCCAAGAACTAGTTCAGAAAATGATATCGAACAACAAACTACGCTTGATGGTGAGGGTGGAGAAAGTGAAATCCAAAATGAAGAGGCTAAAACTAATCAACAAATGGGGTTAGGAAATTAATGTATACCAAGAGATCCAAGACAAAGAAACCAATCGATAGCACGTAGAGAGTGCATGTGAGCCTTTAAGGTCCATGATAGAGTTGAAGCACACAACATACTTAATGAAATTACTAAAAAAGTTCATATTGAAGCCTCTAATTTTGCAAGAAGGATGGATCCATACCTGTTCTTAGACTGGACATCAGTAATAGAAGATTTCTTTAATTGGTACCACTTGTAAGAAGATCAAAAGTTTGATTCACAAAGATGAAGCTAATTGGACACACTAAAATATGGTGGAGATCAGTATAAGATAGACTTCAAAAAATAGACCAGCCATCAATTGTTGATTGGGAACAGATGAAGCTTAAGTTATTAAAAATGCTTAACATTTAATTATCAAGGAGATCTTCAAAATCAACTCAAGACCCTTAGAAAATGGATTATGTTCATAACTGAGTACATGGAAATATTTGATGAACTTTATATCCGATGTGAAGGGATGGGGTTAGAACAACAACTTATATCTTACTACAAAAATGGTTCAGGAGCAGAAATGTTCAAAGAGTTAATAATGCAAAGGATATACATCTTGAAGATGCATATCACTTAGCTTTAATAGTGAAACAATATTTAGGACAACAAGTGACTAAAAAGCTTTCAAAGTCAAGCTAATGAGTTTGTCATAAAGAAAACTACGACGCACTAAAATGGAACCGTTAGCCAAGAAAATGAAATGAAAAAAAGAAGCAACGAACATGAACTTGTATTTAGTCCATCATCTAATGCATCAAAATTTGTATCACATAACAACTACAAAACTTTTTAAGGAACTGAACCTAAAGGCAAAGCCATAGTTGAGACTGGGATTAAAGGAGACAACAATAACAAAAAGTGCTTCTGATGCAATGAGATGGCCTAATTTGCTTATGAATATCTTAATAGAGGCTTGCATATGATAGGAGAAGAAGAAAAGGAAGAACCTAATGAGTATGTGTGAGCACAAAGCTAGAAAGGAGCTGGAAGGAGACTCTAGTCATGAACTAACTAGTCCTATAAATCTTAATATAGTGAGGTGCATGCTTACGACCCCTAAGGCAAGTGAACAAGAAGAACGACTTTATACTACTATTTTCTTTACTCAAGTTAGATGCAAAAAAAATTACGCAAGCTTAACATTGATGGAGGAAGTATTATGAATATAATATAAAAAAACATGGTGAAATAATTGAAATTACTCACGGGAAACATTTAAATCCCTACAAAGTTGCTTGCATAGATGATAGTCCTATACTAGTTTCTCAAAGGTGTTTGGTGTCTTCTAAATTAAGAATATGTGAGGAATCATATTTGGGATGATGTCATTCCTAACTCCTAAGAACGTATCTCACATTTTAATTAGTCGACTGTAATTTATGATCAAGATGTGCAGCATTTTGGAAAAGCTAACACATATTAGTTTATATTTCATGAAAATAAGATAACTTTAAAGCTTATGAAGGTAGATAAGGTAGAAAAACAAAGAGGAAGTTACAAAATAACCATATATGCTAAGAAGAAGCCTCTTAATATCTTTAAATAGAGAGAATTTAAAGTTAGCAAAGAGAAGGGAATTGTGTTTACAATAGTAGTGAGGGAAGTAACAAAAACAACACCTGAAACACCCCTTACCTTACTAGAAGACGTGGGTGAATTGCTAGCTAATTTTTTAAATCTTACATCAGATGATTTACAAGGTGATTATCTCTTTTACAATATATTCAACGTGCTATTGATTTAGTACCTGGATCTACTATACCAAATCTTTAGCATATCGCTTGAATCCTATTGAGAATGAAGAGCTAAAGAGATAAGTAGATGAGTTACTGAAAAAAGGATTTATTCAAGAAAGTCTTAATATGTGTACAATTATAGCACTATTGAATCCTAAAAAGGGAGGAAGTTAATGAATGTATATTGACTGTCATTATAAATAAGATCACAATAAGGTGTAGATTTCCAATAGCTTAGTTTGATGACATGTTAGATATCATGATTGGTGCTACAATTTTTAATTACCAAGATAGACTTATGAAGTGAGTACTACAAAATTAGAATTAACCTAGAGATGAATGGAAAATGACTTTTAAGACTAAAGAAGGGCTTTATGAATGATTGGTGAAGTCATTTGGACTCTCTAATGGACCTAGCACTTTTATAAGAGTGCTGAATCAAGTGTTTCAACCATTTATGGGCAAATTCTTTGTGGTATTTTTTGATGATATATTAACATATAGCAAGAATAAAGAATACCACCTATTATATATACAATAAGTACTGAGAGTTTTAAGGCAAGAAAAACTTTATATGAACTTAAAGAAGTGTTATTTCATGCAATAAAGTGTTGTACTTTTGGGTTCTATTGTATCCTACCGTGGAGTGGAGATGGATCTCTAGAAGATTAAGACCATCCTTGAGTGGCCTATTCCGAATGATGTGCATAAGACATAAAGTTTCCATGGTTTAGCAACATTCTATAGGCAATTTATTTGTAATTTTAGCACCATAATGGCACTCGTTATTGATTTTATGAATAAAGGACAGTTTACTTGGTTTAAGATAACAACTAAAGCTTTTGAAGAATAATAAAAAATATGACTGAATCTCCTATTTCATAACTTCCAAATTTTTCTAAGGTTTTTCAAGTTGCTTGCGAAGCATCTGATGTGGAAAATTGGAGGCATACTCAGCCAAGAGGTACACATAATTGCTTACTTAAGAGAGAACTTAAAGGAAGATAAATAAAGATACTTAACTTATGACACAGAATTTGATATAGTAGTCCATGCTATTTATAATTGGCACTATTATCTCTCATAAAAAGAGTTAATTCTATATTCGGATTATGAATCTCTTAAAGAGTTGAGAGTAACGCAGTAGATGCATTGAGTAGGAAGAGTCATTTGGTTAACACTTTAGCAAAAAAAAAAAGGGTTGTGGGGTTTGATAAAATAAAAGAGAATATATTTTAAATCGAGATTTTGGAATATTCTATTTAGAAACTACTGCTGGACAAAGAGACCAACATTTTCCTTTTATGATCTACGATGAGTATCTTTTCAAAGGAAATCGACTTTACCTACCTAATACTTCTATATAGGAATATATGGTTTAGGAATTATAATGAGGAGGAGGAGCAGAACACTTTAGAAGAGATAAAAATATTGCAATGGTTGAAGATCACTTTTATTGACCCTCTTTAAAGTGGGACATGTACAAGTTCATATGACAATGTTGAACAAATCAATTAGCTAAAGGAAAGAAATAAAAGTATAGATTAGACATATAATTGCTCATGGCTGATGAACCATAGCAGGACCTAAGTATGGATTTTGCACCTAAAACTAGAAGAGGTCATGATTATATTTTCATAGTGGTGGATAGGTTTTCTTTCATTTCATTCCATGTTCTAAGACTCATGATGTTGTCCATATTGCTAAACTCTTCTTTAAAGAGGTTGTATGTCTCTATGGATTATCTTTAACCATCATCTCTAGTCATAACATGAAGTTTATAAATTATTTTTTGTGAACTCTATGGAAAATATTGAACGCTAAGCTTCAATTTTCATGTTCTTTCCATCCCCAAACTGATGGACAATCGAAGATGGTGGATAAAAGCTTGGAAGGCTTGTTAAGATGTTTGATTAAAGAAAATGTGAAATTTTAAGACCTAATTCTTCCTATGGCATAATTTGCATATAAAAGTTTTATAAATATATCTACTCGCAAAAGCCCTTTAATTTGTTTCAACCAAGGAAGTCTATTGATTTGGTCTTTTACCACAAACAATAATAGTTAGTGTTAAAGGTTTTGCATAACATATGAGGGACATCTTTGATGAGGTACAATGAAAGATAACAACCAAAAACTTGTCTTATAAAGAACATGTTGATTAACATTGTCTATTGGTGGAATTCAATGAAGGGGATATAGTGATGGTTAGGATCCATCTAGACCATTTTTTGAAAGGAAAAGAAAAAGAAACTTCATTCATAGAGTGTTGGACCTTATAAGATCATCAAGACGATAAGTGATAATGGTTATATTTTGAAATTATTAAGTGACATAGAAATTAGTCTTATCTTTAATGTTGCAGATTTAAACATTTATCATGGATATAATGATACACAATCTCATAATGTAGTTATAAGACTTCAAACCATTCCCCATCTTAAAGAGGAGATAAAGGATGTTCTTAATGAACAAATTATAGCCACAAAAGATGGAGGATATTGATAAATTTTTATCAAGTGGAAAATTTGATTTCTGACAGTACCTGGATTTTAGAATCTAAATTTTAGAAGTTGAATCCAAACTTTTATGATCAATATTTATCAAGTTCACAAGCTGGTGAGAATTTATGCAAAACAATTTAAAGTTTATAAAAGAAATAAAAGAGGAAACATTAGTCAACTACAAGCTTTAATTTGGTGGATGAGGATTAGGAATTGAGTTGACATCAAAGGTAAGTGCTAAAATTTAGATTGTGTTAGGATTCCTTATTAGATAGGAAATAGTAGTAAGTTAAATATGTTATCTTATTTTAGATATGTTATCCTAGTTGTTTAGGACTTATAGATTTTTGTATTAAAATAGGATTTAAATTTTTTTAGAACCCTCTCCAACTAGAATAAGGGTTCTAAAAATGTCTCTATAAATATGTGTATATTTAGCTCTTCAATGACAAGCAATCTGAAATTTTATACAAATTTGAGTTTTCAAGTAAAATATGTGATGCTTTCTTCTAAGAGTGATGCTTAGACCCTAAGAGTGATTCCAAGATTTCTAACCCTCATTCTTTATGTTCCTCAATAAATTTTGGTCATATTAAACCCTAAAATTCTAGGCCTGAATTTCCAGCAATCACACTCTAAAGACTTAACTATATCCAACCGAAATTTCAATATTCCTAACTGAAATCTAGCCCTAAAATTTGATCTTCCAATAGTCTAATATCAGTCATATTTCCTAATGTTATAAGTTTAGCTACTAGTTAATATTTCTTTTATTTGTCCTATGAGTTGACATCAAAGATAAGGGCTAAAATTAAACTGTGTTAGGATTTTTATTATACAAGAAGTAGTAGTAATTTAAATATGTTATTATATTTTAGATATATTACCTATTTGTTTAGAACTTATGGAATTTTTATTAGAATATGATTAAATTTGTTAGGATCATACTATAATAAAGATTCTAAAAACTTATCTATGAATATATGCATATCTAGCCCTTCATTGACAAATAATTTGAATTTCTTTTTTACAAACTTGAGTTTTTAACTAAAAGGTGTGATGATTTCTTCTAAGTGTGATTCTTAAACCCTAAGAGTAATTCATAGATTTCTACCTCCATTTTTGTGCTCCTCAATAAATTCCAGCAATATTAAACCCTGAAATTCTAAGCCTAAACTTTCAGCATTCAAACTCTAAAAACCCAACTATACCAAACTGAAATTTTAGTATTCCTAGCTGAAATCTAGACCTAAATTTTGATATTCTAGTAACCTAATATTAGACATATTTCCTAATTTTGTGAGCTTAGCTACTAGTTAATATTTCTTCTATTTGTCCTACTCGTTACCTTTTTATGGTTAATTTAGATCCTCCTAATAGTTGTGTATTAGACTTTGTTTTAAGCATGTAAACATTTTTGTTTATTATTAGGCCGTGAAGGAAGAGGAAACCACTAATCCTTTTGATCTCAAACTATAAAGACTGCAAGTGAAACTAAAAACCAATTTAAGCATATAGCTTTTGATTGGTAAGAATAGATACATAAATATATGTTAAAAGTAGGTACACAATGTTTGTATATACAAGTCTAAAAGTGCTCAAATAATAACGCATTCCTACTAAGGTAGTTACCTTCACATTAGAGGTTTACATTTTACATTCAAACGCTTAATTGTAGTTTTAGTGATTTTAATTATTTAAAGATATTTTTATATTATACAAATACAAATGTATATAACAAAGTTCATAAGATAAATGTATATTCCAAACAATATTATGATGAATCCATATTTATGATATTCATATTGAATTTATGTATTATTCTTAAATTATTCTTCATCATTGTTATATTAAGATTAGAAATTAATAGAATGTAAAAAAAACTAAAACACATTATAGTTGTGAAAGAAATATTGAATCTCATAAATTAAAGTATGAAGATATTTAAGCAAATGTACTAGTGCTTATCAGAAAACAAATTCCCTGAACTAATCTCAAACAAAAATTTCATTTAGAACATCATTTATGTATCTATGAAAACTCTTATTATAAAGATTATATAAGTAACATTTTGTCTTCTTTTCCCTAAATTTGGTACACTTTTGCTTGTTCCACGCAGACTTTTTCTTCAATTTCCCCATTCAGGAGGGTTGATTTCACATCTAATTGATATACTTGAAGCTTTAGTTATGCAGCTAAGGCTAACAATGCACTTATTATTTTCATGCGAACAATTAGAGTGAATGTCCTGTTAAAGTCGATACCTAGTTGTTGTGAGTAGCCTTTGGTAATAAGTCGAGCTTATGTTTTTAAATGGATCCATCCTCATTGTATTTGATTTTGTAGATCTATTTTAGCCCAATGACTTCTTTCTCTTTTGGCTTTTGCATGAGTTTCCACATACCATTTTCTTAATCATTTTGATTTTCTCATCCATAACTTTTCTACGAACTTCTTATTTGGTAGCTTCTTCATATTTTTTAATTTCTCCAATGAAGAATGCAACATTTGCATATCATGGATTTGGCTTTCATTGCCTCGTTGATCTTTAAGGTTGAAGCACTTCTTCCTTTTCCTGATTTTCTTTTTCTTAATGTTGATGATCATATTGTGTTGATGACAGTGATGGTGATGGTTTCCTCGAGCTTAGATAACTTGCTTTGTACTGCTCAGGTCTTCTACCTAAAGCTTGACTCCTTTTATGGCTTCATTGTTCCATTGCTAGCTTGCTCTTTCGTCAAAGATGACGTCTGAAATCATTAGTTATTTTGTTTGTTTCTTATATGATCAGTAGCATTTCAATGCTTGTTGCAGCCAATAAAGGTGTACTTTTCTCCTTTTTCATCTTTCTTTTCTTAATTATCTTTTGGAATGAGTAAGCATGCTATATCCAAAGATTTTAAAATAGTCAACAGTTGGCTTTCTTTCGAGCCATGCTTCATAAGTAGGATTACCTTAGTGGGAGAATGATTTAGAATGTATATTGCAATATTAACTCCTTCTACCCATAAATTCTTTACTGAATTCTTACCTTGTAGCATTGATCAAGCCATTTCAGTAATGTTTTTGTTCTTCCTTTCAACTACACTATTTCGTAGCAGTCGAACGAGTTGCTCCTTTCGATTCCTTGTTCCTTGCAAAAAATTATGAACTTATAATCATTAAATTCTCCTCTACAATTAGTTCTCAAGATTTTGAGAGAATGCCCAAATTATTTCTCTTCTAGGGCATTGAACTCCTTAAAGCAAGACGATGCATCAAATTTTTATTGGATGTAACACACCCACATAATTTGTGTGTAATCATTGATAAAGAGAAGAAAATATCTTTTACCTTCAAAACTAGTGGTTCTTAATGGACTTCAAATGTCAGGATGCACCAATTGGAGAGTAGTCTTAGCTCTTCAAGATGTTTTTGGAAATGGCATCCTAAGCATCTTACTATAAATGCATCCTTCACATACTTTGTTTTCAAAGGAAATAGAAGGAAGCCCAAGCACTATGTTTTTTTACTTTAGGAGTTTGAGGCCATTAAAATTAATAAGGTCAAGTGCCACATTTTAGATTCATCCGTATTCTCACTTCTCAATGTAGATTTCTGACCAAATAACATCTCTAAAGGAAAAAAAACTTATTGGGAACCATTTTAATAGAAGATATAACTTGTCCTTTTGTTGTTAATAATAATGTATTTTTTGTCACCAAAGATGAGTTTATAATTTTTGCAAATCAATTGGCCTACATTTAATAGATTTTGAGCAATGCCTAGCACATGAAAAACATCATGAATGTATTTTTGGTTACCATCTTGGCATCTAACAGCAACAATGTTTTTTCCTTCAACGGTTAGTAAGTGCTCCTCCTTTTTGAAAATGTTTACTGTGACTACTTTTCTTATCTCCATCATTTTTGGAGATATTTATTTTTATTTGAAATTTTTGCTTTAGTGGTTTTTCTAATCTTTTTAGTCTAACTTCATGGGCTTCTAAAGAGCCTATTAATTTCACTAGAGTGAGTATTGATTAATCTTTTGATTCTTCTATGGCAGCCAAAATATGATCATGTTTTGTAGGAAGACTTCTTAATGTTTTTATTATTTTCTTTTCTTCTATTATGTCCCCATACTTCTAATTTAATTGAAGACATTAGATGAATTAGAATTCATCTTCTCTTATTAACAGTGTGACGAAATCTTTCTATAAAGATTGAAGTTTGATGGATATTACTTTGTCTATGCCTTTGAACTCAATTTTGAATGTCTCCCGTGACTTTTTTGATTTGCTTGATTGTATAAACTCATTGTTGGATGAATAGTAAGGCCTTGGCATCACGTTGATTATTTTCCTGTAACCCTTTTATTGTACTTTTGTCGATGTAGCTAATTGTTCTTAACTTGTTAGGACTTCATAACCATTCTCTATAACATCCCACAAGTCTTGTGAGATGAATAGATTCTTTGTTTGTATGCTCTAATAATTTTATGCTTCCCCGTTAGAAGATGAGAATTAGCGTTTGGGTATAATTAAAGGTTGGTAAATTAGGTGAAGCAAGAAGTACCATTAAAAAGGATCAACACTGCTTTGATACAACTATTAGATTTTGGAACGTGAGAGCACAAGAGAGGGATTTGTACAAAAAGAGCTTTATTGCTTGGACTTATAATACTCCTACAATGCTTGTCCTCTTAGTTCAATGAGTTACATTTCAATTTGTAGTCGTAGGACGTCGGTGGTGACTTCTAAAATATTATTTATTTTACTTCCTATTTTTTATCATTTTGGACTTAGAATTCGTATAATATATTTCTTCCTAATTAATTGCACATACTTTCTTAGACATTCTAGATCAATTTTGTGCACATTTTCTAGACTTTCTAGATTAATTTTCTTTACAAATTTCTAGACTGCCTACATTATTTTTTAATAATATTGAGGTAGTCATGATATGTTGCTAAACACTAATCTTGATCTATGAGTATAAATTATTTAACTAGAGAATTAAAGATAAATTAATAGAATTTAATTTATATAAGTTTAAATATGATTTAGATTATAATTTATATCTATTGTCAAGATTGTTAATAAACTAATGAGTTACATACAAAGAACAGTTGAACAGAGAAAAATAACTTATCAAATTAAACTTGATTATAAAGTTTAAGGAACTTTAAAACTAAATATGAGATATTTAATAAATAAATATCAATATAAGATATTGTATCTTATTTGGAACTAATTAATAGTTAATTAGAATTAATTGTAATTATAATTATAGATTTTATTTCAATTAAATTAATAAAAGGTTCAAATAATATTATAAATAGACATAGCTCTAAAGTAAGGATGACAAATTTGCCCAACTTGGCCCGAATTAATAGGTCTGACTTAAGTTATCCAATTTTCGAGCCGAAATTGAGTTCTTTTTAAATTTGTGGGCTAAAATATCAAGTAAAACGATGCTCATTTTAAAACTATTTCGTTTTCAATTTAAATAAAAATTTACACTTACTATGTTTATGGATTAATTATGTTATAGAATTCAAAGTGATTTCATCTTAATCGTTTAAAATGATTTTGTATTTTATTTCTCTTGCACTTGAGATTGAATCCCACCTTAAATTTCCAACACGTCTCATATCAAAATCTTAAATTAAGAATTCTTTGTTAAAAAAATGCAATACTCCATCTCCTAATGAACCTCTCTTTCTTTCTATAATAAAAATAATTTAATTCACAAAACAAAATAAAATATGGTTTCAATCGTCATTTTTTATGTTGTTTTATCTGAAGGAAAATTACAGATATGGCTTACCCCAAAGATTTTTCGTTTTTGTTTTTTATTAAATGGCTGAGAATTTGAGCCATTCAATTTTATGATATACGTTATATTAAATTAATGAAAATCATGTTTAATTTTTAAAAAACATGTAGAATTCGGTAGTTATACTTTAAAGTTGTTCTCCCGAAGTTATAATATACGTGTTTGTATGCACTGTAGCTATGGGATGCGCAGAAATTAATAAATAAATGAAAACGTTTGTGGTTGGGTCGGCTCTGCACGGCCCGGATCCGGTCAAGACAGCCCATGAGCCGATCGGTCCATCATCCATAGAGCAAGCCCATGCCCGACTACCATGATGGACCTAAGTCCAAACCCGATCCACTCTCTCCACAGCCCGGCAGTATGACTCCCACGCAGAGGCTAACAACAAAAACCTAAACCTAGACATCATCCCATATATATAACACAGGTGTGTAATCATCAACCCAACTCTCTAGCTTTGACAGCTATCACTTTCACCAAACCACTGACTTGAGCGTTGGAGGGGCGGATCGGGACATCACCCCCGACGTGCCTTTCCTTGTTTTACAGGTACATTCACGTCAAGTTCACTACCAAGGACAGTCAATTCATGGATCCGAGCACCAACTTTCAGTTCGGTCAGAACCAGGCCGAACCAGTTTGTAATATTATTGTAAGGTATAAAAAATAAGAAAAAAGATATATAATGAAAGGAAGTAGTGGTGACCATACGTGGAGAAAGCAGCGGTGGAGGTGCTACTATGGTATAAGGAGCCCACTTCCCATTTCACTTTTCTCACCCTTTTCAAGGCACACATATGACCATGTCAATTCACATATCCTCAAGGCCTTGATTTCTTTTGTTGCATGAAATAGCTAGGCTACAGTCTCTTAGCATATTGGTAGCCGCCGCTGCCGCCACTATGCCAATGCCTTACTTTTGGTGAGGAATTGGTCCTGGGTTAGGGTGGTGGCAGTGACAGGTGGGTGAACAAAAGTTTGATGCTGGGCAACCTCAATCCTTTGGCATTTTCACTTCATTTCAGCTGGTGATTGATTCTTTCTTTGCTTCATGTGATGATTATTTGGAGACCTAAATCTCCAGAAGTTGTCTTGGTATGCGCGGAAATAACATATTATCATTTTTTGTTTTGGGGTTTAATTGCTAGCGTATCCATAAACTCGTAATGGTTTATGTAAACTTCTGATGAAAACCATTGTACCGTGGGAATTCTTTCTAGCGCGAATCGCTGATCATTGTTATGACCAGTTTGGGCTCTTACTTCGAAGTATTTTCTATCCTATCAAATGCCTCTTATTTATAGTCTTTTCAACCAATTGCAAACTAAATTGAACCGACTGGGACCTCGATATTTGTAGGATATTCGTCAACCGCTATTCAGCTAACCACTATGCTCCAAGATTGTAAATAATTTCTGATTTCTTTTATATATCCATTAATATTGAAGAGCAGAGCTATTAAGGACAAAGGTCAATTAAATTAAGGCATCATATATAGATATACATATATAGTTGACATGCTTTCATAATTATTCATGTACTCGGAAAAAGTATACAAATTAGAGAGACGGTGTTCTGCAGTTGTAGATCTGAGACCACACTGTTCCACTTTGAAACTTTGAATGATTTCCTTCACACGAAGTCTAAAAGTAGATAACACGCTCCTAATATTCTCAAAGACCCAAGAGAAACATCAGGCCCTTCTTCAGAAATTTTTGGACCTAACCTAACAATACGGGATTATAGCCATAAACGTTTCAACTTTAAGTGGAAGTTGACCAGTTCTAGCTTATGGTACCTGTACATCCTAAAAACCCCTTATATATTTTTTCAATTATACATTCAGATTTGTGAAAATATATTTAACGGGAAGAAACGTTTGGGAAAGATCCTGCATACAAATAGACAAACATCATTGGATGATTTGTTACCAAAGCAAAGCTTAAATGTATTGTTGAAAAATATCAATTCAAAACTCAACTGTATTTAAAGCCAAAATCTACAGGACATTCCAATTCATTTATTTTCACAGGTATTATTATTATAATAGATAATAAATCTATACAAAAATACATTGTAACAAGTTATATTCATTAATTTCATATTAATTCATTGTTTAAAACAATAAAATATTATTTTGATTAAAAAGAAATTACATAAATAGTAGTGATTTGACAATAAATGTTTTAAGAGTAAGATTTTAGATAAGAATTTAAACTATACAAGAACATCAATCTAATAATTTTAGTCAACACATTATATTTATCTAGTCAATTTTGAACGCACCTTATAACATATAAGTAGATTTAAAAAAAATTAATATACAAACTCCATTTTTAAAAAATCACTATCGTCTAAAATTTGATTTGAAACTTTTTTTAATTAAATTAACAATTTAGTAAGTTTTTCATACAATGTTAAATTACAAAATTTTTAATTGAAGCTACTTAATTAGATGTCTCATTTAAGTTTTACTCATAAGTTATACACATTTATGGGCCATGCTAGGGCTGGACCCAGATATGATCAAGTTTAGGCAACTCAAAGCCTGATCCAGGGTTATTCTTAACATTTTATTGGCCTTGAGCAAAGTAAAAAAAAAAAACTCTCTATTTTGTCTCGTTTTGTTCTTTACGAAGGTCAAGAGTGGACCTTCATAAAGAAAAAAAGTGACAAAATAAGGATTCTTTTTGTTGCTCTTTATGAGGGTCAAAAGTGAGCTCTAAATTCTTATAAAGAACAAAACGAGATAAAATAGGGCCCTTTTGTTGCCTATTTTGTTCTTCGTGAGAATGGGCCCTGTTAGGGGTAAGGTCGTGTATTACTAGATCTCCCCAGACCCTACGAATTAATGAGATTTCTATTGGGTATTGTTGTATTACTTTTTTGTATTTTTTATTTACTTATTTTTATTACCTTTTATGCTTATTCGTTTTTTTTTTTCATCCATGTATAATTTTTGTAATATCTTCCTGTTACATTGCATGTGAGTTTATCGGAAACAACCACTTTATTAGGTATGGGTAAGGTTGTATACTATCAGATTTCTCCAGACCTTGCGTTTATGCGGAACTTCAACTGGGTATTGATGATAATGAAAGTGGGCCTTGGGCAGATGTCTTTCCTGTCCTTGCTCAGGGGAGGGCTTCGCTTAATTAGACCTAGGCTAAGCTTGACTAAATTTATATTATATATTTTTTAAATTAATTAAGGTCTTTTGACTTCAAGTTGGGTCAAGTTAGGTTGAGCTATTTTTGTCAAGCCTATTCAAAATTACAGTTAGAAATGGTAAAAAAGCTCAAGATTAGCTTAACTTTTTTTAGTTTGTCCTAAAGTTTATATATATATGTATGATAACTAATCCTAAAATGCTTAACTTTTTTGGGATTTTTTCAATTCTGTATCTAAGCTTTTAAAATTTTAATTTAAGTGACTAACATTTTAAAATCTTAACAATTTAGTTAAAAATGTTAGTTTTTACTGATTTGACTAATAGATGAAAATTCACATTCAATAGACATGTTATATCATCAAAAATAACCTTTTAAATTGAATTGTTAAGGTTTTAAAAGGTAGATCACTAAATTAAAAATTTTAAAAACTTGGACATTAAATTGTAAAAAATCTTAATATTTAACTTTTTTTTAAAAATTTACAATTTAATGTCCATATATATAATATCAACTAAACGTCCCTAAATTTTACAAACGTCCCTAAATTTTAGTTCTTC
>JAOSBP010000008.1:7612540-7663252 GCA_027563825.1 Erythroxylum mucronatum | reverse complement strand
ACAAACAGTAATCAAATCAATATAAAGGAAATTCTTAACAGACTCTCCATGGATTCGTTATTTCTTAGCTGGCTTTGCTGACTGTGCTGTCATCACATAACTGGCTAATCTTCTCGAAGGAATTCTGATTCTGTTTCCCCTTCTTGGACTTGGGGGCTCGTCAATAACAATCTGCTCCTCATTCAAAATGGGTTGGTCCTCTGTTTGTTCCTATGTTGTTTGGGCCTCAACATCGTTGATATTGGATGTATTCATAACAGCATAAGTACTTAACTTTGATTAGGAGGTTGAAAAAGTACATATATATGCCAGATTTATTATATGATAGCTCAAACTGTTTCTAACTTAGGTTATAAAGTAATATGACTATACTATGTGATGTACCTACTTGGATGGACCATACAAGCTCTTGTCGAGAGCTTAAAGTGTGAAGGTTTTGAGCAGTTATATTGTAGAGTGCTTCAAGTTAGAAGTAGCTAAAGTCCTTTATAATTTTGTGTGTACAGATTAATAAAGTGTTATTTTGTCGAGATGACTGATATGTACTAAATATCAATGATTAAGAAACTCAATTGGTTCAACCGATTTAATCATAAAACTTTGAACCTTCTAATTTTTCGGTTTGATTTACTTTAATAATTCTTGTTGTAAAAAATATTTAATTTATTAATTAATCGATCAATTTTTATAAATTAATAAATTCATAAAAACTAAAATAAATCAGTTAATTTTTATTTAACAAATTTTTCAATTAAATTTCAAATTCTTCGATAGTTAAGACAATCTCTTTCAATCATATTTTAAATTCTTTAAATTTATTTAATTTTTAACTGATTTTATGACGATCTAATACTAATTGAACCATTTAAACCTTAAGTCTTTTGTTTTACCTATTTAACTTAAAATCTAACGTTGCTAAATTCTTGTGTATTAAAAGGGTATCTAAAATACCAAAATTCGAGCTGCGTGAATCGTTTGAAAATCAATGAACTTGTTAGTTAGAGATCATAAAGAAAGATTGAGTTAGACTTTGGCGAATTAAAACTTGACAGTTGCACAAATATTTGGACAATCTTAGTTAATTTCACTACATCTAAAAGAGTTGCTATAATACCATCGATCTCTCGTTATCTCATAATATAAATGACTTGTTGTGATGTATTTAAATTTAAAGAAGATAAATTATATCTCTTTAAAACAATTATAAAATTAATTAAAGACACAATAATTAAAGCTTTTAGTTTCTATAAACTTGTTTATAATAGATAAAATATAGTTTAAATATAATTTATTTGACATAAATTTTAGTTGCTCAAATATAAATTAGGTTAAATTTCTAGTCCTTTTTGTATCCAAGTTCTACGGAGAAAACTAAAATATTGGTTCCGGGGCGGTTACGCGATCCGCCGATGGTCGTTTCGTACATGCTTTCTCCTCATTTCGGTCAGGTTGTCTGCCTCCTCGTACGGCTGAGGCATATGCTCTGCGCCTTGCTTTGGAGCAGGTTTCAACACGCTGTACAGATCCAGGTATTGTTTTCACTAACGCACAAAATTTGGTGTCGGCTTTACGGTGTCCTCTTCCTGATTGGTCTGAGTTCGACGCTGTTATTCACGATTGCCATGTGCTCTTAGCGCATCGCCCTGACATTGTTGTGGCTTGGATTAGGCGGTGCGACAATGAAGCTGAACATATGTTAGCTCGTAGTGCTTTGTCCTTTTCCGAGTTTCAATTTTTTCAGTCCTCTCCTGTTTGTATTAGTACTTTCGTTTAATTCAATGTAGTGGCTTTTTTCTTCGAAAAAAAAGTAATAAATATTATTTAAGATTTCGCATTATAATAGAATATAGTCAAACTCGAAGTCCAATGCTTGAAAATGGATGAAATGCACGTGGCATTCCACTATTATCTCAATCCTTTTTATTCGCACTTCCCAAATTTGCACGTATAACAATATATTCCAGCATGCGCTTCCTCGACCGGAGTAACTTGCTTTCATACGATCGAAGGTTTCAGTTAAAACTTAAAACTTCAACCTGAGGCTCGTTTGGAGTATGATTTTTTTTTAAAAAAAAATACAGGAAAGTAAAGATATTCACATATCTAAGTATTTATAAAAATTTTAATAGAAAAGTTGGATAGATTCTTATTATAATGTTTGGTACATAACAGTATTTTATAAATTGTAACTTAATTTTGACTTGTATTTCTAATTATATCCTTACCAACAGAATAAAAATTGAAATCGTTAAATAAAGAAAAATATAAACCTGAAGATTATGATTGAAACTTTTGATCAAAAATATTCAAAATCCAAATATCGGCTGATATCGAAAATTTTAAAAAATAGGAGGAATTTTTTTCAAAATTTTCAAAATTTTTTAAAATTTCCATCCCTCCTTCTTATCTCTCATTCCCCTATTTTTTCAAAGTTTTTTAATTAGTTATTTTATTTATTTCAATTTTTATAATTATTGTGCATTTTTAATTTTTGTTTTTAAAATAATAATAAATATTTGTATTACTAATAATAATTATAAATTAAATAAAACTTACAAAAATATTTTTATTTAAATTTATTTTAATATTTTATATAATATTTATTAATACAGTATTAATAAAATATGTTATTTTTAAAATAAATAATTTAAAAATTATTATTTATAAACTAATATTTATTTTATATATATTTAATTATTATGTCAAAATTTATTTAAAATTTATATATTTTAAAGTCTCAGAGTTGAAAGAGAGGAAAGAGTTAAATTGTTTAGTGTATTTTTTAAATTAAATTCCTGAGAAAAGTCATCTAAATATCAAAGTGGGTGTTGGAATTTAGATTCCAAGGAAAGTACCACTACTTTCCTTAAATTAGGAAAGTAAAAATTTTCCTAACTACCCAAAAAAACGAACCAAACATAATAATTTAAATTTTAGAAAAAAGATTACTTTCTCTGACAATAATCCGTGCCAACCAAACGGGGCCATAAGAATAACTAAAATCAAGAAGGTATTCTAATATCCTGAATTATGAAATTTAAACATGATGCTTTTTATTGGGGAATGATTACTTATTTACTTTGTTGCAAATTTAAAATTTTAACTTCTATAAAAATTCTTATAATCCAAATGTTGGAAATGAAATATTTGCCCATTTGGTATTTAGTATTTAACAAAAATTTAAATTATATCATAATATTTTCATTAAAATATTAATTAAATCTTAATACTTTAAAACATCCCAAATCAATTTTTTATAATAAATAATTATAAGAAGTTTCACATAAATCTTAAATAAATAAAAATTAGTTATGTATCAATTTTATATTTTTAATATGATACGTGAGCTTTATTATATCACGTGACATTTAGGTGACGTAATAAACCTTAATTGTTTGATTTAAATTACAATGTATAATTTTTATTTTATATTCGTATGAAATCCCGTGTTTCATTTGAATTATATTTAAAATTTGTAAGTTGAAGAAGCTTGATTCCCAATTTCTCCACACATACAAGCATGGTTCTTCTCTATGGACGTGGTCAGGCACCAGTTGAAACTGAGCTTGAAAGGCAAGATAGGCAATCGGGGGTTAGTAGCTGCTTGTTGTGGTGATGAAGCTCCAGTATCCAAATTGCCCCAATCTGGTCCGCAGCTTCCTTAATGAAATCCTTAAATCGTGTAACGACATTTGTGAGGACCCACCATCTCCATTGGTTGATCTTGCAGGCACTGCAACGACACTGGGAATTCCGAGAGCTTTTACACTAACGCCAACTCATATCAGCTTGTACGATTATTTGGCGTCTGGCGAATATTCACGTGTTTAATACATCCACGTAGCGCCACAGCGAAACTCCAGAAGAAAACTATACAACTACCCTCGCTAAATAGTTCGTGCGGACGGAAATACCCTTCCACATATACTGTTTTTCTTAGCTTTAATTTTGTTAAATTTATCATAAAAAAGGAAGGGTTAATAATTATAATTTTCTATTAGTAATGTTTAAATTTAATTGGAAAAAGCTTTTGTATAATTCAAATAAAAAAGTAATTTATAAATTTAAAACCTTATATCTATAATTGATAATTTTCATATTTAAGAGGCTGCAAATTTACCTTCAATCAATCAAAGAATTAAATAAGGGGAGAAAAAAAATATATAAATAACACCAAGATTACGAAAATACAAAACCTTGTAAAACAACAATTCCTCTAGCAATCCAAAAAGGTCTAGTTTTGTTATTCTTGGATAATTTAAGGTTGTCCTCTCCCTCTCTCTCTCTCTTCAAGCAGACCGGTTTCTGTAACCCCTCGTCTTTCTCTAGCCCTAATTTTCAATCTTTTTTTTTAAAAATATTTCCGATACGCTAAAGTCTAATCTTGTCTTCTTGATCTTTCAAACCCATCAAGAATCAGCCTTTTTTTGTGTTGCAACATTCAAGGTTTTGATTTCTGCGTATCGATAGAGGTTGGGAGGGAGGGTCTGAATCTGATTGTGTCATGGCAAAAGGTGCGGACGCAAAGGACATGTCGGTGGCGAAGGTCCGGCCTGGTCTGAAACGGGAGTTTGAGTTCGCGTTCAGGTACCACTCGGAAATCTATGGGTTGGGTCGGACTCGATCGGGTCGTGTCCCAACCGGGGCTTCTCTTTCTCCTAGCAAGGTTAGTGCGGGGAACTCGAAAGGTAAGAAGAGGTTTAAGAGCAGTGAAAAGAGCGATGCTGTAACCGGTGAAAAGTTGAGTGATCTGGAGGTCGTGAGGGAAGAAGAGGCCAAAAGTGATGTTGTGGAATTGGGGATTGGGGATGAGGAAGCTAAGGTTGGTTTCATCGAGTCTGTGACTATTGAGAGGAGTTGTGATGTGGAGAGCGTGGACGTTAAGGATAATGCAGTGAATTCCAAGTGTATAGAGGCGAGTATTAAAAAGGGTGTCGATAATCTGGAGCCAATTAGTGGCCTTGTTGAGAGTGGTGAATGTGAGCAAGGGACTAGCGGTTCGGTGCCAGTTTACATTGATTTTGATGATTCTAATAGTGAACCTGGGAAGGCGACGGCGGATGGGGTTTCAGAAGCTAAAATTGTCGACGAATGCGAAGAAGGGACTAGTGGGTCGGTGCCAGTGTCGATGGGTTTTGATGATTCTAAGAGTGAACCTGGGAAGGCGACGTTTGATGGGGTTTCAAAAACAATAACTGTTGACGAGTGGCAAGAAGGGGCTAGCGGGTCGCCGCCAGATTTAGCGAATGGAAAGTCGGCTAGGAAAGGCATATTGCCAGCTTCGAAAACTCATAGTGAAAGTAAGGAGAAAAAACCATTTTTTAGGAGGTTTACGAGGTCAGCTTTGAAGGCGCCGGAGATCGAAACCAAATTCATCTCTCAGAATGGCACTGAGGAGAGTAATACTGAACCTGAAGCCAAAGGTGGTGCTTCCGGTAGTTCATCAGCTACCCCAGCTACCGCTACCATCTCAATGTCACGTAAGACATCAAAAATTGGCAAGTTTCCTACCAAGTTGAAGGATCTTCTTGACTCTGGACTACTAGAAGGGATGAACGTGAAGTATTTGCGGGGTTCCAAGGTATAACTTTGCATGCCAAAATTGTTTATCTGATGGATATTGTTACTAGTTCAACTTAGGATTAAAAATTTTGATTAAATTATTTGTAGGTTAGAGGAGCTGGGGAGGCTGGGCTGCGTGGAGTAATCAACGGATCAGGGATTTTGTGTTTTTGCCATAATTGCAGAGGAAATGAAGTGAGTCTAGTGCTTTCTTTGTAATAAAATTGTTATTTTGAGGCACACAAAGGTTCTCTGACTGACGTAAATGTAGTTTGTTTTCTTTTTACTGCCAAGTAGGTTGTTACGCCTGGCGTATTTGAGCTGCATGCAGCCAGTGCAAATAAACGGCCACCGGAGTATATATACTTGGATAATGGACACACACTCCGGGATGTTATCAATGCTTGTAGGGATGCTTCTTTGGAGACTTTGGATGAATCTCTGGATCTTGCTATTGGATGTCCTAATTTGAAGAAGTCTAATTTCTGCTTGAACTGCCGAGGTTTCTTTTCCCTTCTTAACCATGGTGTTTGATTCGGTTGATTTTTCTTTACAAAGCTTAGTTCCCACCTCTTTACCATTGTATGTTATAGGGGTTATTCTTGATGTCAACTCTGGAAAATCATTGGTACTTTGTGGTCAGTGCATTAACTTGATGGATTCTGAATCTGTCTCAGCAGGAGCAGGTGATACAAATGAAGGGTAAACATCTGCTTGTGTTCTGTCTCTAAATTATTCTTTTTGAATTAATATTATAACCTCTTTGAAAATATAATCTTGATTTGAAAAAAAAGGGCAGTTAACTTTCCTTGAGGAATTCAATCTGCTTGATTAATTAAAGAGATGCCTTATGAGATTAGGATTGTCTACCACTTCCTTTTCTGTGCTGAAGAGCCTTGTACCTTGTTGTTGCTAGGTTGTTTTTACTGATAATTTATTCTTAACAGAAACTCTATTAATGTCCACTTGGAGGATCAAAAGTGTTATTTAAACTTTCTTGGCTGCTAAACATGAAACTCTCAATGCTTATGCCTCTTTCTGTTTTACTGATAATATTCTTAACAGAAATTCTACCAATGTCTACTTGGAGTATCAAAAGTATTATTTAAATTTGCTTGGCTGCTAAGAATGAAACTCTCAACGCATATGTCTCTTTTTGTTCTACATCACAAATGTGTGCTTTCTGACCTGTACATGTCATTGCTGAATGCCTCCAATTTGTTTAGAGCTTGTATTTTAGCAACAAAGGGACTAGAATAAAGGTACTAACAGACACAAGTATCAGTCTGCTGCAAATGCACAAATGCAGTTGTCGAATATTGTCCCATCTGTTTTTGCATTCAATAAAATGTTTCCTTTTAACTGTAATATAAAGATAGTCCAATATCTTAGCTTGAAATTGCTGCATTCTTGGTTTTCTCAGGACACCAAAACCACTGTCTGTTCCAAAATATGATAGCTTGACGAACAATAGCTCATTACGGATCAAGAGCCATGGAAGACTCACGAGAAAGTTGGTTTCTTTTCTTTTTCTTTTTGTACGCCTAACATTTTTTCATATTTATTTGTTTTTTAGCTTTGCCATTAAAGCATTATTTGCATCATAATCTTCAGCTCTAGATTATACCATTTTTTGTTTTTTGTTTTTCTCTTTAATAGGGATCTGAGATTACATAAGTTGGTGTTTGAAGAAGATGTCTTGCCAGATGGAACTGAAGTTGCATATTACTCACAGGGAAAGGTTGATATTATGTTGATATAAATTAATTTCTGTTTACTTCAGATTGGGTTCATCTTTACTAACTGGCTTCATAATGTTGGGCAGAAATTACTCACGGGTTACAAGCATGGTTATGGTATATTCTGTTATTGCTGCAGCTGTGAGGTATTTTTTCTTGTGACAATGGATTGTCTATGTTTTCTTGTGACGATGGATTGTCCCTCTCTCCCCACAAAAAGAGAAACTGAAAATGATGAATGGATGTTCTTTTCCGCTGGAATTGTTATCTTTCATGATGGTCTTGCTCGTGATTTGATTCTTGTTGACATGCGATGCAGGTCAGCCCCTCTCAATTTGAAGCTCATGCTGGTTGGGCATCCCGCCGGAAACCGTGAGTATACATCTTTTATTGGTCTTATATTCATGGTTGAACAGAATCTGACTCCTGAAATTATTAATCAGAAAATCGTTGTTACTTGGCTATGTGATGCTGCATTTTTCAGAATTTTTTTTTATTTGGTAGAAGTTCAAATGCTTGGTCTTATTTTTCCTTCTGTTTGTTTCATTTATTTCTCCTTTTTACAGTTACTTGCACATTTACACATCTAATGGTGTGTCTCTCCACGAGTTGTCAATATCTCTTTCCAAAGATCGGAAATTATCTACCAATGAAAATGATGACCTGTGCCAGATTTGTCAAGATGGCGGAAATCTTTTGTGTTGTGATGGATGTCCAAGGGCTTTCCATCGAGGTGAGCTTTTGATATCTTTTGTAAGTTGCATTAATTGGAACTTCATATAATAGTTGTCATACAAACATTGATGGAATCATGCATTGTATGTTGAAGCATTTTGTGAACATGGAATTAGTCCTCCATTGTCTATCTCATGTTAGTTTTCATGAGAAGCTGCAATTGTACATTATTTTTGGAGAAGTAAGTGAAACACTCTGTGTTCAGACGAGTTTGTCTAAATTATATGCCTGTTCGGTTACATTAAGCACTTTTGCCTGATAAGTTCTGATTACATGGGATGCTAAAATTCCAAAAGTTATCAAATCTCAATTTAATTAATTTGTCTGCATACTGTTGATTGTCAAATCTCAGTTTACTCAATTTTTATCTAATGAGCTTTTGTCTGTTTACTTCAGAATGTCTTTCTCTGCTTACGATTCCCAAGGGAAAATGGTATTGTAGAACTTGCCTGAATGCCTACCAGAAAGAGAAACTTGTGGAGAAAAATGCCAATGCAATAGCTGCTGGTAGAATTGCTGGTGTAGACCCCTTTGATCAAATAACCAGACGATGCATTCGCATTGTCAAGCTAGAGAATGCATCTGGAGGATGTGTTTTGTGCAGGTTGAGTCTTTTTCTCGGTATATATAATAAATGCTAATAATGCCAATGTTTTCTAGATTTGTGTATCTCTTTTCTGTCCATTTCTACTTTTTGTAACCAAATTGCACTGATGTTCCATGTGGCATATAATGCTCATTTAGCTTATTAGCAATATTATATTGATCTATTTGAATCCGGAATGTAAGATAATGTAATTTATATGCATGTGACTTTGGATGCGGCAAGGAAGTGAAAATAACCCCCTGTTTAAGTTTTGTTAAGTGATAAACAATTGCGTGTTTGGCTTTGTTTCGAGAGAATCCAGTAAGTTTCTGATCCTGAATCCAAGCCGCTTTCTCGTAACTGGGCACTAAATGAGAAGAGACTACTCCCTGTATTGAAGAATCTCAATGTTTATTTTGCTTAATATTTTCATTTCTAATATTCCAAGTTCACGGTCTTGCAGGGAGCATGACTTTGAGAATGATTTTGGTCCTCGCACTGTAATAATTTGTGATCAGGTTTGTATCAAATCATAATTTCGATATAAATTACTTGTCAATTGAGTTGTGGAGTAATATGCAGTACTTTCCTCAGTGTGAGAAGGAGCACCATGTTGGCTGTTTAAAGGATAACAAAATAGAGGACCTAAAGGTGTGTGCAAGTTTCTATTTTTATCATGCAAAGTATTAATATACTTGAAATTAGAAGACCTAAAGATGAAGTTGACTTAATTTTTCTAACAGGAGTTACCAAAAGGCGACTGGTTTTGTTGCTCTGGTTGTTCTAGAATGTATTCAGCTTTGCAGAAATTGGTAATACGTGGTGAAGAAAAACTTCCGGATGCTTGTCTGAATGTTATAAAGAAGAGGCGAGGGGATAATGCTACAGAGATGGGTGACAACCTAGATGTGAGGTGGAGGTTTCTTAATGGGAGAAGAAATTGTTCTGATGATGCCAAATCATTATTATCTGATGCTGTTGCTATCTTTCACGTGAGTAATCTATACTACTAGGTTTGTTCAGAATGTTCTTGGAATAATTAGCAGGAGTGGCTTCAGTATTGCTATTTGTTTATTGTTAACACTCTTTTTCTCCTGGTATTAGGAGCGATTTGATCCAATAGTTGTACAACGATCGGCAAGTGAAGGTGGTAACATTGACCTAATTCCATCATTGGTTTTTGGGTAAGCAATAAATTGGTTGTGTATTGGGGATCTGAAACAATTATTGCTTTTTCATTAACAACTTTTTCTTTCACTTTCTTGCCATTTTATGCTCATATTACTTTGGCCTGTTCTATTCTTTTACTGAAATACTGGTTTGTTGGTTCTTGTAGAGAGAATGATGTGAAAACTCAAGAACTTGGTGGCATGCATTGTGCCGTGTTGTTAGTCAAGTAAGAATCTGAATAAATGTGTTCTATAACTTACTTTTTTTGTTTTGAGATGAGGTTGATTTGGATAATAACTCTTTACTTGTTGTAATAGCCATGTGGTGGTATCAGCGGCAATTGTGAGGATTCTTGGGGAGGAACTGGCAGAACTTCCTTTGGTTGCAACTAGTAGCAAATCCCAAGGACAGGTTGGTATTTGATATGACATGATGCATTAGTGACTCGAGTTTTTAGTTCCAGGCTCACAGCTTTTTGGTTACAATGAGAGGTCTACTTAGTTGTGTCTCAGTCTGTAAGCAAGGAAACAATTATTATTATTTTTTGGTTTGCAGGGTTTTTTCCAGGCGTTATTTTCTTGTATAGAGAAATTGCTTGGGTTTCTCAATGTTAAGAATATCGTACTACCAGCAGCTGAAGAAGCTGAATCAATATGGACCAACAAATTTGGGTTCAGCAAGATGGGCCAGGAGGAGGTTGTTCATACTCTTTCATGCCTAATGTTTCAGTTGTAAATTATGAAATTTATTTCCATTTCCTATGGTAGCAAGGATAATTTAAACTCGGTTAGTTTCAGAATAAGTTGTTGTTAGCTTGTGAAGTAGGTGCTAAGTTGATTCATGTGTGTTACAGCTGACGGAGTACAGGAGAGATTACCAATTCACAGTGTTTCAAGGGACTTCAATGCTGCGTAAGGTGGTGCCAAAGTGCCGAATTGTTCGTCGATCACAGGGTGGTTGACTCGTGGGTGTGTACAGATACAGAGATGGATGATTATGATTATGGGGCCTATATTGACGTTGGTCATGACATGATTCTTTTTGTATAAAACACATATATATGTAGAGAAAGAGACGAGAGGGAGAGAGACTGGTGATGTACAGAAAGCAAACAGTGCCTCCAAGTGCTCAAAATTTTGGCAGATTACTACAATTGTTTTAATCAATTAGAATATAGTCCTCACCATAGTTATTATTTTTCAATTTGAATTTGGTTTATTTCTGGCGGTTAATAAAAGGATTGGATCTATTATTGTAATTGCACTCTTGAATCGCTAAGAAATGCTGTCCGGTCCAGATGTTGTTGGGCTGGGCTCATGCCTCCACCCAACCTCAAGTTAATCTGATCGGGTTGTGGACCTAACAGTTGGGTTTTGAGGACTGTAAAATAATAATTTTAATGTGCAAGTCAATCAAAGAAAACCTGAAAAAGGGAATAAAACAGAAAGTTCTAGAGGAAGCGTATAATATGAGAACTTGAGAAGTGAGTGTTCACTTTTGGTAATTGGAGCGGGAGAACAACTCGAAATTTGAAATTCAAAATACAAGATTAAGCCTTTCTGGTCTGGGTAAGGGATATTTACGTAAGTGCCCCGGTTTAACTTTCGTTATTACTCAACTTCCAAATTATCATTTTCCATTCTCTCCCCCGTGTCTATATAACTAGGTTATTGTTTTGCGATTTGTCAAATTGAACTGCGTCGTGTTCTGGAAATTTCATTCGATTAGTCAGGTGGTTTTCGTGGAATTTGGTAGCAACGGTGGGGAATGGGTCAGATCCAGTACTCGGAGAAGTACTTCGATGAGATTAACGAGTACAGGTACTCGCTATTATCTTTTGAAATTTGGTTTGTATGTGATTTGATTGGATTTTTCAAGGGTTTATACCCTGTGTGAGTGGTTAATTCTTGTGTCGGTTTGTTTGAATAGGCATGTTGTTCTTCCTCCAGAAGTGGCCAAACTGCTTCCCAAAAATCGTCTTCTCTCTGAGGTTACTTTTATTATTCCCTTCCTCTCTTTCTGTTCTTTGCTTTATCGTTACTGTTGTATTCTGGTCATTTACTTCTTGAAAAGGAGGATAAGTGGTGTTGAGTTAGCGCTCAAATTCTTCCACATCAACTTAAACCAATAGATTTGTGCTACAAATGTTGGCTTATTTGCTAAGGATTGATAAGTTTGACTTTATATAACTAAATAAATCCTTAACAAATAAGCCAACATTTGGAGCCACAAGTTTATTGATTTAAGTTAATATGGAAGAATTTGGGCGACTAACTCAACAAATGGTTTCTGCAGAATTTGGATTTGAGTTGATCCTATTGAATGATTGGAGAGCTTGAGTGCTTCTTATATCAAATTATAGCCAAATTAATGTTTGTGATCAGCTTTTGTTTCGGATTTGATAAATACAGAGCGAATGGCGTGCTATTGGGGTTCAGCAGAGCCGAGGGTGGGTCCACTATGCGATTCACCGCCCAGAGCCACACATCATGCTCTTCAGGAGGCCTTTGAACTACCAGCAGCCGCAGCAATAGAATCAAACTCCACAGAGCATGCTTGTTAAGTGATATCATCAATCTTCAAGATATGAGCCATTGAATGTCAAACACTTTGGTTGACTAGAATGATGTATACTTGCGTTATCTATGCTGCTTTTGATATTCTCTGCCATGGAGAATATCATTAGTTAGGTTTTGTTTCCTTTTGTCATAAGCCCTTGATGTTGATGCGTCTGCTTAGCTATTTCAGACATGTGGAATGGATTTTTCTGGTTTAGTTGCTTGTCGAAAGTTACTGATGAATTTGTCAGTCTGTGATTGCTCCCCCATAACTTTTTTAATCTTTTTTTTAGTGGTCCTGGTTGGTGGAAATCACTGGAATGTGGTATAATGTGTAGTTTACCAGCACCCCATATTTTGAAACTAAAGAATGAAAATGCATGGTGCATATTAATGCTAAAATTAAATTATTCACATTTTTCTCTGAAATTTGTTGATCACGCTAGAATTGCATTGTTCGCTATTTTGCTAAATAAACATAGAGTTGTTTTGATGGGAAAGGAAACATCTTTATTTTGGGGCTAGGATGAAGTAAATTGTTTCAGCACATCATCCTTGGGTGGTTTAGATTTTCTTTTGAATTAATGTGGAGTACAGTCTTTATTACTTTGTGGAGTACAGTCTTTATTCACGAACTTAAATGTTTAATGGAAGAGGAGGATATAGTATTCTCTTTTTATGCTTCTTATTGAATAAATTTTAATATTTTATTTAGAATGGTGTAATTTTTAAACTCATATGATGGAGAAAACACAAATGAAGATTATATTATTGTAGTCCTAACTATAAACAAATATAAATAATAACATCAATAGTAAATAATTAATAGATATACATCGAGAGGATAGAAAATCATCTTTTTGATGATATACTATATATAAGAAGAAATTATTGGTTTGAAATTTTGAATAGTGAAAATTGAGGAAAAAAATTATATCTTAATTAATTTTCATCTTTTCTGATAGGACAATTATTAAAAAAATTATGAATAATATGTGTTTTTGTTAATTTTATCACTTTTTAAAAATTTTCAAAAAAAAGCACAAACTTAACCAAACAAGTTTAAAGTAGCACAGACCATTTAGCCTAAACACGCTTTAAGTTGGTTAACACATGAAAATTTTTACTAACGTGGCACCTCCACCCAGCATAAGTTTTAACCGTTACCTTCATTCTTCATAAACCCAAAATTTTCATTTGAAATGAAATCAACAAAATTAAAATTAGAGTTCTTCGATTATGTTGTGATTTTTACGTGCAATGAAGATTTGGAGCATGTTGTATGTAAGGTATGTTGTATTGGATATCAATTTTACCTTTTTAAGTACTCTTAATCAACAAATTAACTATCATCATAAGTTTTGAACCTAATATAATCGTTAATATTTTAAAAATTTTAGAATTGCATATGAAATATATAATATTTAAGTGTATTTAGGTCAGTTCTTGTTAATATTGTACAAATTCCTCTAAAATCCTATTTCTTTACATTTTGATACCATGAATTAAATTTTTAGTATAAATTTATAAATGTCAATGGGTCGGGCTGCTCCTGGCCTTGCCCAGCCTACCCTTGGTTGGATGGTCTATGACTCATCCTTACTTTTTGTAAAAAAAATTACAAAATGATGTCATTTTTTTGTTTTGGCTGGGTTATGACTAGACCGTGGCTCGGTCGGGCATAATTATTTTGACTCGTAGTCCGGTCAATTCGAGCCAAATTTGGGCCGAATCGGGCCAAAATTGACATCCTCGTATAAATTGTCTTATCATATATTTTTAAATTAAAATTAGCATGCATTTTATGTTCGTATGGTCAATCATGAACTTGTCATTCAAATGAGGTGTCACGTAACATTTTGCATATTATATGGCAAAGATGATTATAAACCCAAAGTTTTTAAGATGGTCATTAGCATCAACTCTAAAGGTTAACCATATTGAAAGTAATTAGAAGAAAGGAGAAACTTAGCGATGAGTATCTTATAATGTTGGAGCTATTAGGAGTTCCTAAAAAGTATAACCATTCTAATGTGATAAATATTAGCTATAAATTCTTTAGAAAATTTGAAAGTTTGATGGACCTTAATTCGACACATGATCATGACTACTTGGAAATACTGAATGAGACAAAAACTTTATGAATTCGTAAAATATAAGCATACTTTGATCATTAGAATAAAATAGAGGGTAACATAGTAAATAAGTTGGGTAAAAGACAACATAAAGAAGCAAGAGAGAATGATAGTTTAGGATCAAATGATGAATATGATGTTATATATTTATATATATTCTAATATAAATCGTTTCAACGATGATAAGATCGATCCTTATGAATTGTACTATAGTAATGAAGAATATTTGCAAGTTAGAGAGAATTCTAAGAAATATATACTAAAAATATTAGGCTTGGTCATGATGTTATTAATGAAATTGATGATGGTGGGAAGTATAAAAGATCTTTCCATAGTGATTCTAAATAGAATGTTAGTATAGGTGTAATAGGAGAAGACATTGATGAGCCTTTTTTCAAGTACATTGACTCAAATAAAGAGTTGTCCACTCTAATATCAAATGGTGTTGATGCTATTGGTTGTTCTATAAAAGTTGGAAAGAATAAAGGGAAGAGTTTTAACCTAAATTTGGACCATAAACTATCATAGGAATACAGTTTGAGACTCTCGAGCAATTCAAGATTGTTGTAATACAATTTTTTTATCTTGACTTCATATAAGATTATGTGGAAAAGGAATGCTAACAAACAAGTGGAGGCAATTTGTGTTCCACATTATATTTAGAGGATTTTTGGAAGTTAAAATGGAGGAGAGAAAACATTCACAATAAAGGTCTATATCCCAAAATTGGACCTTCCCAAACAAATTTTTTACTAAGTTGTTGTGGTTAGAAAGAACCCATCTTATAATGTGAAGGAAAAGAAAGTTGATGTGGCAAAAAGATTTATCATCATTGTCACAAAAGTGATGTGTTATAAGGTAAGGAAAATCATTCAAAATAGTGAGGAGTTCTATAAAAGGGGGTAATGTAATGTTGTGATCCTATATGCATGAACTATTTACGATAAATAAATTAGAGACATTCAAGATTTAAACTATTTTAGAAAGTCTACATAGTAAGCCTATAATTAAGAGGTTGTATATAGGCTCTAAGGCATTAAAACTTAAATTTTACACATATATATGAAGATAACTTAGCTAGATGCATATATTTAAAGACATTTTAAGGTGGAACTTTATTGTCAGGAGTGGATAGTTTAGGCACTCAGTCAAAACAACGTAATAATTGAAAGTGGGTCACACGAACATTGCATATACACTTATTGAGTGTGTTTGACTGATTGAATTATAATGTAGCCATGTATTTGTATGAAAATGGGTATGTAAAGTAAATGATATGTGGTGCAATTTGGTAAATGAAAAGATTTGAAATTATCTGCTTATATGATTTGTTATATGGTATGAATTGGGTGAACCGTCGAGAATGGTTACATCACTGAGTTCGCAAAACTCATCAAAAATTGTAACGTAGCTTTTCAAGTTTAGAGGAGTTATCCAATTAGACCAATTGGAGTTAAGTCACTGCAAATGAGCATGAGTTTGGGGTCGAGATCAGTTGGTACCTGCATATGTCTTCAGTTAATTTGTATTAAGCATTGTATTACGCAACTGTTGTATTATGTACAAATGAATTCTATAATGTAATGACTTTTCTGATTGAATATGTTTGTATTGAAATGGACCGAAATGAAATATGCGTTGCTTAAGATATGTCTGATGTGTGAAAAGTTTGTAATGTGTTATTTCGATAATCTTAACGTACCATTCCCATATGGTATATTCCAGAATATAGTGGTTACGTTCGGGAATATACCCTATGAGAGTGGTGTGTTACATTTTGGTATCAGATCCCAAATTTAGTATCTTATATAGGCAATTTTTTTTCCAAAATATGTGTCAAGATACATGCATCTCAAATATGTCATAGCATAGAGATATAAATATGAATGACGGGATTTAAAGTGTACAAGCCAAGTTGAAAGAAAATAAAATTTTCTATGACCTTGAGAGGTTGAACTTGAACTTGAAATGATTATTGGATAAATGTGATCAGTTATGATTTAGCATAGGAATACGTCTGTGAAATTGAGATCAAAATTTCAGGATAATTATTCATCTATAATTTTGAATTTATTGTGAACATACGTATGTATGACGATATAATGGTAATTGGAAGGTGAAATAATGATAGCGATATATGTAAAAGTAGTCAAGGTTAAGTTTTGTGAGGACATATCTAATAATGGAGTCATCATGATAAGTGAGAATATTGAGGGCATATGTATTATATGTGTGGAGATGATATAGGAAGCAATCTATGACTTATATTTTTTGTTAGTCATAATTCTCATAGTTCAAAGTCTAAGATGAATTAGAGTAATACATGAAAGTGTTTATAGTGATCAATCGGGGATATATTGAGATTGTTAATGATGTTACTACGTGTGATGAATTTGAGGAAAAAGAAGAAGGGCACGATCGTGGCATAGTCCTCACGATCGAGGACAGGCGTAAAAGGAGAAGTGTTGTCTAGAATCAAATAAGATTAAGGTATCCTGAGCATAAGTTATTAATTGGTGAATTGTCATAAATACATCTCTAGATAAGATGTAATGATCATGATAGTATATACCAAGGTCTATGAGTAAAAGAATCTGCTTAATGCTTCACTGAGCCTTATTATAAAGATATTCTGATCATATAAGTTATGACAGAAATCAATCTTATTGAGATATTATGAATAGTTGAAATTGATTTTCTTGAGGAACTAAGAATGACTGATAAGCAATGATGAAAATAGTTGATTGATAAAGATTACATGAACAGTATAGATGCTAGTAGCAAGAAACCTTCTTTTGAAAAAGAATTTCACCGAATTAGGTTAAGTAGACTAGATGGTTTGCTTCTAAGAAAGAATGATGATGGAGCAACTTGGAAGTGAATGTTGGAGTTCTATTTCTAACGGAGACTCAGGTATAAGAGGTAAATATGTTACTGAGAGTGTATGCATTTTGTTTGATGTAAAGTATCCAACTACGTGAGTGGATTCTTGAATTTGAGGTGACACTATTACTAATGTGAGGAGGACTTAGGTCCACACTATATTCTGTGTAAATATGTACAGAAGATACAAATTAGATATGATGAATGTGTTACCAATACAGGAAGTTCAAATTGCAAACAAATTGAAATGTGAGGAGAAACTAGTATGAATGAATAGACATTAGAATAAGACAATATGAAATCAGACAAAATCAAATGAAAGGGGAAAATCATTCAAGAAAAGAAGCCAATTGGGAAACTGAAAATAACATAAGATAATATTACCTCATTGAGGAATTAGTTTACTTAAGGAATTACGAGAACTAATCATGGGCACATAGAGTTTTGGCTATATCTGTTTGAGTTAACCATGCCCTCGACAGTATCATGACATTGAAGAATAAAGTGTCCAAATTTTACTTGGATCAATTAGTGACTATGATCATAGATGATATATTGAATGTATTTGAAAAGTTTAGAAGAATATTTTGAATACTTGAGGAAATCTTACATATCATAAAGGTAGAAACAATTATATGCCAAGTTCCATAAAAGTGAATCTTAGCTTGATCAAAAAAATGATGGATCGTATAGTATCTGAACATGGCATATTGAGAGACCCAAAGAAAGTAGAGGTAATGATGAAGTGAGAATCTACAAGGAATATATAAGAGATTCGAAGTTTTCTAGAATTAGCTAGAAATTGGATACTACCAGAAATTGTTAAGGGGTTTTTACTGATCTTAGTCCTTTGACAATTTTTTTAAATGAAAACGTGTAAATTGTATGGACTGATGAATGTAAAAAAAAGAGTTTTGAGGAATTATAACACCGATGTTAATCATATCGTTTGGATTTGGAGATTATGTAGTATATAATGAGGATTTTACACCAGAGATTAAGATGCAATCTATTGTAACATAATAAAGTGATTTTGTATGCATAGAGACAATTAAAGTCTTGTGAGTTGATTATTTGATACATTATTTGAAACTTGATGCAATATTTGTACAGTGAAACATTTTGGATCTATATATAAATATACAGATCATTCAAGTTTGAGATAATTGTTGAGTTTGAAAGAATTGAATACGAAACTGAGACAATAGATAGAAGTACTGAAGGATTATGATTGTACAAATGAGTACTATCCTGATAAAGCTAGTGTGTATCTGATGCTTCAACAGAAAATTCAATATAGGAATAGCACAAATTCAGATATTGAGGTTACCAAACCTAGTGCAATAAAGAATATAAAATGTCGAATTGAATTTGGAGAAAAATGAAGTATTATTAACTACATTGAAATTTAAAATCAGTTTTGCATGAAAATATTAGCAAAGCTTGAAGTGAGGATCCATAATTGTGAATCTTATTGAGGAATTGAAAATGAACCTGAATTTTGAATTTGGATAGGAAAAATGATACTTTGTGATTGAAATAAAAAGTACGTGTACACAATAAAGATGATTGAGCAAAACATTATTAGAGTAAGCATAAATAACAACCTATGCTATACATCCTAGTAGGAATACGACGAAATAATGTTTGACGGTTAAAGATGTAGAAACAAGTGACTACATGTATGAGTTACCAACAGTCTTAACTGTTGGAGATATGCTTAAAGCTTATGTTTTGGAGTTCATAGGAATATGAGATCAATGTATAGTTCTAATTGACTTCAAGCATAACAAGCATTACCATAGTGATATCATTACAATACTGTATGAAGCGTTACACGACAAAAAGAGTTGTTCGCCCTTATATTGAAATAAAAAGGGCCTAAAAAGAGTTGAAGGCCATAATTGATTCGAGATACTGTTGAGAAGTGAAATGGATCTGTACTAGAAATTAAGTGACTCAAGAGAGATAGATGAATTAGGTGGATCAACATCGAAGATATGGAATATAATGAGATAGATATAAGAGTTAAGTGTATTAGCATTGAAGAGATGTGAATTGTTAAGTGAAAAATGAAATATTTCTGAGAGTATCGCCTTGGCGAGTTGTGCTGAGGTTAGGTAAAAAGGGCAAGTTGAGCCCCAGGTACATTGGTCTTTATGAGATCATTAAGAGGATAGGACCTTTGGCATACAAGTTAGCCTTGCCTAATGAAATGTCTCAGTTGTGTAATGTGTTTCATATGAGCATGTTAAGAAGATATAGATCTGATCCAACACATGTGGTACCAACTCAAAATATTAAGGTTGCTGGTAATCTAAGCTATGTTGAGGACCCGATCAAGATAGTGGGTTATAAGACAAAGCAGTTGAGAAACAGAGTAATTCCATTGGTGAAAGTCCTTTGGAGAAATCACTCGATTGAGGAAGCAACTTGGTAAATAGAGGATCATATAAGGAAACAATATCCTCACCTGTTTGAACAATCAGGTAAGAATTTTGAGAACAAAATTTCTTTAAGGAGGGGAGAATTGTAACATCCTGTTAATCATGATAAGTCTAAAATAGTATACAAGTGAGGTAAATGAGAAATTAGAAAGGGTATTTCATGCTTATGCATGATGTGGCATACACATACACTTGAATATTGAATTTTACATATTAAAAAGATTGTACATGTATTCATTGACTTATCCCGAGATATGAAAAATGTTAAGTAATCATGATGTAAATTGTGTTTTGATATGTCTTGAGTTTTGGTATAATTGGATTTCAATTAGAAAATTTGGAATTAAATGTTATGGATTAGAAAATTGATAGATTAAAATGTACTTTTGGACTAGGAAAAATACCAAGTGATAGGATAAATTGATACATAAAAAATTTGGATGATTTAGCCTATAATATGAGTGACATTTGGCATAGTTAAATGTGTGAAAAATTAACTAGTAATTAAATGACAAGTGGACCAATCTTGGAGTGACATGTGGACTTATTAAATGGTGACAAATGGCAGCATAATGAGTGGATTAGTGGCAGCATAATTGTTGAACAAATGGCTATCATGCCTTAAGACATATAGTGAGTTTACAAGTTAACACCTAGCATGATGATGGAGCAAATTTTGACAGTAAAGTTTCTGTTGTTTCCCTCACCTTTCTCCGCCGAAATTGCTCCAACTCTTCACTGTATTTTGTTCTTAACCTTAGCTAAAGTTCTACACAAAAATCATACCTAAATCCTTCACCAAATTGCCAAGAAAACTAGCTAATTATGATCTTCATATTGTTGTCCGAAAATCACCTTGCTTTCACCATAAGTTTGTGTTGATTTTGCTTGCATGGAGACTTGGTTTGATATGAAGTTTTGTGTAGGATTGGAAGCCTAATAGAGGAGTACATTGAGCGCCACCATCCAGACATTGCCAGGACTTCAAGGCAATAGCTATCTGGAGTATACTATGAGTAACCTAGATGGTCTCACTTAATATTTATCTATTATATATTATGTTCTGAATGTGGATTGTTTGTACTGATTCTGGATGTGAAGGTTCGAAAATTCTGATTTATGAATGTGATATTTAAGTGTTCCTTGAATGTGAAATTTGGTGAAATTATGTTCTGAACGTGGATTGTTTGTACTAATTTCGGACATAAAGGTCCGAAGATTCTGACTTATGAATGTGATATTGAAGTGTTTCTTGAATGTGAATTTGGTGAAATAAATGTTTCTCAACATGTTGTTGAATGCCGGACTAAGGTCCGATGATAAATAAAAATGAAATAGTAAATCTGTTTGAATGAGATTGTGAATGGGAATGTTTGAAACAATAAATGATTGAATATGAATGTAATGCATTTCATATATGAATGCGATCAGATAATGATAGTTATGACATGAGTAGCTACCGAATATGAGCTTGAAGCTCCGGAATGTGATATAGAGCCAAAGGCTCGATATGTACAATAAGCCCTGTATCTGCAACTAGTAAGGCACAATATCAATGAGCCCGGTATCTACAATAGATACGGGAGAATTTAGGCACTCAGTTACAACAACGTAATAATTGAAAATGAGTCACACGAATATTGTATATACACTTATTGAGTGTGTTTGATTGATTTAATTATAATATGGACATGTATTTGTATGAAAATGTGTACTTGAAGTAAATGATATGTGGTGCAATTTGCTAAATGAAAAGATGTGAAATTATCTATTTATATGATTTGTTATATGGTATGAATTGGGTGAACCATCAAGGATGGTTACATCATTGAGTTCGCAAAACTCATCAAAATTGTAACAGCTGATTTTTCAAGTTTAGAGGAGATATTTAGTTAGGCTAATTGGAGTATCGCCACAGAAATTAGATATGGACTAAAGGTCGGGATCAGTTTACAACTGTATATTTCTTCAGTGATTTTAGATTTGAATTATATTTCCGCAAATATTGTGCAATGTATGTGTGTAATTTTAAAGTATAATATCAATTGTGGCGACTAATTTTTGTAAATGAAATGGACCTAAGTGATTACTGTGATTTCGATGATATGTATAATGAGAGTTGAAACTCTTGCGATTGAAAAAGTTTATGAATAAAGTGAGCCCAATTTGATTATTGATTTCCGCATACGCGTGTGATATGCTTTAAGAAAAACACTTATACTGAGTTTCGAGTGTTTGACTGTTCAAGCATGCCACCTTTGCGGGGTTACGTACTCAGACATCACTTAGGATGTCGGGTACGTGACTTACGAGAGTGAGGTGCTACATTTTGATATGCTTTCACGATAAGTTTGGGTTGATCTTGCATGATTGGAGACTTGGTTTAATATGAAGTTTTGTGTTCAATTGGAAATCTAATAGGTAAGTAATAATCTGAGCTTTAAGGCATGTTAAATGGTATGACAATGGTACTCGAATTGGACTGAAATTCATGTGATATTGGTGAAGAAGAATTGCTAGAATATGTTAGCTGTAGTGTTTTCTCTGAACATCCTTTGTTCTTTTTATTATAACTTCTTCATCTGACATCCAAATGACATGAGACTTGAACCAATAGACTCATAACACATTTTTCTTCATCTCCACCAAAATTTATTAACATCTAAATCCATTAGAAAAGATTGAGTGATAAATTTAAGATGAAAATGGTGACTGTGCTAGAATATTGTTAACTGGAATGATTTCACTACTCATGCTTCAGTATTTTGGCTATATTTTGATCTGTAGATTTCCAAATAAGATGATTCTTATTTTGAATTGAACTAGAGATATTTAGATACAATTTTTAAGAAGAAATTGAATTTGAATTCTGTCCTTAAGGGTCTTGAAATTTAGCTTGAAATTGAGTCTTGGCTTAGGCTGTAGCACTACCCGATATAGAAATCATATCCTGCTGTTATCGAATAAACTGTATTGATGTAGGCCTAATCATACAACTTTGAGTGCATGATCATGCACTAGCCAAAATTTCAAATGTACTCAATCTGTAGTATATTGAGTATTAGTTCTAGAATACTGAATCAAATTATATGATCTTGTTATCATTAGAAACTTAAGACATAGGAGAACAATTTTCTAGAAGGAAGTGCTATCAAATTACTTCACTTTACTGATGAGAATAATTATGCAAAATGGACCCGAAAGTATGTTTTTAGACAAATCTGGATTGATCAATCGAGTATTGATATATGAAGGAATATTGTGACAAGAATAATGATATGAAACCCGGGATTGTCATGAACATGTATTGCACATATTCTGTATATATATATATATATCTGCATAAATGAGTACATATATCATTATGCAAAATAGTGATATGTGTATGTATTGTATGATATAGAGGAGCATATTGAGCGTCACCATCCAGATATTGCCGGGACTTCAAGGCAATAGCTATCTGGAGCGTACTGTTAGTAACCTAAACGGTCTCACTTAATATTTGTCTATTATATATTATGTTCTGAATGTGGATTGTCGTACTGATTCCGAACATGAAGGTCTGAAGATTATGAGTTATGAATGTGATATTGAAGTGTTCTTTGAATGTGAAATTTGGTGAAATTATGTCTGAATGTGGATTGTTTGTACTGATTCCGGACATGAAGGTCTGAAGATTCTGACTTATGAATGTAATATTGAAGTGTTCCTTGAATGTGAATTTGGTGAAATAAATGTTTCTCAACTTGTTTGTTGAATGCCGAACTAAGGTCCAATGATAAATGAAAATGGGACTGTAAATATGTTTGAATGAGATTACGAATGGGAATGTTCGAAACAATGAATGATTGAATATGAATGTGATGCATTTCATACACAAATGCATGATCAAATAATGATAATTGTGACATGAGTAGCCACCGAATATGAGCTTAAAGCTCCAGAATGTGGTATAGAGCCAAAGGCTCGATATGTACAATGAGCCCTGTTTCCACAACGGTAAGGGACAATATCAATGAGTGTGGAATCTACAATAGACACGAGACAGTTTAGGCACTCAGTCACAACAATGTAATAATTGAAAGTGGGTCACACAAACATTGCATATACACTTATTGAGTGTGTTTGACTAATTGAATTACAATGTGGCCATGTATTTGTATGAAAATGAGTATATGAAGTAAATGATATGTGGTGCAATTTAGTAACTGAAAATATGTGAAATTATCTACTTATATGATTTGTTATGTGGTACGAATTGGGTAAACCATCAAGGATGGTTACATCACTGAGTTCGCAAAGCTCATCAAAAATTGCAACGTAGCTTTTCAGGTTCTGAGGAGTTATCTAATTAGATCAATAAGAGTTAACCATTGCAAATAAGCATTAGTTAGAGGTCAGGATCAGTTGGCACCTACATATGTCTTCAGTTAATTTGTATTAAGCATTGTATTACGCAACTGTTGTATTATGTACACATGAATTTTGTAATATAATGACTTTTCTTATTGAATATGCTTGTATTGAAATGGGCCCAAATGAAATATGAGTTGCTTAATATATGTCTAATGTATGAAAAGTTTGTATTGTGTTATTTGGATAGTCTTAATGTACTATTTTCGTAGAATACATTCCCGAATATTATCGTTATGTTCGGAAATATGCCCTATGAGAGTGGTGTGTTACATTATATCCACTTAAGGTAGTAGTATAACCCACAACGAGGCATCACTTGGTAAGAACTTTAAGCGAGTGACAAGGAAATCATTAAGAATATATGTAAAAAAGAAGCGTTGACAAGAAGAAGTTAATTTGTATTGCTTACCATCCAATTGTGAACTTTTTTTGTTTTTTAGCAAGTGATACAGTTGTAATTAATTATGTTATTGTATTTTAGACTTGTTTTGATGTTCCATTTTTATATGTTTGTCTTAGATTTATGGATTGTGATACAATTACAAGTTTATTTTAATATTTCTAAAATATATTTTTCATACATAAATTAAAATTTTAAGGTTTATAAGTATGATGCAATATAAGATGGCTTTAACAATCCTTGTACATCAGCTTCCAAAAGGGAATTTCCACATATTCACTAAATTAATTTTCATTTTTGCATAAATTTAAACTCTTAAAATAAATATAAGTTTTTTTTTCTTTTAATAGACAACTTGTCTATGTACATAAGGTAGGCAAAGCTTGTTTTCCACTATCAAACACATAAGACAAGCATATAAAGATGGCAACAATTAAACATGTTAATAGTCCCAACATTGTCAAACTGTTGACACTCTTCTTTTTAATAATGTGAGAATTAGCTAGTTCTAATACAACATTTTTAGTTTTTAGCTATGATTTTCTCTATCACGTTATTTTAATCAACAATCTTGTATTCCAAACTAGAAATTTGTTGCTATCATAATATTCATCTTTTCTTTATCTTCTAATTATGCTTTCAAACTCTCAATCTTTGTAAGCGAGCTTAAAAGCAACATCTTAGACATTCACATTTCCTTCTGTATGCACCCATTTCAAATAAGAACAATCGTTTTTCTTTCACATTGGACACTTGTAAAACCTTCTTCCAGGGTTGTTGGCTTTGTGAAAAGTATTAATTATAGCATTCAAATCATGATAACACATGCTTTACTCTTTAAGGACACTATTGATTGCCTATTATAACTCATTTTAGTGGCTATTACTCGTATCTTCTTTCGAACTTGTAATTAAAAATATAAATGTAGTCCCAGCCAATCTTGGTTTGTGGCAGCTTGCTAAAACAGTTAACAAGGATGAGGATTAATTGTTAAGCGTGCAAGGGGTATTTCAATTAAATGGGACTCATGCTACTAATTTAAACTTGTTTGGTATAATTTTTATATTTTGTTGGTAAATTTTAAAGTTGATACTATAATTAATATAATACATATAATTCGTAACTTTTTAACAACTTAAAATAGTCTTCAAAATTTCCTTGATTTTAATATTAAGCTACTATAAAAGAAAGTAAATCTTTATTGGTTAAATAATGTAACTTACTACAAAAAATTTAATATATACAAGGTTAGGATTAAGAAATCATAGATTTCAAATCTGCAGTTTACACATTTGAGGTTATTACATGATACATATAATTTACTACTGTTTCTAAGATACTAATTAAGTTGTGGTATACATGGGATAAGTTTTAAGTAGTAAAACAAGACATTGTAAAAGCTACAATAAGAGAGGTTAGTTAATATGAAATGTTTTCTGTTCAAAATGAAAAGATCCTTAATTATAACTTTACTTCTTCACATAAATGGCCAGATACCCTCTTAAAAAACAAAAATCTTAGAATAAATAGAATCTATATATTTCAAATCAACTCCACATAAACTATTTAAAGCTTTCCTAGGCACAAATTATATATAGTGCCATTTTAATATTGTAAATAACAGCAACACCGATAACTGTTGCAATTTCAACAGAAAACAGCAATTGTGATCACAAAAATTTGGTGCCTTCACAGAACATATCCCAAAATCATGCAACTAATCATCTTTAGAAGAATCAAATCCTTTAACTGCTAGTTGGAAAACCTCTCATACTTGCAAGGGGTAGCTAGATTAACCATGAAGTGATGAAAAATGAACCATATACATGTAGATGGTATTAAGACCTAAATGTTAGGGTAATAAGTTTAGGTATAAGAAAGACAATAGAACCATGCACGCAGAAAAGCGTGCATATGCATATTTGCTGTTCATGGATTGTTGTACTTGCATGAGTATGGTATAGATCATAAAATCAAGAGTTTGAAGCTCACAGAGTACGTGAAATACCGTGTCTTTGAAACTATATGCTATGTACGCTATGCCTCCATATTTACGTGAATCAAACAGAACTTCGTATCCAGATAATAGTGGATACTATTTTCGACTATTTGCAGGTAGCAGCTTCGTCCTTGTATGAGGGCCATATCTTTCTTTTTTTTTGCCAGGGAAAGATTTTGATCCCACAAAGTAGAGACTCCCATATAGTTGCATCATACCCTAAAAATATTGCAAGATAAATAGGGCCCCGTTAATCAGTGTAAGATTTCGTAACTGTGGTAATAAGATTAACATACGGTGCATATACAACACGTAGTGTCTCTGGGAAGATTGCATGCAAAAAATTGCTGATATCGGCTAAGTATTTGCTATGTTATGGACTTCATCAGTTACCTGTCATCATTCAGTCGCTTGGTTCTTTACTACATTTTCTTGGGGCTTTGTCGAGGGTATCGCTGGGGTGTGGCCAATGAACAAAGCAACATGTCCCATAAGCTTGTCCTTCCTAGAGAAAGTAGTACCACAAGAGCACTGCCACTTGAGATCTCCACAGTGTTTCTCATGAGTCCTTAGATCAGACAACACCGAGAATTGCTTCTTATTGCAACGCTTGCACACATACATTTTAGGGCAGTGGCTTCTCTTGTAATGATTCTTCACACATATCATGGACTTCAATGGCTGGAACTTGGCATGTTTCTTATTCCATCTGCATCCCTCATGTGGGCATGAGTATTTTTTCGGCAACTTCATTGAAGAATCATTCTCTCCCATCGCATCTCCTTTGCTATTCTTCATAGGCTTGGTTAAGGCGGCGCTAGTTTTATACTCATCACCGTGAGCTCTCATGTGCATCCTCAAATTTGCGTCACGCTTGAATCCTTTCCCACAAACTTGGCAATAATGTGTGTATTTGGCTAGTATATCCTCTGCATCAAGTTCAATTATATCGCAATTCTCTGACCTTTTCTCTTGTAACCCTTCAACAATATGGTCGTTTCCTTGAGAAGAAAGTCCCCTCGGAACCCTATTAATATGACTGCTCATGGCATGGGCACCACTATTGTTGTTCCAAGTATTATAGTTCTCACCATACCAGTCTAAAGTTTCATGAGAAACAAAAAAGCTTTGCTCTTTATTTTGACCGATGTTACCTGCTCGATTTGCAGAAATAGTCTGCTCTAATAACCCTGGATCTTGGATCTTGCCACCAGACTGGTGCAATTCGTCCGTAGTATTATTGTTGCCTGAATTGGTATCAATAGCCATCTGTTGACAAGTGAGCAAAATTGAAGAAGCAGTGATTACTATTTCCTTGATCATAGATTCCAAGCTACCTAAAGCTATAGTCGACGTTGACTCGGGCTGCGTCCGATCTGGCGAGATAAGGATGGTAACTAGAGACTGCGCCTGATGAACTTTGTCTTTGAGAATTGAAAGACCGTAAAGGAGAGAATTTGAGTGAGTTTCTAATGAAGAACTTGACCCCAGTGAAGAAACAATTTCTTCGGGGACAGAATACATTTGCAAGCCCTGTGAAAAGGTACTAGGAAAACATGAAGTGGACCCGGAAATCATTTTCAAGGATCTTGCTTCAATTTTCTCACCTATGCGATCACACTGATATCTCAAGTCTCACTTTCCCTAGAATGGGGATTTGCGGATCATCTGTTTCGTATAAAACACTATTATCCGCGTCTCTTTAAAGAGTATGTGGGGAAGAACATGAAGCATTTGTCCTCATTGGCAGTTCTTAAAAAAATTATAAGATTTCAGCAGTCGAGAGAAAGAAGTGAAAGTCAACTGGGAAGCTTGGTTTCATCCCACTAATTAGGACCTTCCTCAGTTGGAGACAGTCCTGAGAAGAGAGTTGAGTTGAACTTTGCATGTTTATCTTCTTGTTGTACAAAACATTTAATATTTTTTATCTTTAATTTTAATGTCTAAGAAACTTTTTTAAATAAAATTGTGTCTAAAAAGAACTTGGTTCTCTGATTAAGAATAATTAACTTCTCCTTCTCCTTAGTTGATGTAGGTGTGCTTCTTTTCTACTATGGACAATTATAGTTTATTATTGACCATTTCTTATAGTCTAGTCATGCCATAAGAGGTAAACTTTGGCTTTTGACATTATTGTAAAGAACTAAATTAAGGATTTTCAACCAATCTGTTAGTGTTGGTTATCAATCTCAGTCAAGTTAACTAATTTCACTTGCGTTTTAAAATTTCCGCTCAAGGAAAGGAAACTAGTCACGGTTCGATAGCCTAGCTAGGAAATTGCAATGTCTCCCAAGTATATGTTACTGGTGAACCAAGGACTGAGGAGACACGGTTTGAAATAATACTAGCCGAAGATATCTCTCTCTCACGGAAAACGCTTGCTCACAGCCGAAGATATCTCAAATTTTATTAGCAGATATGCAAGCGCTTGTAGACTCCATTCAAGTGTGTTAGCCCTCGAATTGGCCATGAAAGCATCTGTCTCATGACCTATCCAAGGGGAAGGGGGTCGGGGGAAGGTCTACATCAACGGGTGTGAAGAACAAAGTGTTTAATTAGGTAACATCCGAATAGCCCGTCACTAGCAACGTGATCAAGTGATTTACTTGGTTCAGATGGTTTTATGTGGGCAGGCAATATACGTTTATTTGTTTATTAATTCCTTTTGAATCCATGTAATTTTCTTAATGCTGAGGTCCACTCAGACCAATGTCACGCGAATAGCTATAGCACATGCCTTATGACGCAGTCCCCTGCAATCAATCTACAAGTATTCGTGGGTCAACTTGGGCAGGCCTGGGAATTTGCATTCAAAGTTTGAAGAGATGAGCTTTCATTTCAAACGCATCATCAATTCTGCTCCCGATAGGTAATATAAAAAGGTTGACAGATACCTGTTACGTCCTTGCCTTATTTTATAAGTATTTATTCAATTAATAAATATGATTTAATACATAAATAGATACTCATAAACAGAGTAAATATAAGACAACAGAAATAGATAATCTGAATCTAATATAAAACAAGAATTAAAAAGAGACCGTCGCATTTTCTGTTAGACTAAATATTTTTTAAATACGTTAAATTTATGTGTATGAAATGAAATAGTATTCATTAAATAATTAATTTATTATTCTATTATGTTTATATATCTTTTAATTATATTTGAAATAAAATATATTTATTCATTATACATAAAATTTTAATTATGAATAATATGTTTTATTAATTTAATAGATAGTAAATTAAATGTATTGTTAAATTATTTTTATTTATAATTTTATACAAATTACTAATATTTTATTTTGTTTTTATTATATTAATAAATAAAATTATAAAAACTTTATAAATTTATTGATTTATCATATTTATATTTTATTATTTAAATCAAAAATTATAAATATAATAATTTTACATTATATAAAATTTGATAAAATTATATAATAAGAGTCAGTATATACAGTAGAGTTCTAATAATTTAAAAAATAAAATATAGCATAAAATTTCATAATAAGTTTTAAACCCTATACATGAACTAAGCCTCACTTAAAGTCTTATAAAGGTACGGTAGGCTCAAAATTAGAACCTCAACTCCCAAGTGAAAAAGAGGCTTAAATCCCACTTCTTACCGATTATGCTTATAATTATGAGGATAACGTTGAAAATAATCCGAAATCCAATCCAGGTGGTAAGGTTTTTACCATGAGATGCAAAAGGCCAAGTGGTTTAGTGGCCAGTGGATAAGATCAGAGTTTTCGTGGGGGTGGCCATGGCTTCACTGTTGAGTTCTTCTTCTTCTTCTTCTTCACTTCACTACTTTAATGTGAAGACAAATGAATCGTCGTTAAGACGTATATTACACAGAAACACTGTTTTGGTGATTGTAGCCCAAAAGAAAGCCAAAAAGACTCGAAAGGTAATTATTTTACAATTGAAATCAATTGGGGTGGATGGTTTTCCTATAATTTTGCAGAGTTTGTTAAGGGATTTTCTTGGTTGGTTGTTTTTTTTTTTGTGCTAGATAATATTGAAAGAGGATGTAACAGAATTGGGAAAGAAAGGGCAACTGATGGATGTGAAAGCTGGATTTTACAGGAATTTTCTTCTGCCCATGGGCAAGGCCCAGCTTGTCACTCCCACTCTACTCAAGTAATGTCAAAATTGTTGCTTTCAATTTTCCCTGTTGGTATGGTTTCCAAAACTGGAGTTAGAATTGTTTGGTAAAGTAGTTCTCCTCTGTTTTGCATTTTGGTAATTTATGTGGAAATTTGGGTAAATGCTAGCAGATATACATGTTATGGTTGATAGTTGCTTCCAGCTTCAAACTTGAGCACGTTTGGGTAATTTTCTTGAGAAGCGATGGAAAACCTGGAGAACTTTGAGATGTAAATACCATAGGTGGATATAGATTTTCCTTCTATTTTTTAAATTAATTTGTCAGAGTTTTAGGTGATGTATCTGTTGACACAAAATAAGTGTTGGTGGCATCTGTACATGCATTTCCGAGGATTTTGTGACCATCTATCAGCATTTGGCAAGTCTGAGAAAGTGTGTTTATTGTGTTTTGCCATTAAGAGAGTCAGTTGTTTGTTGGAGGAAAGTAAATGAATGGAGTTCCAATAAGCATTTTCTGTTTATGATTTGTAGCCTTCATAATTGACAGCTGGTTTGCATCTCTTTTAAACTAATTGCAGTTCATTTGTTTTTATGTTTTTTTTTAAAGTCATTTGTTTTTATGTTGATAATCAACTTCTAAAATCATGTGCTTTTTAGCAGATAAAGTATGAAAAAACTTGGTTAAAACTTGTCTTTGTATCTTTTGATCATTAATGTGCAGATAATCATGGTTTTCTTTTATTTTACTTGTGATTTGTTTCTGCTTTGTTTTATTTCCAGAGATGTTTTTATCCAACCTCTTGCTCATAGCATACCTGTTCTTTGTTAAAACAACTAAGAACCTTCAGTTGCGTATTGTTTTCTGCAGAAGAAGAAAGTATGATATTCTATTGCAAAGCCAACTAATTCCTCGTTTCATGTTTAGCAAAAGCAGAAAATCCATGCTCATGTAACCTTATTTTTGAGATGTGATCTCTAGCACACATTTCGTCTTTATACATTGGAAAGCATGTAACTCTTTCACTCCGTGATTATTCTAGTCAAATTTATAGGATTTATTCTCAAATTGAGTTTTGCTTGTATGGGACTTCAAATTTTCCATTTGCATTTCTACTTTGTTTGAACTCCTTTTGTTTTGACATTGTTATTGTGATTAGCCATATCAGCAGGGTTGTGGGAATGCCACAGTAAATCATTGTACTCCAGGTCCGTCAATAATACAATGAATACTGGACCAATGAGAGACTTGTACTAGTAGAGCAATTGGTCTTGTGCTCTTAGCTTATTCTTAGTAATGAAACTGTTTCTTACCTATGAGTTATCATGGGTGGAATTCCAACAGATATTTGTTTTTCGTTTTTTAGGGAAATGAAGATAGAAGAGGAAAGGATTGAAGCTGAGAAGAAAAGGGTAACTAGATCTCACTATTTAAGACCATCCCTGATTGTTTGTTCAATCTTCCTTTCCTAAGTGCTAGTCTCATTAGAAGTTGAACTACTTATGCAGGTAAAAGAAGAGGCACAACAGCTTGCTCTAATATTTGAAACTGTTGGAGCTTTCAAGGTGAAGCGCAAAGGTGGAAAGGGCAAACAAATATTTGGAACGTGAGTTCAGTTGAACTCAAATTTGAGCTTTTTATTTTATTCAATTTTCACTTTTAAATTTACCCTCTCTGATTTATGCGCCTTTTTGTAGTGTAACTGCACAAGATCTCACTGACATCATCAAGGCACAGCTTCAGAGGTATCATTTACACCTCAACTACACTTGAGAATCATGCTCTTGCAAGCTATCACACAGGCATTGACAATTCGTAGTTAGCCTTCATTTCCCTTGCTTATCCAGCTTCGCTCTTTGTGTTTTTCATTGTTCTGTAGGGACGTTGACAAGCGAATAGTTTCACTTCCAGAGATCAGGGAAACAGGAGAATATGTTGCCGAACTGAAACTTCATCCAGAAGTTAGTGCTAAGGTGAGGTTGAATGTTTTCGCTAACTGAGGGAGGCACAGTCGCTTATGGAGGAATGCAACGAATGAGATACATATGCTGGAAAAGGTTGTTATTTAGTCCATCAAGCATTTGTATGTGTACTTTTCAGAATGGAATTCCTCCAAATTGCTAGATAGTCAGAGCTAAAGCTTCTCATGATTAGTTCTTTGTAACAACTTTATGCTGTAATTTATTTTCTCTCTTTGAAAGGCTCAAGTTTAAAGTCAAAATGCAAGACGGACACGTTTAATGGATTAGATTGTTTGTCATATGTTCCAAAATTGCAAGATGGGCCGACAGTCACCAACATGAGGACGATAAATTTTAACAGGAAGATGATCTGTTCCCCTATAAAATTGAAAGTTTGCCAAAACGTATAGACACACATGTTGCTGCCCAGGATCGAACTGGGGACCTTTAGTGTGTAAGACTAACGTGATGACCACTACACCACAGCAACTAGGATGTTCAAGTCTCAACACTCATATCTCTTTATAAATGAGCTATTATTGCACAATGACAGTCGGAAAAGTGGCTTGTAGTTCTGTACAGTATAAGTAGGTAGTGACATGAAAAGCCTAATCATAGGATAGCGTTATAGCTCCAACAATCCAAATCCATATGTTTGATCTTCTGAGACTTGTCAGTTCATACTTCATGCTAACGTCAGCCTCGGCCGAAGTTATACAATCGCTACTCCATTTCTTGGAGGCATACTCCAGGTACTCCACAGTTTAACTTAGAACCTCATAAAAGGAGCTAGTAAGTAGACATTACACATGAGGATTATTGGTGACATACGCTTCGGTGTCTTCACGAAAAGGAAAACGAAAAGAAAAAAATTACTAGCTCCTCTTTTTGGAATATTTGTCATATCATAACATTAAGCACTAGCTCTTTATGTTGTCATATATATAACACACAAATGGAACTTCTTTTCCATATCACATTCCAGCAATAGAAAGACCAAGCTGGAAGTTCCTTTCCTTGTATCCATACGACGCATAGCATAGGCCAAATAGCACCACATGTAAAGCATCTTTTGTTATTCTGCCACTGGTTACGATTATGCATCCATGAGGATGGCAAATGTTGCAGGTAGGGTCTTTCTTTAGAATCTTTTCCTCTTTTATCAAATTATATTTATTCCCACAATGCATTGATTTGTCAACAATTCTTTTCGAATATAAATCCAGTACTCACTCCTTTACTTTGTGAGCCACTCGGACTAGCCAGGTTTACTCAGCAACACATACACATTTCACAGTTTCTTTTTTCTAATAATTATTATGGCGTCAAACTATGGAGATAAATAATTTTAATATGAAACCAAAATGCAAATTTTTGGACCGTATTTATGCTGAATGCTTCACAAGATATGTATACAATACCACCAAAAAAAAGTTGAGAAGGCCTAATGAGGTCAAGATTAGGATGGATTATCGTGTGTGACCTGACATTGTGCTAAACTTTTTATTTGCATGAAGGCATTGTAGCTTGTATCCAGCCACAATAATAGATAGCAAGAGCAGCCGGCTAATACCAGTTTGGCCCATTTGGCAATGATCGAAGCAGGACTACTTACAGGTTATATTGAACATGAGGATTTTGTCTATATCACATCGAAACATAGCAATTAATCATATGTGAAATCTGATGGTGCAAAGTGAAGTCAAGATCCAGGTCATGACATGTTTCTTAATTTATACCGAATTATGCTTTTGAAAATTCCATTTCCTGTGTAATATGAATATCAGATGTATTAATTTAAATATCCAGCTGTGGAGGTGGAGAAGTAAGCCACTTCAAGGTATCAACTCCATATGTTACGTACTTAAAGCGTTTTGGTTTTAGATTACAAACATTCAATTAAAGAATAACAAAGCCTCAAATTGGAATATTGCCATGATCTTTCTGTGTAGATCTTTCTGCGTTGACTGGCCAAGACCCTTTTATAAAGTAGGCTAAGAAAACATTTAATTGCAACTCTTAGCTCCTAGCTACTTTTGTTCACGGAATATGTAATGCTTAACATAGATGAAAAGAGAATACATTGGATAACGGATAAACACCTCACTACATGTGCTGATGGTATAACATGTGTATGTCTTTAGAAATCTCACGCGACGTACCCACTTGCCTTCTCTTAATGCCAACATTCAATTCAACGTGCACATAACAAACTCTTAACTTAGAGGTGGGTATCAATGATCTTAAGTTGCGCAACTCTCATTTTCCAATTTTACAATTGAGAAATACATTCAATTTTATCCAAAAGTAAAAAGGAATAATGCTTCCTATCAATATTCTTACGAGGCCCAAAAATTACAAATACAAAAAGAGTTAATTATTCGAATCCAATTGGAACGCGTTTGGTACGAAGGATCGAACAGTCTCAGCATCAGCACATATAGACTACGATAAAGGAACGTGGCTGGCAATACGTATGCTTTGTTTACATGGACCTTGTAAGTAGTCGTGGAGATGCGCAAGTGATATCGTCCCCATATGTGTTGTTCGAAGAGTTAGCTGTATCTTTCTTGGAAACATCAATTGGCAATCCCATGGACCCCAATCAATTTGTCTTAACTAGTACAGTTGAAGTGACTTCCAAAGTAAGGGAAGCGAGTACAGTTGGTTAATTGGGTAGGTATGATGAGAAGGCTAAGAATAACTAGAAGTAAGGTGGACCATTCATTATGATTGACAGTGTTACAATAATAATCAATAAACATATATATATGGATATGGAGAACAGAATAAAGAATGAAAAATATAAGTGGATACATATGGCATATGGGCAGCAACCAACTCACCTTGCTATCCATTTATGGTTTTTGGGAACAGAAAATATAGCTAAGGAGTTCTCTTTTAGGTTTTTTATTAGCCAAAAACAAGAATGGAAGAACCTAATCCACGACTTCTTGTTGTTGTGGTCGTGATTCCATACCATATGCCGCTTCTCTCTCTCTCTTTTAAGAGTTTCATATCGATCACTGTCCCACTTGCAAAGAATCAAAAATACCAAAGGATGTATTTGAATTATTTTCTTAAAGCTTTATTTCGATATGATCTTGTCACTCACTTTTCGTGAATCGAAGGCAACCATGAACACTATATTCACTTACTCAAATTAAAGTGTTCCACTTCAACTAATAAATGATCAAACAAAGAATTAAAGAATTGGCAATTACCAATACAAATTGATTAGAAAAAGGCTAATTGTAATTCACATTTAACCTTTAATTATCATACTTCTCATATATTTAAATATTCAGTAATGGCAATCCACCAAGGCTGGGGCAGGAAGCACCAGAGCTTGGTTGGTTGATGAGAACTGGTAGTTGGGTGGTTCACGGAGGTGATGATCGTCTTCTGGTGCCGGCAGATTAAGATCCAACGACAAAATATTTCTCGTCTTGATCTCCCCAACAACACCAGACCTAATGTTCACACTTGTATCGGTACTTATAGCAACCTGAGGATTACCTGAATTAGCTTTGTGCCTTCTCATGTGGCCGCCAAGAGCTTGACCGGATGTGAACTCCGAGCCACAGATTGAACACTCGTGGATCTTGCTCTTGCAATTTCCCTGAGAACCCTTGTTCCTGCTAACGTTGTTGGTGTTGGCTATTTGTAGAGAAAGCAGACCATGGCTGCTTTTATTGAACCGATCACAATCATTCCTTGGCGTCACCTCTAAGGTTTTTTTCTCTTCAACAGCGGCCCTTGGTTTTTTGTGACTAGCTCTGTGTCCACCTAACGCTTGGAACGAAGGAAAATTTCGGTTACAGGTTTTGCACTCGAAAACACAGAAACCTGTCTTACTTACAGTTGGTGTTGTGACGATACGGGGGAATTTCTGGGTACTTAATTTCAGTTCCAATTCTTCAGACCCATTATGGACGTGGCTTGGAACCCCACCTTGAGCTAATAGAATCAAACAGTTGGCCATGTCTTCTTCTTCCTCCGTGCTCTCATGATCACCGGAGGTAGTTGTAGCAGAGGAAATTGAGCCATAGTACTCCTCCACAACACCTTCAACGCCAACATCACCGCAACCACTTGATGAGCTAGACTCCACCGTCTTGTACGGTGATGATGATCTTTGACGCTTGGTTCGCTTTCCCTTAACGATCTGAGATAGATGATTAGACCCCATGAACTCTTCCTGAGCTTCCATGTCCAGTTCTCTTCTCTAAAGGACCTTTAAGATAATATATATTTGGAATTGAATGGAAGTAAGGGATATGTAAAAGTGCCCTAACAAAGTGAAGCCTAGTAAAGAGCAAAAATAGCACAGGACAGGAGTAGTGACAGTGGGGTTTGTTTATATGCAGTAAGAAGGTGGTTGGTGCTGGGAAAAAAATGTTAAAAAATAAAATTATTTCTTTTTTTCTTCTTTAGTTCTTCTAACACTTAAAAGCCGACCCCACGAATATGAATAGTGACCAGGAACAGATCTGATCTACTATTCCTTGTCTTGGCCACAACCAAAACTATCATCCTTCTTTCTCTTCCTACCTTGTGACTTTCCAAGTGTAGGTACCAAATTAAATAATTCTATATTTTACTAACTGGGATGGGTTAGATTCTTCTTCTAATCTCATGTATCAAGTCATAGTTGCAAAAACGGAGGCTATGAAGGGATTAGAGTTCTTCATTGCGGTCATTGGATGCATTGATTATAATTTGCATTGTGTTAGGAAATTTTGACTAGATAATATAAATATTGCTATTGTCCTTATTGGTGGGTTGAAAATAAAATAAAGTATTATGGCTAGGTGTCTTTATCAAATTAAATATAGAAAAGTTTAGAGAGTTTTAATTAAATAGTAATTACATTATTTGCTATTTCAATTTAGTCGTCTTTAATTTCATATTAATCTTAATAAATGTCAAGCATTGTTTCATGAAAAGGACTACATTTTTTTCTGATCGTTTGTTTTTCCAAAGAACCAAAAGCCGTCAAACACAGGACAATATATATAGTTTTTAATTTTTGTAACATCCTCTTTCTGTTTTATAACATTTGCGTTTTCTAATGTTAAAAGAAACAAAATTCAGATGTAGTAACCGATATTGAACTGCTGAGAAAGGGAAAAGATAAGAGTTAGGAAATTAGGACAGTTAGATACAAAGGTTGGCATTAGCGTTAGGAGTTTGAGACCACTAGCTTTCTAGTACTGTCCGCCAACCAAAGGTCACGAATATACACAAGCCCACAGAAAAGCAAAAAGGGTTGTGTGGCACGATAAAAACATGCAAACCTCATTTACTCCATGTCTTCTTGAAGTAAAGCACCAATGGCCACCACTAGGTTTTTGAGTGATTTGGGTAGCTTTTAAGCAACCCATGAGCTCCTTTTCCTCTGTAGGTCATACAGTATATAACTATATATTGTCTCTTTCATGTAAAGCTTGTGGGAATAGGGGTTTAGAGTAAGCACAAATTCGTAAGCCATCAGCTAAAGAAAGGGACCTTTTTGTGTGGCCATAAGCCAAGTCGGGTGGTTTCAGTTACGTAGGTTTAGGTTACTTCACAAGTAAATGACAAGTGCTCCTTGTTTTTTTTTTTATAATGGGAAACAGAAAATAAAAATTACGCAACAAGTTTAAGGAGACAGGTCCCCGACAGATCCACTAATAAGATACACTGACACCCAATAGGTGTAGTGGCAAAATAAGTGACTCAAATGTCGGAGTAGACAGCCTGGGTAGTTAGTCAGTCAGCTCATCTGTTACTCTCTCGGTAGACGTGTTGATGAACAACAGACCAATTCTAGGATACCCGTAACTATAGGGTAGAGAGTCTGAGAGCGGTGGTCCGGCGAAAAGAGGATCGTATGCACCATGAGCGAATCCACTTCCAGCTCTATCCTGCAGAACCCCAGACGCCAGGCTAGCGAGAGACCAGTGAAGACACCTTAGAGTTCTGCTAATAACGTAGCGCACCATCTGAGGTTCTGGGTGAAACCTCCAAGCTAGTTGCTGTCGTTATCCCGAATGAGGCCCCTTGTTGTAGCTGAGCATTGGGCGCGATTATAGGCACCATCTGTATTTAATTTAACCCACCCTGGCGGCGATTTGCTCCAACCGATGAGCTGCTTCTGGTGGGGACGGATGTCGGCATTGCCACTCAATAGATTGAAATATTTGACCTGCAAAAGACAAAATATGAAAAACGGGTGAGAAAGGTCAAGTAAATCGATGATCAAAAAAAGACTTGTTAAAGTATTCTAATTTGTAGTATCCCTTACCTAGAGGGTTAGAAATTTTGGTCACGATAACATTAACTGGTTTGCAATTCGAACTCTTCCGCGTCAACTAGTTTATATGACCATGTGTACACTTATCTTACACTAAACGATAAAAAATGTATCTAATTTTCGTTGCTAGTTAAGAAGAATTATGTTTACATAATATATATTTATGATGCCCCAGTAGAACTACAATCAAACTGCAGTTAAAAATTTAAAATGGTTCCAAATAATTATATATATATTTGTTAATTATATACCTAATTAATATAAACCAACTCCAGCTTAACAAAAGCTTTAATTAACATTTAAGAAGGTACTTTATTTTATATGCAGATTAAAAGAAATATCATCTTAAATTTTATAGAAGTCAATTCTGAATCTAACAAAAGAAATCAGTTTCAATAATAATGAACCACTAATAATAGACGGTCTATCAAGAAAGCACGTCAAAGGAAAAATCAAATATGTCAAGCATAACATAACCGGGCACCAGCAAAAAATTGTTCTTAGTGGTAGGTAATTTAACCAATTAAAGAAACTTGCTTGTTCTTCTACAAATATGAAATTAACTTTCCTTGGTTTCTAAGCAGTTCCCTCTACTGGGGAGCTTTAGTCTATGTCATTTGGAAAAAGTTATACGTCAATGGCAATTACTTACTTAATTTATGAAATTATAGGTTAATCTCTATACTTGAGCCAAATTCATTGCATGTATATATAGTTAAGTGACAAGTTCACTTAACATGGTCAGGGTATCTCTTCCATCTAATAGTAAATGGCACATTAAAATAGTTCATAATCACTATTCGAACGGTTCATGTACCGTTGACCTCCCCTTTCTTGCACAATTATAGTAGTTACCTTTTCTTTAATTTCCTGGGATTACGTCGGAAGGCAAGTTTATTAATTAATCTCAGTCTAAATTTTATATTGGCATGGGGTTAAAAACTTCAGAACGTTAGGTACAATGGATGCTACTTGAGGGTTTAGTATACAATTAGTCGTAAGAAAAATCCAATAAGAGGAATAGGATTGTAGGAGTGAAAGAAGGACAGTCGATCGGTCTTATGTTGGCAAGGATTTTGAGAATTTCAAATTAGGATGGTTGGATCTTAACTGTTTGCAGAGTAACATGGAAAGAGTATGTATGTGTCAGTCATATAAATGAGCTGTTTATTAGTGTTATTGAGGTCGGCCTTAAAGAAACAAAAAAACAAAATTCATTTTTTTATATCTTAGACCAGGGTATCTACCGGCGGACCCAGTGACTAATCCCCTGGCTGGTTTGTAGGCACCTCACAGGGTGGGACAGCTGACCCAAGAATTTAAGGCTGCTTCATACCCAAAGTCAAGGATCGAACCCTTGATCTTTGGTTAAGGATGGATGAGTCCCTGCCACTCAACCACACCCCTTAGGTAAAAATAAATTAATGTTATGATTTAGCATAATATAATCAATCCATATAACAATTTAATTAAACATAGATTTTATTTTCTTGAACTGCAAGTCAACAAAATTATTGGACTTAGACTTGGTCACGTTACCCCATAAGAATATTTTTTCACATATGATATGATATGTATTAGTTAGTTCAATGAGTAATAGACGGATAAAGTGTACTTGTCATTGCTTTCTTGTATCCATTACAGAAAATAGAAGCAATCCGGGACTCGATTTTTGCTTCATAACCAAAGGAAGGGGACGAATGCAAGCTAAAACAACCATTTATATTTATTAATTAAGTTTTAGTAATTGTCCTAATTCAAATTTTATTTTATCCCCAATTTATGATATTTTATATCAAACCTACCATTTATCATTTTTGGTTGCAAAAAGTTTCCTCTCGACTCATTAAATTAAGTTATGATTAATATTTAAATTAGTTTCTAAATTAGCATAAATCTAGCTTATCAAAAAGGTTATTAAAATTGTCCAAAGGAGTATAAAAGCTTTTTTTATTAGTTTAAATCTATATTTATTCTTATGGATTTCGATAACCGATGAAATTATAAATGATTTAATTAAATTTTAAATTGAAATGTCTAGTTGATTAAAAATAAAAATAAAAAATTTGATTTAATTTTAAAATAAAATTGAAGGACTGATTTACGTATTATTCTATTAAATTATTGATTTCTACTAAATGACTAGATTAAGTTCGAATTTAAAATTCAAAACATTGAGCGTTTCTGATATTCCTGCATATAATACGTAAGTCAATTCACGAAGAGAGGGTGTCTCTAACTCTGCCCCAGATTTTACTCTGATCTCAGAATAATAGTATCACCACCATACACACTCCGAACCAGTAGTGGCACGCTGGTACTCAAACTTGATAGTCACTCCAACTTCACATACATCAACAGGGACGCTTTTTGAGCAACAAATTCATGATGTGTGATGTTATCTTAGTTACAACCAACTAAGAACCTTATACTATTTCTTTTCTAGCTTGATTGTCAGTGAACCAACATACAGTATATAACTAGCACTCCCCTAGAATTAATTTTTCTTGGTTGTCATTGAACTAACCTTCTTCGAAAACGTACTAACTTTATTTCCATATGACTATGGAACTAGTAATCCTGATTATCAAACAACAGTAGAGTAATACAGGATAACAAAAATAATATGGCCAACCCTTTTCTTGTCAATGTAGGGTACATAAAGACAAGACAATATGGACGTGGTGTGGTGGTGGATCCTGACTCCATATAGTTCAACTACACTACAAGCAAACAATGGCATCTGAAAGCAAAGCGGAAAGAATCCCAATCACTTACATGCCAAATCATGGAACCCTTCGTTGAAGCCATCTCTAGGAGTTTGAAAGATGTGTACCAGTGAAATGGGTGGTTCCATACACTAATAGTAGTAGCAGTCGCCAAGTTTTCTATTGATGCGCACGAGAATATATCTGGAAGTTGTAACTGAACATTCATGCATATTGAAGAAAACTAAGGCAATTTACGGATAGGTTTTGTGGCCCTGTATTTCATTATGGGAGGAAATTAAAGGGTATTCTTCTTTATTTCTTAGATTTGACATAAAACCTTTTATCTATGATTGAATTGAAGAAGATAACCAATTAAAATTGGGCACATAAAAGTTTAGTCTAGACATGTATTTCAGTGCAATTTGCAAACAAATTTAAAAGAAAAAGTGAAATGACGGCAAAATAGTGGCCGTCGAACGATCTTTTACTGGAATCCAAATTCTCTGTCCAATATTATTCTGTTTTATTCTATTTTATAAAATCTTAGCCATTTATTTTACAGGACCCACGTGAAACCCACGCGGAACTCATATAAATAAATGACTGAGATTTATTAGAAAAAATGAGACACCATAATATTAAGCAGAGAATCTGGACTCCTTTAACTGACAATGACTTCATGCCAACTCCTACACTTGAACGGATTATGCGCCGAGGCCACACTTTCACTCACTAACTACTCCACTTGTGTTCTCACACTTGCCTCGTGAATTAACTTTCAATCAAGCATCGAAAAGAAACCCAACAAGCCAAGCTTCTTTAGACACTTGGAAACTTGGGACTAATGTAGAACAAGCTGCTTGATGTAGAGGAACTCTTTATTTATTTTAATTGAGCATTGAATTTCGTTACGAAATACAAACAAAAACTTATTACAATTCGATTGACATTTTCTAATAGCTTCATGTCAGATATAATTCACCTAATTAGTTTGCTTGTGGAAGCAAACAATGATGGTTTGTTGGCTAATTTTATTCTGTCTTGACCGTACACGTACTTTTTTATGGAAGTCACATCGTTTTTTTCTCCCCCATTTCTGGTTAAATGGGTGAATGTCACTTGGCATCAACGTCCAACGAGGATGCGTGCAAATTATGTGACTACAATCCCTATCATAACCACTAACGAACGTAAGATGTAATCTGTATCACAATCTTCCATTCGTTTCCCCTCTCCTGGAGGCACACATTTCCAAGCTCCCTCAATTAGTTCTTGACTTTATACTGCCGACGATGCTCCAAAGTCAATATTACACGATGGGTTTCAGAAGTATTATAAGGACGTTTCAATAGGCTCAAGTCAATAAAACTCAACATTCACCTCGTAACTTAGTGCTAAAGAAGGCCTTAAGAGCTTTCCTCAGGGTTCGACTTTTAACCTTTCTTTGTGTGTTAAAACAATAATCATGTCAAATACGTTAATGGCGCCGGGTAGATCCAGACACTTGGACGAAATAGGGGAGGATTACCTGAGCTATTGATGATGGTTGTTTATCTATAGAGAAAAAAGAAAAAGGATAACTCAAGATTGCTGAAGTATAACACTAGTCGTTACAAAAGCTTAGTGAAAAACTGCAACACTACGCCATACAAAAATTATAATGAAGGCAGAAAATTGAAGCTCTCTCTTGAAGATGAGAGGATAGTACGCGGCCACTACATTTCTTCTCTGAATACTAGTGGGACTTAGAAAAACAGATACGAACAGGCATTTAGATTTCAGTCACTGAATTTATCCCATTCCCGACCAGTTAAACTGGAGCCTTTTGACATCTGAGCTACCACTCTAAAAAGAGCTCAACTTCAGGGACACCTTAAACCCATACCTTATCATCTACGCTAGGCTCAACCGTATGTGAATATGTGGTCTTAGCTGAGGTGTTCTCAGGACCACGCATATCACTTTAGAACTATGCCTGCAGGCTTTGCACTGCCAAATTTTATCAGAAAATCTGATAGAATTATGACTTTTTGTTTCCAACATTCCATGAAAAGATTTCAAGGCAAGCCAGGATAAGTGTCACTGCCCATATTTGTCCTGGCATTCCCAAGATATTTCAATACCATTACCTACTACTAGAATCTTCACTTTGCTCCAACATTGGTCAGTTGTAAGTAATTACAAAATCTGAACAATAAAACAAACCCCAAATGCATGATTTTATTCTAAAAATGTTCAGAGGATAGCAAAACATCCAAGTGATCCACCAGTTAGAAGTACGTTATTGTTATAACTGGTGTACCTTGACATGCAGAACTTGCTAACTTGTTCAGTAAAATTGGGATCATGATAACATTTAACGAGTCTAAGCAAAGGTCATGACACAATATAAGCAGTAATAGAAAGCCAAATTCCACTCAGTTCCAAAAATAAACATTTGGCTCTATACGAGGAACTGATGAAACGCAAGAAGCAACAGATCAGATGGCTTTCTTAAAGACAGTTGCTTACTATATTGGTGTCACCCCGACAACACCTGCATTCACGAGTAGAATAATAAGAAGGTTTTTATTAATTATAGCTGAAGATCATATTCACAAATGCACTGGAGACAGGAATGTATAAGCAAATAATGCAGCTACATCAATGTACAGGTTACCTGTGAAAATATAGTATGTCAATAAAATAATGTCACCAATTAACGAGGCAATACGTAAGTTCAATTATCCCCTCCTTTCACATTCAAACCTGCTCTTTCAATAACATCTAGTAACTCACCAAATAATATTTCTCTAAGCTCACTTAATTGCTCATCAAGCCATTTGTAACTCTAACCAAAATCAAAGAACTCCAATTTAAACACTGTTATATATGAAAGATCATATATCTTGTACCCAAAAATAAGCTCACCGGTAAAGTTCCTTCACTCCTGCAATCTAAAGAGGAACAATATTGCAACAATACAGAAAAAATTCCTCTCACATTTTAAAATTTCCGAACGAACTTTCACAATTCAGAAAAGTACATGTCTGGACACGGTGTCCTATGTACCAAATTCATGTCAGCAACAAAGGCACCCTATCATAACGCCTTGTGAATTTCATCAAGTTCTCATATATGGTTACTGTAGACTATAGTTGTGTTAAAGAATACAATCCTCAATGAATTTTTAAACCTCAAATATGATTTGGAATGGGCACGTTACATAATCCAATTATTGGATTTCTTCTAAAATTTTTAATATAAGGAGGCTCCAACCAACAATATGCCTCAGCAATACTATTAATCAATAGAACCACTTTCTTCATCATATAATTTGCATATATATGCAGGTATGATAACATTACTTGATGACGTGTATATATACACATGCAGAAATAGTGGAAAAGTTCATGCACATACATTGCACAACATGTGCACCATCTCTCACAAGCATGTTGGTTAAAGCTAATAGGTCAGAACCCATAGGAAAAATCCTAAACGCATTTCCTAATATTTCAACTTTTCACTTCATATGTCTAATTGCTAAAGAAATGCCTAATACCAAATATCATGGAGAACAATAACACATAAATTCTGCAGATAATGCAAATGTCCCATAAAAAATTTTGCAATCAATCAGTAACACATTTCTACTTGATGAAACCGTGTAACATTGAGGAAGGAATGATTTCAGCTTCCCTAAATGATCATAATAATTGCTCACAAAGCCCTACACCTCCATATCCTCCTGTACGCCCAAAGAACCTTCTACAGCCTGCAGCACACTTCATGGATCCAGCAAGATTTTCTAATTTGAAACAATATAATGAATCTATCCCTTTTCCCATTTTCACAACAAATACTTCTTGATTTATCAGCATAAATGGATTCTGAAAATGAATAAGCTTTCAAAGCACCCCAATTTCCCTTCCTTTTCAAAATATTTTTATGCATATGCTTTTTGGATATAGAAGTATGCTTTTTGGGAACTGCAGCAACTGTCGTTAGAACAACTAATATGTTACTAACGATGCACTGATTTATAATTTGTACACAGCATTTTAAGTGCTCATCAGAGTACATGCATACTAAAAATAACACATATAATGGAATCCAAATGGATATATAAGCATGAGCTATATCGGCATGCCTCTCAAGCACAGAATACAATTAGAAGGAATCCACAAAGTCATTAGGAAAGGAAACCAGAGATGAAAGCATAATGTTTAATTTCCATTTATTATACTTACCACATGCTAATCTTCCTCCTGCATTTCCAGTGGTCAAACTAAGCTCATGGCCACCTTCAGATGCAAAAAACAAATCCGGGTGTAAAAATATAAAACAAAGAATGGCTATACTAGTGCTTGAATTGTAGCTGTAATACAAGAGAAACTTCATAAGGAATAAATCACAATTCATATTTCCAGTCCCAGAAGCATGTATTTAATTCATTAAATGATTTAATGTTAGAATTGATAAAGTTGCTCTTTTGTAATTATAAAGTCACAGGTTTAAGTCATAGAAATAGCCTTTTTTGTAAACACACAAAAGGAAGGCTGTGTACATCATATGACCCTCCCTAGACCCTCACAAAGCGGAAGGCCTTGTGCACTGGGTAAGTTAACTTTCATTTAATGTTGGAACTGATTTTAATTGATAAATGTACCAAATTCCTAAGTTACTCCAGGGAAAACTCAAGCCCTAAGAACAGTATGTGCTATTCAGGTCAAAACTGTAACTAAGTGGCTTTGCAACTAGAAATTTTATTTATGAAACATTTTCCCCTACTCTACGTCCAACTTCCCCAGCCACAACAAAAAGCTGTGGCAAATAGTAAGAACTACATCATAAACAATGCAATGGCAACTTCAAGCTAACTTTTCTCAGCTTTTTAGAATCAGTCAAGGAGATTATTGTGGAATTGTTATTTGACAGCTAATGGTTTTTGCAAGATCTTGGCACTCATTTCTGACAATTTTGAAGTTATCTCAACCTCTACATCTCCCTACCACATAAAGAAAATTATGTGATAGCAGTGCATGGAAAATAACCTGTACAACTGCAAAAGTGATCCTCTAATGATACATATGACAAGAGCATTTAGCTTGAAAGTGTAAGACAACTTCATTGTTTATAAATGATGTGTATCAGCTTAGGCCACCATTATAGTGGATGGATAATCTACCAACATAACACATCATATAATGGTATGAACAAGATAATTACCCTTTCCAAGGTCATCTTCGAGCTCATGGACCACAAGTGCTCTTCCAATGACTGCATTAGGACCGCTCAATGGTATCTACACATTTTATCAAAGATCAAAGCCAAAGTCACTTTCATTACCAAGGCAACCAATGTTAGGATCAGGAGCATGAAACAATGCCGAAAATCACATAATCACCAACTAGAAACAGCAGCTTTTATGCAAGCAAAGCCATTCTCTACAAAAAATCACATAATCACCAACTAGAAACAGCAGTTTTTATGCAAGCAAAGCCATTCTCTACAACAATCTGATACAACCCAATTCCTTCGATTTTACAAAATAACAATAAACAGAGAATGAATTAAAGAATCTGTAATGAATTAACCATATCTTCCATTGAATAGAAAAAGAAACAAAGAATTCAGCTAAGACCTTTCAAGAGGGCCCCTCTCTCCAAACAACAATTACGACAGTTCCAAAAGATCCTTCTGGAATCTATATTATTGCTATTTAAACTATCTCTAACGAGTATAAGGAAATCCCAAAATTACCCCCACAAAACAAACAAATAACAGATATCCCAATCCTACTTTTACGCCTTCCTTTTTCGGATGTATGTTTTAAGGAAGGGAGGCTTATCAATACTCCCCCCCAAAACAGTCACCTTGTCCTCAAGGTGAAATTCTGGGAGTTGGAGGTCTATAACAAAGAATAACTCCTAAGTTGCCTCAAATTCTGGCAATGCCTTCCACTTGATCAACACCTCATATCCTCGTGCAGATTGTCTGGCTTGTAACACCTTCTCAGGTTCCACCACCCATTCTAACTCAGAGCCCAATGTTAAAGGTAAGGGTTTGACCCTGCTGATGAGTTTATACTGCCCGTTTCAGCTGGGAAACGTGGAAAACAGGGTGGATGGAGGCTGTAGAAGGACGTTCTAGTTTATAAGCCACAGCTCCTACCTTCTCCAAAATCTTGAAAGGCCCAAAATACTTGGGTGATAATTTTTCATTAAGCTTACCCGTCAAAGAGTGCATGCGATACGGCCGTAATTTCAGATATACTTGTTCCCCTTCTTCAAAATGAATATCTCGTCTATGTCGGTCAGCTGAAACCTTCATTCTGCTTTGTGCATGGGAAAGTAGTTGCTTTAAGTCTTCCAAAATGGCATCCCTTTCTGTTAGCTACTATTCCACTGCTGCAACTGATGTTGGCAATGAGCCAAATCGAATTAGTGGGCGAGGCAAGCAGCCATAGACAACTTGGAATGAAGTGTTTGTGATGGACTCATGAAAGGTTGTATTATACAAATACTCCGCCCATGAGAGCCACTTGCACCATTTCTTTGGACTTCCATTAGCAAAACAACGAAGATAGGTCTCAAGGCAACCATTAATTACCTCGGTTTGTCAATCAGATTGAGGGTGATAGGTTGTTCTCCGATGGAGTTTAGTGCCTTGAAGTCAAAAAAGCTCTTCCCAAAAGTGGCTAATGAACACTTTATCTCTATTCGACACCAAGGAACGTGGTACTCCATGCAACTTAACCACCTCCTTCACAAAAACAGCAGCTACTTCTTTAGCTGTGAAAGGATGCTCTAGGGGAATCAAATGAGCGTATTTGCTCAATCTATCGACCACCACCAGAATAGTTACATAGCCCTCATATTTAGGTAAACCCTCAATGAAATCAAGGGATAAGTCCTCCCATATTTGATGGGCAGTTGGAAGGGGCTAGAGCAAACCAGCCGGTGATAAAGCTTGGTATTTATTTTGCTGACGAATATCACACTCTAAGACAAATTTCTGCACTACCCCTTCATTCCTGTCCAATATATATATCACTTTTCATTCTTTTGTACGTCCTAAGAAAACCAGAGTGCCCACCTATAACGCCATAACGGGACTCTAGAAGGAGCTTGGGAATGAGAGCAGAAGCAGGAGGAATGACTAGTCTCCCTTTAAAGAGTAGGTTCCCCTGAAAAATCTGCCAATTCCTAATCAAATTTGGGAAGACATTTCCATGGACTTCATTGTCGGCCTTCCAAAATCTAATGGCTTTGATACTATTTTGGTTGTGGTTGACAAGTTGAGCAAATATACTCATTTCATACCATTAGCTCACCCCTTTACAACCAAGAAAGTAGCTGAACATTTTGCAAGGAAATTGTCCATCTTCATGGTATTCCAAGGTCTATCGTTTCTGATAGAGATGTTTTCCTAAGCAATTTTTGGCAGGAACTTTTCAAACTCTGCAGAACAAAATTGAAGATTGATACGTTAATGGAAGAAAATAAGGTATGTTATTTATATATAAAGCTGTAGTCTCGTAGAAAACCACAAGAACTAAGGGGGTGTTTGGTTTGAGGGTATGGGAATGAGGGAATGGATTGATAGTGAAAAATAGTGTTTGTTTTGAGTTTTTTAATTATAAGGGAATGGATTTATTCCCTTAAATGTAGGAATCTACCAAACCCTCCAAAAAGGTGGGTATCAAGTTTTCATTCCAACTTGGGAATCACAAATAATCAAACTGCCGTCTTCTATCTTCTCCTGCTCTCTTCTCTGATCAAGTCTTCTCGTTGTCGCTAGGTACATTCCAATCACTTTATAATTGATTTCCAGTAGGATTTTTCCATAGTATTAACGAGCAGGTTAAAAAACGTTGACAAAAGAAGATTTGAGGTGCATCTACTTTTGATGTTGACGTGAACCACCTCTTTGGACGTTGATGTGAACCATGATATAGATGACATTTTCAAACAATTTGCATCTACTTTTGTTAAAAACGATGAGTTTATCCACCCAAAACACAAAAAATCGATGAGTTTCTTTTGTTAAAAAAATCATTGACATGAACCACCAAAGAAACAACCACCATGAGTTTCTTTGGACATTGACGTGAACCACGATAGTCGATATAGATGATATTTTAAAAAACCACTTGACGTGAACCACTTGACGTGAACCACCATTTGACGTGAACCACCATGAGTTTCTTTTGTTAAAAAACGTTGACGTGATTTGCATCTTCTTTTGTTATAGATGATATTTGTTTTCTTATAGATAAATTTGTTGCACGAAGAGTTTTCTTATAGATGATATTTGTTGAGTTGTAACAATTGTTGAGTTTTCAATGTAGAACATTATGACACGTACCCCTATCATAAGTAGACGACGCAAATTAATTCGAAATGCTCGGATTATGGCAACATTGGTTAATGTATTCAATCTAGTTTTTGTTACTTGGTATCAAATGTTGTTGATGCATTTGCACATTACGAGACCCCCGTTGAAAATCAAAGAAGAAATCAAACATGAGAGAATGAAATGGATGTTTAGGCTCACAAAACAATCTGATACAATTTGTATTAGTGAGCTCCGAATGGATAGACGTACATTTGGTATACTGTGTGAGATGGTAAGAGATATTGGAGGGGTAAAGGACACTAAGAACTCTTCATTAGAGGAAATAGTTGCTTTGTTTTTATATGTGTTGGCTCACCACAAAAAGAATAGGACAATTGGGTTACTGTTTCATCGAAGCGGGGAAACTATCAGCCGGCACTTTAATAGTTGCCTTTTAGCAATCTTGAAATTACATAGAGTATTGCTTAAAAGACCTCAACCTATTACGGAAGATTGTGAGGACAACCGCTGGAAGTCTTTCAAGGTACCTTCTTGTTAATTTTTTTATTATAGGTTTGCATTTTTATTATAGGTTTGCATTTCAAATGACAGGGTTGTTTAGGTGCTTTAGATGGGACGTTAATTAAAGTGACACCTCCATCTGATCAAAAACCAC
>JAOSBP010000008.1:7601225-7612440 GCA_027563825.1 Erythroxylum mucronatum | reverse complement strand
GTGACAATGCATCTGCTGCCCTGTTCATTTTCCTAGTTTATAGTGAATCTCAAAGTCATATCCCATGAGCTTCACCATCCATTTTTGATAATCGGGTTGAATCACTCGTTGTTCTAGTAAAAATCTCAAGCTTCTCTAGTCGATGTAGATGATAAAATGCCTTCCCAACAAGTGATGGCGCCATTTTTGCACTGCCAACACTACGACCATCAATTCTTTTTCATATACGGGCCTCTTCAATCAGTGCTCCCACATTGATTGAAGAGGCATAAGTTTTGATGGTGAAGTTTTGTGTGAAATCCAAAAGGGTTAGCACCGGAATTGTTGTCATAGCGTGCTTAAGTATAAAGAATGCCTTCTCTGCGGCGTCATTCCAATCAAACAAATTTTTCTTGAGCTGTTGGGTGAGAGGCCATGCAAGAGTCCCAGAGCCTGTCACAAACCGTCGATAATAGCCCCTGAGCCCCAAAAAACCTCTCAGCTCCTTCAAACTTGTAGGTGAAGGCCACTTTAACATCACTTGAATTTTCCCTTCGTCAACAGTCACTCCTTCAGCTGAAATCCAATTGCCAAGGTATTCAATTCGTCTTTGGCCGAAGGTGCACTTTATCACATTCAAGTTTAGTTGATTCTCCTTCAACAAGGTCAGAACCAAGTCTAGATGTCTCTCATGAATGTCTGCATCACTGTTGTAAACCAATATATCATCCAAAAACACAGGAACAAATTTTCGAAGATAAGGCCGAAATACCTCATTCATCAACGATGGAAAAGTAGTTGGGGCGTTTGTCAAACTGAATGGCATAACGAGAAACTCATAATGCCCTTCATGTGCCCTAAAAGTTGTTTTAGGAACATCCTCAGTTTGAACTCGGATTTGATGGTACCCGGATTTCAAATCCAATTTAGAGAAAATAGATGCTCCTTTTAACTCATACAATAGCTCTTCTATATCTAGAATTGGAAATTTTTTTGGAAACGTGGCCTTGTTCAAAGCTCGGTAATCTATACAGAGCCTCCAACTTTTGTCTTTCTTCTTTACAAGTAACAATAGACTAAAGAAAGGACTCATGGAGGGCTGCATAATTCCTATCGCGCACATTTCTCGTACTAATTTCTCAATCTCCTTCTGAAATTGTGGGTATCGATAAGGCCTTACATTGATTGTTTTAGTCCTGGGTTCCAAACTAATAGCATGATCAACTGCTCTCTCAGATGGAAGACCCAATTTCTCCGAAAAGACTTAGGGAAATTTCTTCTTCAGGTGCCCAAACCATGCTCCTTGTTGGCTAATTCCTCACTCGCTTCTTCAATTTGCATCTGAGTACACTCCACTAAACGCCATATCCTTCCCTATTAATTTCCTTCATCATTGTTTTCAAGGAAATTCCGGCTTTGCATAAGCTCACGTCCCCTCTCCATTTCACCGCCACAACACCAACATTAAATACCATCAAAAGTTTCGGCCAATATACCTCCATTTTTTTTACTGTACTGAGCCATTGCATTCCCAGAATGAGATCGGTACTCTCCAAATGAAGAGGCAAAAAATTAGTGATTATTTCCAATCCTTGTACTAACACCCTAACATTTCTACATATTCCCTTTCCCTTTATTGAGAGTCCATTTCCCATAACTACCCCATAGCTACAATTTGAATTCACTGGAAGTTTGACGGCCACCACCAATTCTTTTGAAATGAAGTTATAAGTTGCACCACAGTCGACCATTATAATCACTTCTCTGTTTCCCATTTCAGTTTTCATTTTCATCGTTCCCAACATCGGCAATCCCATCACAGTATTTAAAGAAACTTCCACTGTTTCCACTAGACTTACCTCCATCTCCTCAGAAAGTAACGGACTCAAGCAAGCTTCCTGTTCATCATCATCGTTGATGTCAGCCAACTCCTTTTCTCCCTTGTTGACCACCATAATTTGCAATTCTTTTTGCATTTGTGCCCCAGACCAAATTTCTCATTGCAAGTAAAGCATAAGCCCTTAGCTCGATGTGCCTGGATCTCGACATCTGTAAGTCGTAAGTCGTAGGTTTAGATTTCCAGAAACTATCCCTTGAACCGAACTGTTTACCCCCAACCTTCGGACGTCTAATGGGCTTCTAAAATATAACCCCAGTGTCCTAGATTAATTTGCGAATTGGCCCTTAGCTGATCCCGTAGAGAATGAAACTCTGAGTCCATTGACAACCCAATTTTTCTCCTCCACTCTTTGGGCCATATCCATCATAGTCTTCAGCCCAATGGGATTTAGTAGCTTTAGCTCAGCCCTTATCTCTAGTTTCAACCCTTTAAGAAACATTCCCGCCATCACCTTCTCCGGTAGCTCAGCCAATGCAGCAGATCGAGCCTCAAACTTTTGCCTGTATTCTGTTACAAAACTCTATTGTTTTATACCCAAATACCTCTCACACTCATCTCCTTCTTGCCCATTCCCGAAATGTTGCAAAATACTCTGCTTCAATTCCACCCAACTCTAGAAAGGGGTTCTTACATCATCCCAGCTGAACCATTCAAGTGCCTCCTCGTCAAAACTGATCGACGATGCCATCAATCTCTCGCCATTCGTCATTTGATGTACTTCAAAATACCATTCCGCCTAAAACAACCACCTTTCTGGATTTTCTCCGATAAACACTGACAACTGCAACTGCCGACCCCCTCTCCACACATCCATGCCTCCACTTGCCTCTCCCCCACTCACTAGTTTCCTCATTCGTCAATTGTAACTCATGGTTGGTCGTTGGCAAAAATGTTTGTGATGCTTCCCCGGTGAGTCCCCCACCTATTCTCGAAGTGCCCTCCTCACTCACCTCTTTTCCATTTTCCTTGGCTCACTCAAACCGCTCAATAAATTCTACAACTCGCGCCAGACTCTAGATAATACCATCAATTTGTTGCCCCATTCCATTCATCTCTCCCTTCATCTCTTCTACCTCCTTATCAATGGTCTCAAACTTTGCTTCAGCGTTTTTCGGCACCATGGATAAATACTCTGATACCAAGTATTAAAGGTCTTATGGAAGAATCAACCCCAAAAGCTAGCTTAAAGAATGGGAGAGCCCATAAGCCTATAAACCCTATCAGCCTCTCTTATTACTGATGTAGGACAATTAGACCGTAATATTCTACCACACTTCGCAGCCCAGGCACCGATGGGTGGGCTGTGTGCTAGACCTTTTCTAATCACAAGCAAACACTGCTATACCAACGTCATCACCCACGCACCCACAAGCTGGTTGTGCGCTAAACCTTTTTCTAGTTCCGAGCGAACACTGCAATACCAGTCTCACCCCCCGTGGGCGTGGCACAAGGACTTGAAGGAATGATGTTAGCTCTGATACCAATTGATAAACCCAATTCCTTCGATTTTACAAAACAACACTAAACAAAGAATGAATTAAAGAATCTATAATGAATTAGCCGTATTTTCCATTGAATAGAAAAGAAACAAAGAATTCAACTGGGACCTTTCAAGAGGGCCCCTCTCTCCAAACAACAATTATGATAGTTCCAAAAGATCCTTCTGGAATCCATATTATTGCTATTTAAACTATCTCTAACGAGTATAAGGAAATCCCAAAATTACCCCCACAAAACAAACAAATAACAGATATCCCAATCCTACTTTTACGCCTTCCTTTTCCGGACATATGTTTTAAGGATGGGAGGCTTATCACAATCCCCCAACCCCACCCCCATAAAAAAAGAAAAAGAAACAAGAAGATGGGAAGAACGGAAAAGGATTTAGCTCAAGCAAGTTACCTGGCTATCTACTATTGTTGCTTCAGCCACCCCTGTATTATGACACATCAGACAGTATCTTGTTAAGTGCTTGGCAAAGAATACAAGAAGTTCAAAGAAAATTAAGGATTGATGTACCATCTGCATTAGCAAGTATGTTTCCCAGGTCGCCCGCATGACGAATTTTATCTTCAGGAGCACCATGTGTCATGTTGTTGGGATTGAAATGTGCCCCTGCGAAGTTGATATGAAACAAGAAAAAAAAATGATTATAAATACACAACAGCAAGTATTGAAATCGTTCCCAAATTAGCTGAAAGTTGCTGTCAAGCCCCACCCGTTGAGATGCATCCGTTTGTTGTATCCCCATATTCATGCTATAGAGAATAATGACCAAAATAAAAAACTTCAGTAAAGGAAACTAAACTCAAATCTAGGTATGAAAGAGAATAAAAGTAAAAAAAAATGCAAAAACATGCACCAGGTGAAATCCATGAAGGCCAGGAGTAAGCCCTGTTACACGGACTTTCACATTTGTTGGACCTGTGAAAGCACAAACACCTCATCAATCAATCATCACTAAGTTACTGGCGTCTTTCCATCCTGAAGGTAACTCAACCATATAGAAATTTCCGTCTTAGCATATTCAAAAAACCGAACCACAAAAGATATAGACTTATTGACTTAGCCAGGCAGACGGAATGTCCACCACATATCGCATATAGTTAAAAAAAAATCAAAATTCCAAAGACGTGAAAATCTAAAAACTTGAGCAAAACGAAATCAAAATTCAGAAAACTGAACTGTTAAGGAGCTGAAACAACTTTGTTCGAGTAATGTCAACTACAAATTTTACACTAAATGCACCACACTTCCTCCAGTAGGTCGTTCCCAAGATAGTTGATAGAAAATGCAAAAACACATTTTTAATTTTTAAAAATGAGCTAAAATCGAAAACCCAACTGAAATTCAAAACTTAAAAAGAACCATCTTCTAAAACAAATAGAGCATTTGGAAGTCAGTTCCTAATTACCCATTTTAGGGGGGGGAAACGAACTCCCAGTTACCTCTGCCCTGATTATATCATCATTTAAACACAAAACCTAATATCAACATTCACCAAAAAAAAAAAAAGCCGAAGAGGAAACAGTGAGAATTAATTGAAAATGCAATCCTTAAAGAAAAGGAGACCAGGGTCACAGACCATCATCCTCTTGGGTCAAAGTGACAACCCCTTCAACAGGGGAATTTCCCTTGAGGACAGCAACGGCCTTCTTTGTAGCGGCTACGACCGAGAGAGGTTTCTTGGAGGAGGCCGCAACAGCGAGGGATTGGTGAGGGAACTTGAGGGAGATGCCGTGGAAAAACGAGTGGAGAGAAGGCTCAGGGTGGCTGAGGGAGGTGGAGATTGATGGAGAGAGCAGAGGAGAGGGTGGAGAAGCCGTGAGGATGGTGTGAACTGCCATTGCTGCCACTGCTGCTGCTTGCATCTCTTGAGGCAGATGATAAAATGATAATGTTGGCGTCAGTTCTGGTGGCTGCTATACTATTACTATACAACTATTATTATTTTTGTTGTTTTTAATATGATTTTGGCATTTGCACTTGGGTTGGGGCACCGAAAAATTTAGATACTCTGTCCAATATTACTCTATCTTATTTCGTCTTATAAAATCTCAGCTATTTATTTTGCGGGATTCATGCGAGATTCACATAAATAAATAGCTGAGATTTATTGGACACAATAAAACACTACAATATTAAAAAAAATCTGAACTTGCTGACAGAGTCTATGTTTGCATTTGATATATGGAATTTGCTTCATTGGTCCTTATCCAAGATCCACGTAATGGGGTAATGTTGGCAGATAGGTAGTGGCCTGGTTTTATCTGATTTGCATCATATGTAGTTTATTTCTTGTCTCTACAGTCTACAAGGTCTTGGGTTCGGCTCATTTCTGGGTTGTGCTTTTGTGAAATGTGATCAGACATGCATGTAATAGAAGGCTTTATCAGGCTCTAGAGCTGATAGGACCTGGCAGTCTTTGTTCTTCTTCTTCTTCCGTGGTGGAAAATGAAATAAACAAATGCTTATTGGCTAAGGGGATCAAGTTATGTAAGACCGTGATTCTATTTTTCTTTTTTCCTTCGACCAACAGCTGGATTTTTTTTTTTTAATCGAGCCTTGATCAGGATTCCCTATTCCTCCGATTTCTTTTCTTTTCTTCCCCTTTTTGTTTTATTGCATTGGATCCTTCTTCAACGTGATGGACTTACCTCGAGATTCGTTTATGGAGATTATACGCAGCCACGACTAGGAGATTTTTCATTCTCAAAACTGTAGATACACTATCACATTATAAAGAACTAGGAGTCATTCTCAAAGGTTTACATATATTTGCTAAATGCTGAATTCTCGATATTTATAATGTTGTTGCTTAGCTATTATAGGCAGGGCCATGTATAAATTAAGGAAAACCAGATTTTCTACAGTTGGCTTCCCATGAACATACTAAGTTCGACAATGGTATAATATAACGTACTTTCAGTTGCATAACAACGTTTGGCAACCACTTGTTTTCAAGTTCAACAAACAAAACAACAAAACCTGGCTATTAAAGGCTGGAACAGGCAAAATAAGAACTGAAAGGTCATGAGGTGACACATCCGAGAAGAAAACGCAAACAACCAAAATTTTGTTAAGCTTAATTCAGTTTCTGGATGTCCTTAAGAAATGCCCATAATAACCAAACTTTACATTTTCCAACATCTCTCTTTGTTTGACTTCTGTTTTTACAGTTGAAGCAAACCAATTGATTAATGTCTATCTTTGAGTTAGGAAAAGAAACTCCGGAAAACTCCTTAATCTCCATTTAAATAAGCATTATGCTTGTGAAAGTTCTCATAACCAGCTAGCTGAAAGATTTGCATACAACTCCTTCTATCAATTCTTGACAGGTTCTTTTTTTTATTATTATTCATCAATGGAAATGAATCAAGGAAAAAATGTAACTGTGTGTTTTAGTATACCTCCCAAGGTTGAATCAGGTGGTTATTTTCATGAGCGCCAACTTATGTTGGGGGCATCCTTGTCACTTCTTCAATTGCAGATGGTTCTCATTTTATTCACTGGTCAGGCAGTTTATTTCTTCCTCAAACACCTGGGAATCTCCTTATTTGTCTCGCAAATTTTGGTACGTTCCACGTTTCTTGTTTCATTGTGTTTAAAATTCATTTGAAATAGCGCTAATTGGTCCTGACCACTTCAATATATCATGATAATTTTAAAACAGACGGGACTCATTCTAGGTCCTACCTTCCTTGGACAAACACAAACAATGAGAAATTTGGTGTTTCCTCATGACAGTCAAGATGTGCTTGGAACGGCAGCTGGATTTGGCTGCTCATTGTTCATGTTTCTTATTGGAGTGAAGATGGATCCTACATTGTTATTTAGGACAGGGAAAAAGGTGGTGATCATCGGTGTCACGACCGTTCTCACGCCTTTAGTATTTGGCTTGGGCTATGAATGGGTCCTTATAGATACATATCAAGGAATTACAGTGACAATTCTCCAGTGTCTCTCCAGCTTCCCTGTCATTTCCTACCTCATAACTAATCTGAAACTGACAAATTCTGAACTTGGGCGAATGGGGTTATCTTCTGCATTAGCCAGTGACGTTGCAAGTGTATTTCTCATAGTTTTCTTACCCTTAATTGGTCATTCTGCAAAAGTAATAACAAAAGATGGAGCAGCAATTCTTGCCTTTGTTTTAGTCACCCTTCTCGTAATCAGACCCATTTTGGTTTGGCTAGTCGAAAGGACTCCTGAAGGGAAACAAGTCAACTCTTCCACCGTTCACCTTCTAGTAGTATTCGCGTTCCTTTCGGAGTTATATTTCCATTTGTTCCATCAAGTTCAATATGTAGGCCCTTTCATCGCGGGATTAGCCGTACCTTCCGGACCACCTTTAGGATCTGCTTTGGTACAGACATTGGAGTCAGTTACCTCAGCCATCCTTGTACCGCTGTTCGTTGCGACAACAACTATGCGGGCAGATCTTTGGCTGATTATTGGAAATTTTGATAATATCAAAATTTTCATTCTCTCCATGATCTTAATTCTCGCGGTTAAATTCGTGGCATGTTTAATAATTTCATGGTGCTGTAACTTGCCATTGGTTGATGCTGTGGTACTTGCTTTAATAATGACTAGCAAAGGGATCACTGAGCTTATCATGTTCTCTATTCTGAGAGACCTTAAGGTATTACACAAGTTTCAACTTTCATTTTTTCCCTACTACGATAATGTATATCATTCGTGGTTGCTAATTTTATCTTTACCGTGAACTATTGCAGATCATAACCAATGATCTTTTTGCTGCAATGACTCTGTGGATTACCCTCAACACAATTATTGTTCCAATGCTTGTGAAAGCCATCTATGATCCTTCTAGGAAATATGCAGGCTTTCAGATGAGGAGCATTATGGGTTTGAAGCCTGAGAGTGAGTTTCGAGTTCTTACTTGTATTCACATGCCTGAAAATATAAGCAGTGTCTTGAAATTGTTGGATGCAATGTACCCCACAAAAGAAAGCCCCATCGATTTATATGCTCTTCATCTTATCGAGCTAGTTGGTGAATCCACTCCAGTGTTCTATGCCCACCCGAAGAACAAGCCAGTTGATAACTTCTACTCCCAAAATGTCGTCCAAGCCTTCAACAACTATGAGAGAGACAATTGGGGTACTGTCTCTGTCCATAACTTCACAGTAATTTCTCCTCGAAACCTAATGTATGAGGACATATGCACTCTTGCCCTTGACAAGATCACATCCTTTATCCTTATTCCCTTCCATACCAGGTGGTCTATTGGTGGGAATATTGAGTCAGAAGATGAAAAGCTGAGAGCTTTGAATGCCATGGTCCTTCACAAAGCTCCATGTTCTGTTGGTGTCTACTTCAGTCGAGGAAAACTTAGCCGTCCACCCTCAAGGCTATCATTTGACTCATCCACTCATGCGTGTATGCTTTTCTTTGGAGGTTTAGATGACCGAGAGGCCTTAGTTTTAGCCAAAAGAATGACCAAGAACTCAAGGACAATCCTGACAGTGGTACGGTTCGTTCCTCAAATTGATAATAGTGGAGCTGCAGGAAGGGAAAGAAAGCAAGCATTAACTACGGAGGACATGATTCTAGACGAAAAAGAGTTGAAAGATGTGAAGCAAAACACAGTTTGTGATGAATATGTATTCTACTCGGAGCATGAAGTGAGCGATGGACCTCATACTGCAATGATAATTCGTTCGATGGCACAAGATTATAGTCTTTTCATCATTGGAAGAAGGCATGGCGAGAAGTGCCCTCAATTAGAAGGTCTAACAGAGTGGATGGATTACCCGGAATTAGGTCCAATTGGAGACTTGCTTGCTTCCAGTGATGTTGATATCAAAGCATCTGTATTAGTGGTGCAACAACAAAAGCAATTGTAATAAGAAACATTACATGTTAAATTAATCGTGGTAATAGGCAAGTTTGGAACGATTAAAATTATTAGAACTTTTAATATTTGATATTGTTATTCTTCTTATATTTTATCTCATTTCTTACCTTAATATGATGTGTTCTTTTTTGGCAACCTAATAATCTTTAGCCCCATCTGAATGTAGATTGACCAAGTTTGTAGTTTTCGACTTGGTTCCTTACAATATAAACAACGTTTGATATTAAGCTACGAAGAGAATACCTTTTCAAACAAGTTGATTCTAAACTTGATGGAGTGCTTGTGTTAGCATGAAAAATTCGTAAGGTTTATAAAGAAGTAAATACCTCCACAATCTCGCTTTGTACTGTTCAATCAAACTTTCCTGAGAATTTAATCCCTCTATACGACGATGAATAGACACTAAGATTGGTTAAATTATTCTACCATTGTGGCATACGTTCAAATCCCATATTGGAGAAACATAATATTGAGAGAGCCTTCTTAAGCTATAAAAGGAGGACTTGTTCATCTTTATCTTACATTCCAAAAATTGCCTATCTTTTTTGACCCTTCAAATTCTCTGTCTCCTCTACCCTGCCTCACTTCATCTCAACCATCTATTTATGTGAGACCCAAATAAATGGATGGTTGAAATGAAGTGGGACAGGACAGAGGGGACAGAGGATCTGAGAGGTCAAAAAAGATAGGCAATTTTTGGGATGTAAGATAAAGGTGAAAAAAATAAATGGATGGTTGAGATGAAGTGAGACAGGATAGAGATGACAGAAGATCATGTCCCCTTTTTTGAAGGCAAAGATTTCTTCTCTCTTTTTGTAATATTTTACTTATATTATTTCCTGAAAAATAGTGAAATATCAATTTAGTAGTGTTGGAGAAAGTAGGGATAATTGGCTGAACTTTGTTAAATTTTGGTGCTCTTTATTTGTCTATTTAATAGCTATTGTCGGGTATATCTGTAGTGAATAATTGTGCTATTAACTTACATGTTTAAGAAAATTCTGTCTGGAGATTGAGTTTTAAGTGGATCGTTTATGACCTCTCCAGTTTTTTCCTAGGAATTTATTTGATATGATTTTTCAGTACAATCGTTCACACTTTATTCACCTAGGCAATAGTGTTCAAGGTGAATTTGTCATTATTGGTGAAAATTAGCCCGAGTTTTACAACAATTGTTATCAAAGCTAAGGTTTTTTCTTAATATGCTCTGTGGTTTTGCAGCGTAGTCTCATCTTCCACATAAGAACAGATTTTTCCTTGGGTTATTAAGATTCTGCATTGATAGCTATTGAATAGAAATTATAGCAAAGATTATAGAAATCAAAGATACGATTGCACCAACCACATCGACAGCTTCTACCTCGTCTATTCTAGTAAGGACTGCTATGAAAAATACAAGATTTGCGGTGAAAATTTTTGATGGTACGAGTCATTTCGGCATGTGGCAAAGCGAGATTTAAGACGCTCTTTTTTAGCAAGATCTTGATATAAGAAACCAGATGATGTTCAGGAGAAAGATTGGAAGACTATAAATTATTTGGCGTGTGGTACAATTCGATCGTGTCTTTCCAAAAAACAAAAGTATGCTTTCTCAAAGGAAACTTCTGCATCTAAATTATGGAATGCATTGGAAAAGAAATTCCTGAAGAAAATTAGTTAGAATAAGCTTTGGACGGGTCGGCCTTATTGGGCCTGGGCCGATCGGTCCATATGCTTAAGAAGTCCAGCCCAAGCACGGTGCGATATCTTCGTTACTAATCGACGAGACGACTTTCCATGCAGAGATAGAGATCTTCCCTATCTTCCGAATCTGCATGATCTATAGGATACTCATGATCTACGTAATCTCCGTAATTACCCTGATCCTAACAGCCCTCTCATATATAAGGTAAAAGCTCATCACGAAAGAGGTACGTAACCATAAACCTAGCCGTTTCTCGTCTTCTGCAACC
>JAOSBP010000008.1:7582400-7601125 GCA_027563825.1 Erythroxylum mucronatum | reverse complement strand
ATAATTTATTATTAATTATATAAAAATATTAATAATAATTATTTAATATATTTCATTTTATTTTATTCTATGTGATTTATATATAAAAATAATTTATTTATATTTATATTTATATTTATATAGAAACATATACAAACAATTAAAGAATAATTTTTAATATATTTTCTATTTTCATTAATAAAAATTTTATTTACTTTTATTAATTATATAAAATATTATTATTAATTATTTAATAAATTTTATTATATTAAATTTTATTATTTAATAATATTATATATATATAATATTATTAATTATATAAAATTATTCTTTAATTGTTTGTATATATTTCTATATAAATAATAAATAAATAAATTATTTTGAAATATAACTTTTTATTTTATTATTAAATATATATAATTTATTATTAATAATACAAAAAATATTATTATATTATTATTATGAATTGGTCACAGTTGGTATTAAGAAGAATTATTAAGGGTATATTAGATAGTATGTATTTATTAGTTTACATTCCATCCTAAACCTTCCGAATCAGAGGTTTCTTATTTTCACTGTTTATGATGGAATGGAATGTAACATGAAACCCTCCACTTTCATCTCATTCCATTCCATTTCATTATGAAATCCTCAACCAAACGATAAAAGTGTGCTACGTTTCATTTCCTTCCATCCCTAACCCCTCAACCAAATAGGGCCTTAGTGAAGTTACAGCTGCTTTATACAGTCATAAATTAAGAAGGAAGATAAAGGAAGAACGTACAAGTGGAGTAGCTGAAGCTTTGGTAGTCAGAGGCCGTTCGCAGAGCCAAACTAAAGGAAAGAAAGGGAGATTGAAGTCAAGGCTCAAATTAAACAAAGATAAATGTGCCTTTAGTCGGGAAAAAGGGCACTGGAAAAAGGATTGTCCAAAGCTGAAGAATCAAAACAAACCTGATAAGAGAAAGGTTGTTGCCAATTCAAATGTTACTCAGTGTGAAGATACAGACTCAGATCTTTCATTGGTTGTTACATCTTTAATAAGCCCTTCAAGTCCATGGCTGCTCGATTCAAGCTGTAGCCATCACATGTGTCCCAATCGGGATTGGTTCTCTGATTTTAGAGAGTTAGAATGTGGAGTTGTTTATACAAAAAATGACAATTCCTGCACCACAAATGGGATTGGTTCAATTTGCTTAAGGAATCACGATGGAACAATTAGGACTCTGACAGATGTCAAATATGTGCCAAGTTTGATGAAGAATTTCATTTTTTTGGGAGTCCTAGAATCAAAGAGCTACACTATAAATGTAGCAAATAGAGTAATGAAAATCATATCTGGTGCACTTGTGGTAATGAAAGCAATTCGAAGAAACAATAACGTGTATTATTACCAAGGTAATGCAGTTACTGGAACAGCAACAACAGCTTCTAATGATGATCAAGAGATAGACGCAACTAGGTTGTGACATATGCGCTTGGGACATACAGATGTTTTGAGCTTTTTTACAATAAGGCAACAACTCTCAAATTTTTCGCACAGAAATTTCTCGCAATAATTGCTAAGCTCTTGTAATGGTTTCTCTATATTAGCAATCTTCGACTTCGACTCTTATTTATAGCCTTTGTTTTCAACTGCTTCTTGATAACTGCTTCTTGATTCTTTAAAGAAACGGTTATTCAGTTGACTCCTGTAACTAACTCAGACTGATGCTTGCGTCTGCTTTCTAGCGTTTGCTTTCTTGCGTCTGCTTTCTAGCGTCTGCTTTCTACTTAGCTTCCATCTGCTTTTCAAATAGCTTCCGTCTGTTTTTCATTCATCTACTTTTCTACTTGGCTTCCGTCTGCTTTTCAAATAACTTCCTTCTGTTTTTCATTCATCTGCTTTTCTACTTGGCTTCCGTCTGCTTTTCATTCGTCTTCTTTTCTGCTTGGCTTTCGTCTGCTTTTTTGCTTGTCATCAAAATTATCATTTGTAAAGTCATTTTGACTTAACAATATGAACAATGAGCAACCAAGTCTAGCTAATGTCCAAACATGTATTGATTGTCATAAGGAAACACCAGATTTTTCATTGTTTTTGTTATTCCAAAGAAAATAAGATCTAAAATAAGTTCCATCTATTTTAAAATTATTATGATCAAAGTGGTCATTGCCAATTAGCGTGATTTTTGATGCATTTTAAACACAATAAAATAAGAACCATGAAATACCAAAATTTGTGAGACAAATAAGGAGATTCTCATATGCTTGAAGAAGAAACAAAATGCCTGATCAGTGAACAAAATGAGAAACATTAGCAATTGATCGAGTGACAGGGAATTGATGGACGGAACTGTACGCAAATCTTTGAGCTAGCTAATTATATGAGAACATTCGCAGGCATGAAGCTTATTTAAGTGGAGATTAAGGAAGTTTCCGAAGTTTCTTGCATTAACTCAAAGATAGACATTAATCAACTCATTTACTTCAATTGTAAAAATAAAAGTCAAACAAAGTGAGAGGCTGGAAGACTGTAAAGTTTGGTTATTATGGGCACTTCTTGAGGACGTCTAGAAAGTAAAATGAGCTTAACAAAATATTGGTTCTTTGATTAAAAAAATGACATTTTCTTCTTGGATATGGCACCCTGTGACCTTTCAGTTCTTATTTTGTTGAATCTACACTACAACAAAGTTGATTTTTAGTTACAAAAAAACATAGCTAATATTTAAAAAAACGTTGCCTATAGTTTTTAGCTACGTTCTTGTTTCGTTGTACAAAATGTCGTCAAATTTCTGTAGTTGGAAACTATAGGCGACGTTTTCAAAAATCCTAGCCAATAGTTTTTGGCTACATTTTTTTCCTTTGTAGCTAAATACTATTAGCTACGTTTTCATAATCGTAATCAAACGTTTTTAGCTAAGTTTTTCTAAATGATTTTAGCTACATTTTTGAAAAATGTAGCTAAATTTTACACAACGTTGCCAAATGTTATTTGCTATGTTTTACACAATGTAGCCAAATATCATTTGTTGTGTTTTTAATAATATTGTGATATGTTATTTGTTACATTTTTAATCCATGATATTTAACAATATGTTTTGTATATAATATATCTATATATTTTTATTATAAATTTATTATACAAATAAATCGTATATAATATTATTAATTCAAAATATCAACAATTATATATAAAAAATAAAATATCATTAAATTATACTAACAAAAAGAATATTCTTCTTATGCAATATATTAATGATAACTTTAACATTGTGACGATCATTAGAGTTGCTAATCCTCTATATTGCTTTCTGTAAGTTAGGTGCCTTAAAGCTTCAATCATTTGGTAGAACACAAAGCAAATTGTGCCTAGGACTGTGCTCCAAAGGATATATTGTTGTTCTTTTTACAAACTTTTGATGATCAAAAGCAGGCATTTGGAAATTGGAAACTGTTGAAGACTTTCTTTTAGCTCGCTTCTGTCTAATGGAGCAGGCACGAAGTGAGTCTTCAGATCTTGCTCCTGTCCTCCTGCAAATAATATATAAGAGGTATGATACAGATAACAAAGCAGCTTTTTTTTAATAACAAAGCAGCTTTTAATACATATAGAATTTTAAAACTTAATATTAATCAAATTGGAAGTAGAATGACTTGAGCAATAAAGCAAAATAAAGATACCTTAACAATTTCTTTAAGGCAATTCTAGCAGTTCTAATTGTATCTTGGCTTGGCACCCACTGGACTACGATCTTTGTATCATATCTCATGGAAGAATTGATTTTGATAAGCTAACAAAAAAATATAATAAATAATGTTAAATAGCATACAAGAGAATCTTTTCATGTAGAACCTAAGATGTTTATACTAAGACATATTTAATAAAACATCTCTTCTTTATATAATATGAGTACAAGCTTGGCACTAATCATTTAATGCTTTCCTAGACCTAACACACTCAATTCCATAGATATGCTCATCGGGAAAAGTTGATAAAACTTGTCGGTCTTATAAATACAAAACTTGTGCATGAAAATCTTTTGGAGACATTTATAATCGAAAGAGTTATTCCATTCTTTATATCTTGGATCCACTGTGATACCATACATATCTACTTTCTCGAAAACAGAGAGAGAAAATTCAAGAGCCTTCAATCCAATTCCCTTTGCTGCTGATCCAAATGATGTACCTAACATTAAATATATTGGATTGTTTATTGGAATTTCCTGCACAATAGAGACATACAGATTTAGAAAGTTAAGTTGTCTAAGGGATAAAGGCAAAATAGGATTTCATAACATTTGATAAGATTGACATTTCAAATATTGACTTAAAACAAAGAACAAATAGTACATCCTTTGTCTGGTTAGTCAACTCTATCAATTAAGAAACATAGCACCTTTGATAAAATGGAGCACCAAACGGGAAACATAAAACTATAATTTGCAATGGCATAATTATGACAAACACAACTACTATAACCATAGTCAGGTCATGCCAATAAGCAATAATCCTAGTTATATATGAACAAAACATCAAGCCTACAAAATCAATGTCAAAGAAAAAAAATTGAAAACCTTTAACCAATTAATAGCCTTTGTATCCAATGTACAACTAAATTTCAACATTGAAGAAATGTCATTGTTCCATTTGCATCAGCTGCTTCCACTTCCATTTCATATTGAGAAAGATAAAACCTAAGCAAATAGATTATAATGATATAACGACACAAACCCGAATAATCTTGCTCATGATACATGTATTGTTGTTTTGATCAGCAAGACCTCCTTCATTGTTTTTGCAAGATTCAGATGATAAGTGTTATTTTAGTATGATGAAAGGCCTTGTAAGAAGTGGACTAGTGAACTTAGCATCCAATTCGACAACTTTATCAATATCTTTGGCAATCCTTGATTAAGGAGACAAAATGTACTCTTCTGGCCCTCGTATTTCGTAAAATTATGCCAAAATAAACTAATAAAGTTTAACATATACTGCTTAAGTGAAACAAAGTAGCTAAGGTTGACTAAAACATATATAAACTTATTAAACTGAATTGGGGTGCCATTCTCCCTCAGAACAACATCATAATTGTCTATTTCCTTTCCAACTTTGTTTTTAGGAGATCTCCTGAATTACCAATGGTGGCACATCAGTCAAAATGCCTTGGCATATACAGTGGTATTTTAAGAAGTACTAATGTCCATGTATAAAGCCTTGTTCTCACATTGGTTGCAAAGAAGAAAAGAGTAAGTTTTTTTCACATTTCACTTTTGATGTACCAAATAATGTCAAAAAGGTGGAGATTGTTAAGATATTTTATTTTTGGTATTATTTGTATTTTGATATATATATTTGGTATATCTTTTGTGATAAGAAAGTTAAGTTGGTATAGAATTTTACTATCTTAGAATATGTAAAATTTTGGAAGTTAAGATCTTTGTGGAAGGAAAGAATCTTATATGATATCAAATTCTAAAGAAGGGAGGATTTGTTGGAGATAAACTAGTAGTCTATCTATCGATTTTTGCAGTTGCATTTTTGGTGTGCTTTCGTGATTAATTAAATGTTCTTATGATAATTTTCGTGGCTACTATGCATGGGCTTCTTCAGTGATCAATTAAAAAGGTTTCCAACAAATTTTTGTTAGACAACTTCCTAAGATTATAGTATAATGCAACTGCACACATAGGGGAGTTGTTCTTTGACTCAAGTGTCTTTTGTTTATGTTATTCTTGATTTAATTACTTGAGATTTATTTTTAATCATTGAATTCATTCGTTGTTTCAAAATCCTCTATTGAGGTTAGCATGAGATTATCACGTTATTGAGTGTGAAATAACTTTCAAGAGTGTGAGTATGAGTGGATAGCGTCAAAGAGTGAGTGGTGTCGGCTACGTAATAGCATTATGTAAGTCTATTGTACTACAGTGAAAGTTGATTAATCTAGGTAAGGCCCCACAGAAGTAGGCCGAGTGTGTTGAACTGCGTTAACAAATTCTTTATCTTGATTTATTTGTTGCGTACTAAATTTTTCTACTTGTGATTATATTTTGGAAAATGTTAGCTACTAATCCAGTTACTTTCTGATAAGCAATAGTCAGTTTCAGTTTAAAGCAACCATGGTAAAATAGGATTTTTGCAAAACTTCAACCTCAAGTTTTCCAATTGGTATCAAAGCTTGGTTCGCTTAATCAAAAATTGGTGTGTTAAGTTAGTGTAGACCGGTGTTCCGTACTCATAGCTACTAGAGAAGGGGTGTCAATCACTAGGCCACCTTTACTAGATGGCTCTAACTATCCTGCTTGGAAATCAAAAATGAAAGTGTTTATTCAAGCACAAGGGACTAAAGCCTGGACTTTTGTGCTAAAAAATTGGACTCATCATATGATTACTGATGAAAAGAATGAAGCGGTACCTAAAGATTCGTCTGAATGTACCAAGGCTGAAGAAGAGGTAGTGCTTGGTAATTCTCAAGCAATATATGCAATGTTCAGTGTTGTAGATGAATGACGTTTTAGTATGATATCAGCTTGTGAATCAGCAAAAAAAGCTTGTGATACATTACAAACCATACATGAGAGATCAAAATCAGTGATAGCGTCAAAACTTCAAATGTTGGCTACTAGATTTGAAGAGCTTCATATGAAGGAAAGTGAAACTATTAGAGATTTTCATGAGTGACTATGTGATATCACAAATCAAGCACATCAATTTGGTAAGAAGTACTCAAATCTGAAACTTGTCAAGAAAACCCTGAGATCGTTGCCTCCTAAATTCATACCAAAAATTGCATCTATTGAAAAAGCTCATGACATCAATGAGTTATCTGTAGATAAGGTAATTGGAATTCTCACAAACTTTGAGATGAATCTGTTGAGAGATGAGCGTGAGAAGAACAAAGGAATAGCATTTCAAGCTGAAGTTGCTAAACATGTGCATGATTCAAGAGATTTAGATGAAAATGAAGATCTGGTGGTGCTAAGAAGAAATTTTAACAAGTGGTTGAAGAAGGTGAAAAAAAGATAGACTTGAGTTTAGGCAGAATGGTTGGAGTTCATCCAAGAATAACTTCAAATAGTAAGTAAAGGCTCAAAAAGGTGAAAAAGGCAAAGAAGATATAATGTCATGAGTACTGTAAAGGTTTCAGGAATATCCAAGCGAGTGTGCTAACACTCCTAAAAGGAGATAAGAGAAGTCTTGCACTAGCACTTAGAGTGAAAATGAATATGAAAGTGAGTATGGAAACAAAGAAGAAATTTTGGATTATCAGACTGCTTTGGATGCTTTATATAAAGAAAGTCTAGTTGCTTGCTTAGTAGCAACCAGTGAAGAAATTGACGATGAAGTTACAAATATTTTAGTATTAAACTCTAATTCAGATAGTGACAACAATGAAAGTGACTCAGAATTCAAAAAGGAAGATATCTGCAAGACCTATGAACTAATTTATAGTAAACAGGTGAAGACATGTAAACAAAATGAGAAGTTAAAGAAAGAGAATTCTACTATGAAAGATATTATTCAAGATTTGGAGATGAAGTTATTGTCAATGAAAAATGAACTTGATGAAACTAAGCTAAAGTTGATCAATACAAAAAAAAGGAATAAAAATGTTGAATGGTGGCACCGAGAAGCTAGACGAATTGCTAAAAATTGGCAAAAACAAAGGGGATTTTCAAGGTGTTGGATACAAAGGTGAATGTTCTTAAGTGAATAATGATCAAAATGGTGAAGTTAGAATTGTCAAAGAAGTAAGATCACGTAAGCAAGGAGAAATTTAAAAAAGAAGCAGAAAGGTCATGCTTACATGTCACTTTTATAGTGTAAAAGGTCACATAAGGCCAAATTGCTACAAATTGCTACAAATGTTATTTCATAATGCTCAAAACAAAAAATCCAGTCATTCTTGGAAGAACTTTCAGCAACAGAGGTTATCAAAGCATATTTGGGTTAGAAAGAACCAACCTAAGCACTAGTGGCTCTTAAATCAATGCATGGTGCTTCTCACAATGAATGGTACTTTGACAACAGGTATTCAAGGCATATGACAGGTGAAAGAAGCTATTTGATGAATTATCAAAGTTGTATAAATAGTCATGTTACATTCGGTAATAGGAAGAAATAAACTGTGATTGGTAGAGGAACTCTTTGTGTAAATGGATTGCCTCATTTCAAAAGTGTGCTTCATGTTAATGGTTTAAAAGCTAAATTGGTGAGTATCAATCAGCTTTGTGATGATGAGTTGTTAGTCAAGTTCACTAGTAATAAATGCAAGGTGTGAAATCAATAAGGATATTGTATAGTAACTGGAAGAAGGTTGGTAGATAATTGCGAAATGGTGGAAGATTATGGGTTGCTTAAGATGTTTTAATTGTCATGTGTGATAATAAAAGCGCCATATATATCTCCATAAACCTAGCTTAGCATTCAATAACCAAACATATTGATTTAAAGTATCATTTTATTCGAAAGCTTGTAGAGACTAAAGTTGCAGCTCTTTCCTATGTATCAATTAAGAAGTAGCTGGCTGATGTTTTTACGAAACCTCTCGACTCCATCAGGTTTGAACTTCTTCATGAGGCACTAGGACTTTGTGCTTTACAACTTTGAAACTTATTGAAGTAAGTGTAAAAAAATAATTTAAAAAAGAAAAAAAGGCAAGGGCCCTATTTTTTTTTCTCTATTGCAGCCTTTGTCCTCTACTTGTTTGGCTTGTCGTTTTGATCATCATCGATCGTCTTTACACCTTAGCTTCCTCCGGCTACTTTTGGCATTGATTTATCCCAAGGGGGAGATTGCTTATAGCTTTTTCAGCTGGCATTTATCATAATCGTTTATTTTAAGGGAGTTTCCACTTCTCTTCTTCAGGTGGAGATTTTGATGTAACAAATAATGTCAAAAAGGGGGAGATTGTTAAGATATTTTATTTTTGGCATTATTTGTATTTTGATATATTTGGTATATCTTTTGTAATAAAGAAGTTGAGTTGGTATAGGATTTTACTATCTTGGAATATGTAGGATTTTGGAAGTTAAGATCTTTGTGGAAGGAAGAAATCCTATATGATATCGAATTCTAAAGAAGGAAGGATTTGTTGGAGATAAACGAGCAATTTATCTAACATTTTTGCAACTACATTTTTTGTATGCTTTCGTGATTAATTACATGTTCTTATGATAATTTTTGTGGTTGCTATACATGAGTTTCTTCGGTGATTGATTAAAAGGTTCGCAAAAAATTTTTGTTGGACAAGTTCTCAAGATTAGGGTTTAATGCAGCTGTATACATAGAAGAGTGTTCTTTAATTCTGAGATTTATTTTTATCTTTGTCTTTGTTTGTTGTTTCAAAATTTTCTATTGAAATTAGCATGTGATGGTCATACTATTAGGTATGACATAATTTTCAAATGTGTGAGTAAGAGTGGATAGCATCAAGGAGTGAATGATGTTGGCTCTGTAATAACTTTGTGTAAGTCTATTGTGTTACAGTAAAAGTTGATTAATCTAGATGAGGACTTCATAAATATAGGTCAAGTGTGTTGAACTGCATTAACAAATTTCTTATATTGATTTATTTGCATTAAATTTTTCTACTTTTAATTATATTTTGAAAAATCGCAGTAGTTAATTCAGTAGCAACAATCGGCTTCACTTTGAAGCAATCGGTACATAACAGAATTTTTGTAGAAATTCAACCTCGGGTTTTTAATATATACGTCTCGATGTTCTCTGCCGTGGCAGAATTGCTTTTCCTTATTCGTGTGGCCTCGTTCTCAATAATATAACGCTGCACATGCATTTAGCAAATATGTGTAAACCTTTGAGAATGACTCCTAGTTCTTTATAATGTGATAGTATACACTTTTGAGAATGACTAATCAAGTCATGGCTGCTTCTAATTTCCATATTCGAAGCTTGAGGTAATTTTATCACGTTGAAGAGTAATGCGATGCAATAAAACGAAAACCAAAAAAAAAAAAAACGAAGGACTCGGGAATCATCTTTAAGGCTCGATTACCAAAAAACACATTCCAACTGTCGGTCAAAGGAACAAGAAAGAGAATAATGGTACTCTTACTGTCTTACATGTAATGGCTTTTTATTAAGACTTTATCACCGTAGCCAATAAGCATTTATTTCTTTCATTTTCCACCACCTAATAAGAAGAACAACAAAGACTGACAGTCCTAACAGCACTCTAGAACACTAGAACCTGATGAAAACCTCATTCTACATACATGACTAATCACATTTCATAAAAGAACAACCCAGAAATGAGCCGAACCCAAGACTGTCGTAGAGAAGAAATAAAACCACGTGATGCAGATCAGACAAAACCAGGCCACCGCCTATCTGCCATCACTATCTAAACATTAACCCATTACGTGGTTCTTATCTTTGACGTACACGTGTCACTCTCTCAGCATTTTGGAGGTGAACCCTTAGCTGTAAAACCAGCTAACCGGAAACCGGCATTGGCAGGTTATCCATGCACTTGGAGCTTCTTTATATTAGTATATATAGCGTTTCCATCAGTCACTTGTTCAGAGTTTAAATACAATATTCTTCAGGGGACTCCATCAATTACAGGATCAGTAGTTATTACACTAGTGACAACTCATAGCCTTATTACAAGACTAGTTGGATCACCATGCCGCCGAGGATCCTTATCGTGGAACGAATAGTGGTCGGACGGGTGCAAGACGATGTCACCCATCCAAATGCACTCAAAGCCGCGTTGGCTGAGTTCATTAGTGTACTGATCTTTGTTTTTGCCGGGCAAGGGTGGACCATGTCTTTTAACAAACTTACCGACAACGGAAAGAACACACCCGCCGGAATTATTGCCGCCTCTTTGGCACATGGGTTTGGTCTCTTTGTTGGTGTTGCTGTCTCTGCCAACATCTCCGGCGGTCACGTCAACCCCGCCGTCACTTTCGGCGCCTTCCTTGGCGGCCATATTTCTCTTCTACGTGGCCTACTCTATTGGGTCGCTCAGCTTCTCGGTTCCACAGTTGCTTGCTTGCTCCTTAAATTTTGCACTGATGGCATGGTATAGTAACGAACATCATAAATTTGGGTTTGTCTTACATTCTTAATCTATACTTCCATAGTCTATGGAGTGAGGAGTAAATACTAGATATACCAACACTTCTAATATTATAAGTTGGACTAATACCTTCCTTTCCTCTTGAAATATGATAAAATATTGAATGATAATATAAGGTGGACAAGCGCGTAACGACTTTGTTTTTGACTAGGAGAATTGCAAGTCATGTAGTAAAATCAAGTTACTCTTTAAGATTTACTACTAAAATTCTTCCAATCAATTTTTACTAAAATGAAACCCTGAAAACTTGTGCAGACAACATCGGCTTTTTCCTTGTCGTCAGGGGTGAGCGTGTGGAATGCATTTGTGTTCGAGATTGTGATGACATTTGGCCTAGTGTACACTGTATATGCAACGGCCCTCGATCCCAAAAAGGGAAACCTGGGGATCATTGCACCGTTAGCCATTGGTTTGACAGTGGGAGCTAACGTTTTTGCTGGTGGAGCATTCGAGGGAGCGTCCATGAACCCGTCGGTGTCGTTTGGGCCGGCATTGGTGAGCTGGGATTGGACTAACCATTGGGTATATTGGGCTGGTCCTCTGATCGGAGGAGGCATTGCTGCGATTGTATACAGTTTGTTCTTCATTGACCACAACACTCATGAGCCGCTGCCAAGCGTAGAGTTTTGAGGATATAAGAGATGTTTTAGCTACTATGGATCTAATTTGTTAAAGCTTTCTGCTCTTTTCGTTTCGGATTCTATATAAAATAAGATGTTTTAATTGCACCATACATTGTATGTGTGACTTGATCAAACCTACTGTGGCAAATTGTGGTGACCCTTTGCTAATTCTCGCCATTGTAGAGTTGGCATGATCACATTCTGCAGGCAGTTAGGTTTTATGTTATGTTAATCAATGCACTCAAATTCAATTTATTTTTCGCTTATTTTACTTTCGGTTTGTGCCAACTCCTCTATACTTTCATCTCCTCGTTTATTTTATCAGCTAGACATATAGCCCAGATAGCTACACGTACTTCAACTAGAATACATGAATAAGCTGATCATGCAGTAAGCCATGAGTAATTTTCTTATACTACACTCTTTCTGCCAAGCCAGGCCATTCAAAGAGCACAAATTAAATGTCCATCAATTTAGTTATCATATGCTCGTTGGGTCTAAACACTCACATTCCACGTCCTTGGCTCATAAACTTACTTCTCCGCGAATCATATCCACATCGTCCTTGCTGTTCTCTTTACTTACTTTTGGCTGAGTGGTGGAGGACTTTTCTCTCCTCCTTTTTCCATGAACATCTATAGTTTGTACAACTCAAGCTTGATTGAAATTAAATTAATACCAATTTGAGCTCTTTTCAAGCTATGAAAAGCATGATAACTAAATTCTCGACTCTGAATTCTGAGAACAGTTAAATGCTTGCTGCAACCGTGAAATATATTCCAGTACTTCTCTGTTTTGGGTAAATTCTGGAGTCAGATTATGTATTTTCGTCAAACCTAACTGGCTATAGAAAAGAAGATCTGGTTGTGAAGCTTTGACAACTGCTAGTCGCCTTACGAGAGAATGAAAAAGAAAAACAGCCCCAAAAGACTGACGGTTGATGCTCTGCAATATGGTTGGTGAAGACTGTTAGTTATTAGCGAAGATCCTCAAAAGAATTGAGGAAATCTTTGATGTAATAATATTTCTGTGCAGCCCATGTGCATTGCAGAAGGATCTGATTGGCATGCATGCATGCCTTCATGTTCATGCGGAGCCGCGGAGGCCATGGACAGTGGTTTCTTATACGGAATTTAGACAGCAATTGGGACAGTGACCCTCCCATTTTCTCCACATGATTGAGCCTATGCTTTATTGCCGACTTTTGCTTGTAGCGGCCCCATGCAATAATAGCTAGCCCTCGACGACCTGCGGGAAAGTGCCAAAACAGAATTCGAACTTGTGCTTGTATAGTACAAGCGTTGCATGAACGAAACTATGTTTTTTTGAAAAAATTAATGAAGCTAATTGAAAGAAGATGAATGTCCATTTCTGGGTAGAAAATATGGGAAAAAAAAATAGAGAGCATTAAAATATAAAAAGGATAGTCAACTAAAGAAAAACGGAATTTTTATTGAAGTATAGAGTTCATTATACGTATTCTTTGGATAGCACGCAAGAAGTTAACAGACATAAATAGGGAAAGACCTTGATCTAGTGATAGGAAGTGGAATGGGCTCGAGCACCTTAAGCCGAAGCTCGTTCTCAACCTTGACTTTGAACTCCTTATATCAGTTCATCTTGAGTACCTTCAACTAAAATTAGATTCTTAATATAAATTTATTGACTTGAAATTAAGATAGTTTAGTTAATTTTTTTTATAATTAATTAAACATAAAAATTCTAAATATAAATATAAATTTAAACTTAAACTTAAACTTAATTATATTTTAATATTTTAATATAAATTTAAATTCAAGTACAATTAAACTATACTTTTGTCTAATAGATTTGACTCAAGCTTACCTACTCTTTTAGCGTCAGACTTAACTTTCACCTCTGTCAGACTATTTAATATGAGATGTATATTTGTCGACAAAATTGTGATACCCTAAACTTATAGAGTGCGGCTAACGTAAGATTTGAGGTCGTCAAATGTCGGAACCTGCCACAACAGACACAACAACGCAAATACACAGCCACCATGCGCAGCCTGTAGAACCTGCCACAACAGACACAACAACGCAAATACACAGCCACCATGCTCAGCCTGTACAGAGGAAGGACAGTTAGTTACGATTCTTATGATTTTTTGTTTTTTCTATTTTCCTCCTCTTGTATAAAAATCGTGTACAACGTCTTTTTCGTTCAATGAAATAGAGAACTTTCTCTCCCATTCTCCTGCTTTTGTCGCTCTCCCATGTTTTGACATCAAAGAAACGTTTTTTTTTGTACTTACGTCAAAGGTAACGTTGATTTCTGCAATTTACAAATATGCCTAATCTTCTACAAATTTACAGACAAATACGTCAAAGGTAAAATTTATAGAGTGCGACTAATGTAAGATTTGAGGTCGTCAAAGTAACGTCTTTTTTGGTACTTACGTCAAAGGTAACGTTGATTTCTGCACTTTACAAATATGCCTAATCTTCTACAATTTTACAGACATGGCTATCCTTGCACAAGAAAATAGTAATATCTCTCAAATGAGAATATAAAGACCAATTCAACAATTACATCCTATTCAATAATTACATAATGTCACAATCGTAATAATTCTCAATCATCAAATATAATTATAAACATATAAAAAAGAATATTTCTATAAGTGCAAAAGCAAATGAATTTTCTTAACCATTAAAATAGGAAGACGACAATGCCACTAACAAAAAGATAATTTGGATAATACTTGTATATGTACATAAATGACAATATCAAAAATAGGAAAGAAAATAAGTCAATAATCCTGTAACAGTGAAGATGGATTACTCTTATTGATGTCCAACAAAAGTGAAGAACATTCTTTATCAATTATAAGAGAAATTAATAAAACTTTTTCATAAGTTAATAAAATAACATTTTGAAAATAATTTACCTAACATTTTAAAGTCACTAGAAAGGGAAAAAATCATTAAAAATATAGTTTTTCATTTTCTTTCTCAACATGCTAACTTTTTCATTCTTCGAAACAACCCTATTTAAACTAGGGTTAATTATATAAAAAAATCCTAAAGCTTTTACAATTTCTCAACCTCAAACTTTAAAAAGTAACAATTAAATATCTAAATTTTTATATTTTTTTTTCTGAAATATAGCCTGACATTAGCATTTCCGTTAATAGAATTGACATTGCAAATCATGTCGGATGTATTTAGTAGCATATAAGATGTCAAGTGTTATAGATTTACTGGTCATAATATTGTAAATTTTAATTAATCATTATTTGTTAAAACAATTTAAAATGAAAAAAATTCAAATGCTAACTTATCTGTTCGTGGCCACCCATCATTGAAATAAGCCAAGAAAGCCACTAACAAATGAGTTGGGGTAATAACATAGTCTTCATAAATATGTCACGAAGATATCATCATAGACCATGAAAACAATTTCCAGTTGCGTGGATTATGGTGATCTGGTTAGTTATACTTGCGTTGACCAATTAAGAATGTTATCTCTCTCTCTCTATTGTCCAACCTCATTCTCCTAGCAATTCTTGGGAAAATGAGAAATGAACAAAGATTTCAAAGGGAAATGAAAATGAAAATGAAAATTTGTGGAAACAGTAACAACAACATCAATAATATTAGAAAAAAGAAGAAAAAGGGAGCCATGAGTTAAGGAAGCAAGTTGGTGTAAGGTTCCAATCATACATCTCATACATAATATATATCAAATATACGCAACGGAAAATAAAACAAAACTTAAAAACGAGATACACTCATGTATATAGATATAGAAAATAAAAACATGAAATGTAAATATTTATATACCTTTCCGACAATCTCCTTCATTCTTTAATCTTCTTCGCGTTGGTTTGTCGTAAACCACAACGATCAACGTAAACCGTCTCTAATGAAAGTCCATACAAAGATAGAAGAATGAAACCTCACTAGGGGATGACTATAATTTTTTCTTTGTGCTAGCAAAGTTAATAACTCTTGTGAGAATCAGAGAGAAAAGAGTGTGTGTGTAAGAAAGAACTTTTCTTTTACTTGTGTCTTACACAAGTTGCACGAAAATGATGATTATTTTCTACCCTCTTTGGCCTCCCATAACTCCCATCACTAATGGAGAGTTATGGGAAGTTAATGGTCATGAATAAAATGCATTAATGGAAATTATAGAAAGTTAATGACCATGAATAACATGCATTAATAGAAGTTTTGGGAAGTTAATGACGATGAATAGTATGCATTAATAGAAGTTTTGGGAAGTTAATGACCAAATTGGCAGCCAACAACACTTGCTTCTAATCCATTCCATGCAACGTTTTCTACCACGATCACATCGCGATACAATCCCAAAATACTCTCTCATATCTTGAATCACCATTCAAGATCATTTTACTCATCCTTCTCATCTCCTATGTGCGTGACCCATTAGGTTCCCGGTTATGTTGGCTACTTGAATTAACACTTAATTCAAGTAAGTCAAAAGTGGTATCTAGCAACACGTTATAACCTCCAATTCACCAGAACCCTTCCATACGTAATGTTTCCATGCAATTCATCCTTTCACCATCTATATCCCACTTGGTTCAGAGTATGGTCAAAGTGTCAACTCTCACTAGACTGACTACGTCACATCTAGTCCATTTGATATTAGATCTTGTCCCAAGGATCTCATTACTCTATATATCATTGAAGACTCTCTTCATAATACATATCTACTTTGTCCAGAGACTTCCGAGTAATGACCCCAACAAGAAATCTTGGGTATCATCTCCTTCTATTAGGAGTGGTGAATCCTTTATTGGCCACTCAATTACCTCTGAATACCTCAAGTTGTACCCAATCACCACCCTATGAGTAATCCCTGAAAGGCACCGATGAATAGGGTCAAAACACAGGATCAGTATCTGAGATATCCTTGAGCACCTCAAGTCAAAGGATATTTGCACTATTGCTATGATGAGACTATCATTGACACTGGAATAGAATATCCATATGATTGTCTCATAGTAGGTCAATCCAATGTACTTACCACCCTTAGTAAGTATCCATATGTTAACTTTAAACAACTCATGTCTACAGCTTATGAGATATACTGTTTGATCTAATCAAGGAGTACAACATACGCTAGTCTATCTGGATTAATGATATCCTATCTCATTAATCCTATGACTAGGAAAAATTTAGATACTAACATAATTACACATGATAGAAATCTCATTATCATGATCTCATGATATGTTTTGTATCAAGGACTTCATTAAATCAATTTAAGATCAACATCAAATCCATAAACATATGAATATCGAAATAATGAAAAATGCCTTTATTAATCATAAAATGATTTGTATAATAAGTGCTAAAGATGATTGCCTTTAGAGCACTTCTCTAATATACTCCTACTTGCACTAAAACCAATCGCCTTGATATCTAATACCATAGGAGTGTATATGTGACACAAAACTCTTTTGGAAAATAGGCTTAGTCAATGGATCGACTATATTATATTCGATTAGAACTCTCTCTATCTTGACATCATTTCTACCAATGATCTCTCTAATCAAATGGTAGCGCCTGAGTATATGTTTGGACTTCTGATGAAACCTTGGTTCCATCACCTGCACTATAGCCCTGTTGTTGTCACAATACAACTTCAATGGGTCAGCGATGCTCTGAACAACACTAAGCTCCATGATGAACTTCTGGATCCAAACTGCTTCCTTTACCGCCTCTGAAGCTGTAATGTACTCTGTCTCCATCGTCAAATCAACAGTAGCGTTTTATTTGTAACTTTTCCAACTGACTACACCACCATTCAGTGTGAATACATATCCAGACTGAGATTTGGAGTCATCTTTATCAGATTGAAAGTTGGCATCAGCATACCCGCTTACCACATGATCACTTTCTCCATATTCCAAGAATATATCTTTAGTTCTTCTCAAGTACTTAAGAATATTCTTGACAACCACCTAATGACCCTCACTAGGGTTCGACTGTTATCTGCTCGTACACTTAGAGCATACGATATATCGGATCTAGTACATAACATAGCATACATGATTGATCCTATAGTCGAAGCATAAGGAATCAAAATCATACAAGTCCTCTCATCTTGTTTCTTTGGACACATAGATTTAGAGAGTGTAATCCCATGTATCATAGGAAGATAACCTCTCTTGGACTGCTCCATGCTAAATCTCTTTAGCATCTTGTCTATGTATGTAGGCTGAGAAATACCAAACAACCTCTTAGATCTATCTCTATAGATCCTTATCCCCAAAATATAAGTTGCTTCTCCAAGATCTTTCATAGAGAAGTTCTTAGCTAACCAAATTTTGACTTATTGCAAAGTAGAGACATTGTTTCCTATTAGCAATATGTCATCTACATACAGTACAGGGAACATGAATGCACTCCCACTAACCTTCTTATACACACACGACTCATCTAGATTTTATGAGAAACCAGACTATTTGATTTTCTCATCAAATCGGATATTCTGACTCCTAGAAGCTTGCTTCAATCCATAAATAAAATTTTGAAGCTTGCATACCTTTTCTCCATTCATGGATAGTTTTCCATTAAGGAAAGTTGTTTTCACACCTATTTTCCATATCTCATAATCATAATGAGTGACAATGGTTAGGAGTATCCTAATGTATTTAAGCATAGTTACTGTGCTAACCGTTTCGTCATAGTCAACACCTTGCCTTTGACGATAACTTTTAGCTACAAGCCTAGCGTTATGGGTAACTACATTATCCTCCATGTCAGTTTTCTTCCAAAAAACCCATTTGTACCCTATGAGTTTTATCCCTTCGGGTGGGTAAACCAAATTCCATACTTGGTTTTAATACATGGAATCCATTTCGAATTTCATAGCTTGAAGCCATTTGTCAGATTTGGAACTCTTCATGTAACATCCCACCCTTGACGGGAAGGGTAGAATAGTAATTTAGCAAAGGATGAGAGTGACTGGGACTAATTAGGATTGTTCATGCATACTGGTATTTGTGAACAGTGAATTTTTGC
>JAOSBP010000008.1:7567642-7582300 GCA_027563825.1 Erythroxylum mucronatum | reverse complement strand
AACATATTTTTCAGGACCGAGAAGAATACCCCGTTAGGCCACGGGCGTATAACAACCGCATGTGAGTGAGAGAAGAGTTCGGGATCAGTTCGCGTCTGCATTAATGTCTACTAAAATTTTATTTTCTAAAATTTTGTACAAATGATTAGGTCAAATTGTAAAGTCAACGAACTGCAATAATTTGTATTCATGAAAAGGGCCCCCATGGTCATTGTATTTACTGTTGATTATGTAAGTTTATGATTTTTCCGCATAGTGTATGTTTGTGTTTTCAAAAAAATTTATACTGAGTTTTGAATGAGTGATGTAGCACGCCACCCTCGCAGGGTACGGACTCAGATATCACCATCGATGTCGGGTTCGGGTCTTGCGAGAGTGGGGTGTTACACATAGTGGCTAGCATAATACAACTAGTCATCTCACTATCATTGAGATGCTTCTTATATGCCCCCCAATCATCATCAGAAGCATCAACAGCAGGGAGATCGGGAAGTGGTTCTTCCAAGACATAACCAAGCTTCTCAGACTTGAGAACTATTCCCAAGTTCTTGAGCCAGTCGAGGAAGTTTGGTCCAGTCAACTTGTTCACTGCCATCAATGATCTTAGATTCACACTAGTACTCATGGTGTTGACTCCGGTAATAGCAACCTTTCGTCAAAGAGAGAAAATTAGAATGTACTTAAATGCATGTCTATAAGGACTTTAATAACACGCATTATGACTCCTATTATTTTCATAAATTCATAATCCTCAATATAAATCCGAGAGAACTCGTAGAGAAATTATCCTAGTGGGTCAATATCCAATATCTTTAAGAATGACCTTGGGTTTGCCTAACAAGCTACTTTAGTTCAACCGGTAGGTATCGATCATACTAATTGCATCTCCAATGCAACTATCGAATCTAGTACTATCAACTGTTGATGTGTGCTCACTCATTGGGCTATCAACTCTTGACACGTGTACATCTAATATATACTACCCAACTTCGCCTCTGTCCACGTTGATCTTGGGTTTGCCTAATAAACCAACGCTTCTAGTTAAAACTGACTCATTAATTCGAACAAATTTGTGTAGAGTAGGGTTAGTTTTGCCCAACAATTCCAACTTTAAAAGGACTTTGGTTCTCACCATATTAAAAGAAGGCGTTAGTTTTAATATTCTAAGTGAGGGTTTGACTAAGGTCTTATCTAACTTAGATGGTCTTATACATGTAACTCATATATATATAGCCATTTAGTTATTTATAGTAACTAAATGTGTGTGTAAGCCCAATCTAACAATTAGATTTACTATCATCCTTTTACTAACTTAGCTAAAATTACTATTGTATGTTATTTCATTTGGAATTAATATTAATCTAATTATCATGAATGCCTAATTCCAGAAATTAATTCATAATTAATTTACCTTAAATCAATTATTTGATGTCCAAAATTAAATAATTTCAATTTTGTCACACATGCCAATTTTTCTAATCTTACTAGAAAAATATATTGCTTACTAAAATTAATTCAAAATTAATTTCTATAATTTTTCAAAATTTTCAGAACATCAAATCATCATTCCAAGCATCTCTAGGTCATTTCATGATGATTAAAATAATTTAGTAATAACCCAAAAATTATTATGATCACCGAAACACCAATAAGACACTAGCAATGACAAATATGACTTCTAAAATTTTTCTGTAAATCAAATTTTGAGAAAAATCATTTAGGCATGAATCAAACATCAAATTAACACATTTTTATTAAATAAAAATATTTTTAAGGTTCTGGAACCGAAATATAAACATATAAAAACATCAAACAAAACAGATCTTACAATTTCTGGAAAATTGTTTGATAAAATTATTGAAATATTTTTAATAATCCTAAAAAAGTACAGAGGCATAAACACATCCTAAATATGTTCACATAAATTTTCCAGAATCAAATTCTATGAAAATCATGTGTAACCTCATTAGTTTAGCCAATAGACATCACATGCCCAGCAGAAAGACAGATTTCATGCGTGTTCTAGTAAACTCGAAATTAAATATTTTAGTCACTTTAAAAATATTTTCAATCACATTTAATCATTCACATACCTCGTATGAATAGATTGATGAAAGAAAATCGTGAAAAAATTCTATAATTAATTAGGAACAAAACATTATAGGACCCTAAGTTGTCACATCTATGACAACGGTTTTCACATATCATGTATTCTACGTCTAACAAGGTATAAGATGGCTCTAATACCATTGTAAGGTTCCGAACGGAACCTTAAAAACGAGATCTACTCATGCATATAGATGTAGAAAACAAAAACATGAAGTGTAATATGTTTACATACCTTTCCGATGATATCCTTCGTTCTTTAATCTTCTTTGCGTTGGGATGTCATAAATCACAACGATTAATGTAGACCGTCTCTAATGAACACACGAAGATAGAAGGATGAAACCTCACTACTACAATTCTTTCTTTAAGCTAGCAAAGTCAAGAACTCTTGTGAGAGTTAAAGAGAAAAGAGTGTGTGTGTAAGAAAAAAACCTTTTTTTCACTTGTGTCTTACACAAGATGCACGAAAATGATGATTATTTTATGCCTTCTTTGGCCTCCCGTAACCCCCATCACTAGTGAAGAGTTATGAGAAGTTAATGGTCATGAATAACATGCATTAATGGAAGTTATAGGAAGTTAATAACCATGAATAACATGTATAATAGCATGCATTAATGGAAGTTTTGGGAAGTTAATGACCAAATTGGTAGCCAACAACACTTGTTTTTAATCCATTCCATGTAACGTTTTCTACTACGATCACATTGCGATACAATCCCGAAATACTCTCTCAATCTTGAATCACCATTTAAGACCATTTTACTTATCCTTCGGATCTCCTATGTGTGAGACCCATTAGGTTCCCCGTTATGTTGGCCACTTAAATTGACACTTAATTCAAGTAAGTCAAGAGCGGTATCTAGCAACACGTCATGACCTCCAATTGACCGAAAAGTTAGTGGTTTGACTACGAACCCTTCTATACGCAATGTTTCCAAGCAATTAATTCTTTCACCATCTATACCCCATTTGATTTATAGTATGGTCAAAGTGTCAACTCCTACTAAACTGACTACGTCACATTTAGTCCAAGTGATATTAGATCTTGTCCTAAAAATCTCATTATTTTTTGTATCATTGAAGACTCTCTTCATAACACATATCTGCTCTGGCCAGAGACTCCCGAGTAATGATCCCGACAAGAGGTCGTGAGTATCATCTCCTTCTATCAGGAGTGGTTAATCCTTTATTGGCTACTCAATTACCTCCTAATACCTCAAAATGTACCCAATCACTACCATATGAGTAACCCCTGAAAGGCATCGATGAATGGAGTCAAAGCTCATTATTAGTATCTGAGATATCCTTGAGCACCTCAAGACAAATGATACTTACACCATTGCTATGATGAGACTATCATTGACACTGGAATAGAATATCCATGTGATTGTCTCATAGTAGGTCAATTTAATGTACTTACTACCCTTAGTAAGTATTCACATGTTAACTCTAAACAACTCATGTTTACAGCTTATGAGATCTACTGCTTGATCAAATCAAGGAGTATAACATGTACTAGTTTACCCGGATTAATGATATCTCATCTTATTAATCCTATGACTAGGGAAAGTTTAGATACTAATATAATTACACACAATAGAAATTTCATTATCATGATCTCATCATGATTTCCTCCATGCTATGTTTTATATCAAGGACTTCATTAAATTAATTTAAGATCAACATCAAATTCATAATGTATGAACATCAAAATAATGAAAATTGCCTTTATTAATTATAAAATGATTTGTACAATAAGTGCTAAAGGTGATTGCATTTAGAGCACTTCTCTAATAGTTGGGTGAGTCATGTAGTGAGTCGTTAAGCTTTAGCCTGAGGAATTTACACAAGTGTTTAGAGGGTGAGTAAGTTGCCACCGATTGGCCTGCTTAGCCCAACATTGTCACCGATGAGGCTATTCAAGAATGGATTTCTCATAAAATTGATGCTTACAAGAGATGGATGTTTAATGTATTCAAGAATGTTTGTGACCACCCATTAATATTAATGGGATATGGATAGGAATTTTTTTCTGTCTTTTTATTGTCTTAATTAATTATAATTTACAAACTGATGACATGTAAATCTATAACGCTTAATATCTTACGAATCATTAAACATGTATGATATGGATTGTCATATCAGCTTTATTAACAGAAATACTAGCGTTGCGTTATATTTAAGAAAAATTGAAAGTTTGAATATTTAGTTGTCACTTTTTAAAGTTTGAACTATAACTGAAAAATTGTGAAAAGTTTGAAATTTTTTTATTAAACCTTAAAACATCATAAAACTCATATGAAAATATAAAATTTTAACTTTCTTCACCAGTATAAAATTTTTGGCTAAGACTAGGAGTCATCGCCTCTTACTACTACCTAGTACTCAAAATATATATTATCATTTCCTTCCTATAAAAATCACATATTAAAAGAAATCACATTCTAAATAATGTACTTTCATCACACAAATGTCATAAGGTGTAGAATAATCAATTCAACTTGTAAATTTTGAAAATGAAAAGATTATGATTCAAGGATTAACCATATCAAAAATTCTCTTGTAAATCCAATTTCAAACATGTATAGTTCATACTTATGATTATTTACAAAAATTAACAAGTCAAAACTAATAGAAACAATTAAACGAGATTCTTCAATCATAAAAATTATTTTAAATAGTTTTTTAAAAGATAATTTAAAAGAAATAGTTTAATCTCAAAATTATTTAAGAGAGTAATTTAATTACAAATAAGAGTTGTCAATTTAATTTATGTCACTTTCTTGTGAAAGTTTATAAATTATGTCATTAAAATTTAATTTAGTATCAAAATTAACCATGAATAAAAATGATTCTTACAATTAATTTACCAATATATTAATTGTCGAGGCATAATAATGAGTATTTTATTAATTCACAAAGAATTCTAAAATCTCAAACTAACTCTTTTTACAAAATGGCTCCACAAAAATTTTAAGAGACTAATTTTTTAATAATATCAAATATCAATTAAACAATAATACAACATCACAGAAATATAAATTGAAAAAAATATATCTTACAACATATCTAATCCAATCTCTAGTTGGTAGATTCAAGATTCCAATCTCCATCAATTTTTTTATACTTATATTAATTCATATATTTCATTCTCTTGACATATAGTCGAGCGTCAATTTAATTTAATACTCAGAAGTCCCAAAGAATTTCAATTTCTTTCCAGTATTACATTCTATGGCCTTATGCTTTACTTCATTTGCAGTATTACATTATATGGCCTTACAAAATTTTGGTTAATATAATAAGAAAAGTCGAATTGATAGATAAGAATGTGTGAATCCTTATTTTAATTTCGGTTTGAAGTGTAATATATAATATTACCTTACTTACATATCCTGGATCGAACGTGAAAGGACAAGAAACGAAGAAATTCAGAAAATACCAAATTTCGGTCTCCATAATTTCAAATGAACTTTTTGAAGCCGAAACGAGCGCGAATCTATTGTTGTCTTCATGGGAACTGCTCTTCGGGACGCATGTAAGGTCTTTCAACAGTTTTTTCAAAATATAAGCTCTCTTAACAGGTCAGAGAACCCTTATGATTACAATTGATATGAGCAATTGTAGGAGACCTTAACATTTATGTATAGTTTCAATATCTGGCTTACTCATCGTAAGCTCAATATAAGTCTGGTCGACACTAATTGGGATCTATTTTTTACACGAATTTCGACCCGTTGATTTAAATCATTTATTAGGTTACTTTATTAACTTTATCAGCATCAAATTATGTAACTTAATTGATAAGTTATTTAAAAAATCGAAAAATATGGATAAGTTATCTTTATCCATATTTCATAGTTGTCGATATTTAGTTTCTCACCCTTGTTGAGTTTAGTAGCAATGTTTTTTGAAGTAGTAGCTATTGTTGAAATACTAAGTTCTTACAAAAAAAAAGAAAATTATATTACACACATCACTATTATATAAATCACGTAAAGAGTTACTAATTAGATTAAATCGAAAGATCACAGATATGTTTAGTTATCATTTATACTACAATTGAGTACCAATTGTCATACTTTACATGAATTCGTTATGTACAACACATATCATATATGTTGTATAATATCAAGCACGTGTACTCGTAAATGAACAAACTACAAACAACTCATTACAACGAATCCTACATTAGTCACTAAGAAGCTTATTTTTGAGTATTAAATTCATAAGAATACTATATATGATTTTGGAAACTTATTTCTAAATTTGAGTTACGATATTATTAAATCTAAAATGTATGTAGAAACCATATTTAGTTAAAAGTCTAAACTTGTAGTCCAAATTTTGGTTCATATGGTATAGTTTTTCTAGAATCCAAAACAACAGCCCATACACATCCTAAGGCTTGATCCATCTAACCTCAAAACGCCAGCCCATATATCCATTTTGTGCTTATGCTTTGGCCCATCTAAGTGTGTACACACGTCTTAATAATGGTGCCCTTCAGCCTTAAGCAACGATTTCGAGGAGGAACCTCCACAGGCAGCAAGCACTCGGTCAATGGTGGCAGCAACAACAGATGGTGATGGTTGCAATCAGAGTCGCAGCAGGAGCACCATGCCGTTGGGGAGGCGTGTCACCTTCACCAAAGAGCGCCTAGGACGCCGTTCATCAGCAGCTTTTCCATCATAGGAACAGAATAGTTCACCGTCATCGACCAACGCCTTTTTGGTTCCTTATTATCTAACACATAATAATATGTAGATAAAGAATAAGATCTTTCATAATTATATGCATTATTAAAAACTATCACTTACTTGATGAGTTTCCACATATTAAAAGGATTTTTTTTAACACCAATATTTTTTTCTGAATACTATATTACTATTATCATCTTATCTTTTAGGAAGTTTAAACTATTTTATATTTTATATTTCCTTTCCATGTTATTTGTTTTCTTGTCCTTCAACATTTAATTCTCGACTTTTGATAGGTTTTGTGTTAATTAATTTATTTCATCATAGTCAACTATTGAGATCTGAGCTATCCAAGCTAACTTTGCCTTGCATCCTACTGCCCGTAACTTATGGAAAAGGAAAAGGTGGCACTTACCAATTATTTGCAAGCTGTGAGCAATCATCATTTCATTCCTTATCAGAGAGCAAAACTGCACTGGCTTAAGGATAGTGATCAATGCACTAATTTTTTATTTAAATCCATCTTTGCTCGACGCAACTTCAACAAAATCTACTCAATCTTATCTGCCACGGGTGCATTACTCTCGAAGCCTCAAGACATTCAAGATGAAGCTACGCACTACTTTACTTCTTTTCTAGGCTCAACTGCCTAGTCGAATGTCTCACCTGATGATCTGAGGTCGTCACTGAACTTGCAGCAAGTTTTTTCCCAAGATTGTGACCTTCTTACCCAACCTGTTGATGACAACGAAATTGAAAGACTAGTCTTTACTATAGATGACTCAAAAGCACCGAGTCCAAACGGTTTTAACGGCCATTTTTGAAACAGGCTGTTCGGGAATTTTCACCAACTGGATCCTCCTTTAAGGAAATCAACCGTACTTTTCTATGCATGATCTCTAAAACTCTCAATCCTTCTACATTTGGCGATTTTCAACATATCGCATGCACCAACTTTCTCTATAGGATTATCTCCAATATACTCGCTACAGGATTGAAGGGGCCTTATCTCCCTTGATTACTAACAACCAAGGAGCTTTTATGCTAGATCGCCACATTGGTGATAATATACTCATTGTATAGGAACTCCTTAAAGGATACTCTCGTTTCAATTATGCTCCCAACTGCACAATGAAAAATTAAAAATTGATTTCCATAAAGCCTTCATTAACATCAGCTGGGATTTCATATGGATCATTCTCCAAACCTTTGGTTTTCCTGCTCGATTCACCAACTGGTTAAAGCAATGCATCATTTCTGCCTCCTTAATTATGCTCATCAGCGTAATATCTACCAAATTCTTTAATGCAGCTTGGGAACTCTGTCAGAGGGATCCTTTATCTCCCTACCTATTCATCCTAAGCATGGAAACACTTAGTTCCATCATTCAACATAAAGTGCAGATCAATCTGAAATTCAAATACCACTTAAAATGTAAGAAGATTGCTCTTCTTAACCTTGGATTTGTTGATGACCTTCTTCTATTCTGTAGAGCTCAAATGTCTTCTGTCCATACCCTCGTGAAGGCATTGAATATCTTTAAAGGCTATTCTGGTCTGAATATTAATCTTCACAAGAGTCTTTTTATTCTCTCAAAAACAGCCTACGACATTCAACCTCCTATTGCACAAGCAACGGGTGTGCAATGCACCAACCCTCCCATTATGTATCTAGGCCTTCTAGTAGCTACCAAGCACCTTAATTATCATGAAAACTTACCCCTTATAAAACATATTTAACGAGGACTCTCTTTATGGGTAAACAAAAAGCTTTATTACGCAGGTAAACTCCAACTCATTAAATATGTGCTAAACTCCCTGCATATCTATTAGAGCTCCCATATTTTTCTTTCTCAAAGCATCTTCAAGACAATCGAGAGATTGTTTAAGAGTTTCTTGTGGTCACATCCGGATGGATCAAAAGGTCCAGCTAAAGTTCGATGGACTGACATCTGTTTACCCAAGGAGGAAGGAGGGCTAAACATATTTCCTCTCAAACTTACCAATCAGGCCTTGCTCCTGAAGCGATTACGGTGGATTTTGCTTGATAAATGATAAATGTGATTATGCTGGCTACATTCTTATTTTCTTCAAGGGAGAAGTATCTGACAAATGCATAAAAGGTTTTCCCATTCTCATTTTCTCAACTAGCTATTAACATTGCGGGATATGGTTAAAGATGATATCACTAGTCCAAATTATATAGATATCCTCCATTGGAAGGGTCACCCCATCCATTCCCTCAACAACAAACCACCAAGGCGCTCCTGCGAAGGCGATGTCCAAAGGCAGGCTGGCATAAAATCATCTGGAGCGAAGCACTCCCCCACGACTTTCCTTTTGCCTTTGGCTAGTTATCCAAAATAGATTACTTGCAGCAGACTTGCTGTTTTATTTGCTAATCAACCGAGTTTGTCCAATGTGTCAGCTCTAAACAAAATCCTGAAATCATCTCTTTTTCACTTACTCTTTCAATATTTGCATATCGGACATGATTACATGTCTTTGTAAATGGAACACCCCTAGTTGCACAGTGTCAGACATCATTGATAATCTCTTAGCTGGAACAGCCCGGTCATTACATCGCCGACGACTCTTCATTCTTATTTTAGGGATATGTGTGTAAGCTTATAGCAGGAGCGTAATCAGCGGCGATTTCCTAATCATTGTTCCACTTAGGAGTCCATTTAGTCAAATATAATTCGATAATTGCGTGAACTACTAATCGTGAAGAACATTCACCAACAATGCCCAGTTGCTGCATTAACATCCCTCAATCTCTGACCACATGATACTTTTATCGTTCTCGTATGTAACTGATTATATTTAGACTTTATTCCCTAAACCTTCGTGTAAGGAGAATAGAGGATTTACTCTTTACTTTTTTGTCAGTCTTGTAATTCTTTCAATTATTTTCTATTAATTCCATTTCAATTTTAAACAAACAATAATAAAATGCTAAATAAGGAACAAAGATTAATAAATTTATTTTATTAATCAAGAAAATAATTTTATTTATTATTTATTAATTCAATAAATAATTAATATTATTTTATTTATTTATCAAATTTATCTTAAATTTCTTATTGAATATTAGTAAAAATATGAACAATAAGAAATTAAGAATAAAATTCAAAATTTTATCCTAAAATATTACTTATTAATTAAAACAGAGAAATTTTTTATTTTAATAAAATGAAATTTGATTTAAAATGAATTTTTAGTATGAATTTTTATTTTTAGTTTTGGTATGCAAATTAAAGATTAAAAATAGCATTATTAAATAATTTTATTTTAGAAATTTAAATTTTTAAAGTACTCTTAATAGTAAATATTAATTAATCAAATTATAACTAGCATAATTGGTATCAATAACTAATATTATATAATCAAATAATTTTTATTTAATTAATAATGAAATGTTAAAAAATAACTTAATTGATGCGTGGGTCGATCCATCCGAAAATACGGGAGATGACCGATGCATGAAAACAAGACTTCCAGAACATCACAAATTAATTCATCAGACATACATCATAAGCTCCATCCTCCAGGATTCACGCGCAGAATGCAGAATTTGAGACAAGGTCAGTTGACATTAATAACTTGTCTTTTAGGTCTTTGGTGTAATTCTTCAAATTAATTAAACGAAGGAGCGGGTTTGGGCTCCAGGTGATGTGAACAATAGCTAGACAGACAAAAAGCTTAAAATTTCGAATCCATGGTTCAGGAGAGCCCCGGTGATCCATAGCTTGAGATTTGGCAAACTCATAACCACCTCACTTTCTTGTGCCTGTTAATGGAAGAATAAACCAACAGTCAACAGAATTTTCAAAGGAAGAGATGCTTTGAAACAAAGACGAAAGTGAAGCTCACGTTTAGAGTAAATGTAAATACAAATCTGTCAGAAGCCGTGGCCAAGGTAGAGCTTTGTAAGTCGAAGTTTGTCAGGGACTCCAGAGCACAACAAAGCGAGATTGTAACTCCTTCTCCCTTGTTGCATACCAATCTCACATAAAACACTCTTTCTTCCAGTTGAAACACCTCCATCTGTAAAAATTAAGACAACATTTCAAAACTGTTCAATTAAACTGGTCTTCTCCAATTAGTGCTCTTAATTTCCGTTTTGATATGCCGAAAAGTTTAAAGGGTCTACTAGGTCCTCCATTCAAATTAGCCAGGCCAATAGAAATGTTCAGGACTAGTTCATATCTTATACGTTCTGATAAGACACCTTGTCAAATTATAAGCATGGAAATTAAGGGCCGTCTTGAGTGTAATAATATAAACCTGAATGATCTTTTTGCACACTTGGTAGCCGTTGCTTCCAGTTAGAATTTTGTTTGTAGTTGTTGTTCCTCTGTATCTTTCTGAATCAGCTAAGGATGCTTCGAGACGGCTAATCTCATTCTTCAGTTTCTTTGCCTGACGTTGGAGATCTTGTACGTAAAACACTGCGTCTCCGATTATGGAGGCCTTGTCCATCTGCAGGATTTCACGGGAAAGAAGCTATAGTTAGTGTTGATTGCTTTAGTCCATAATGTCAACAAACTAGTGAAATGTTAAGAAAGGTAGTAATCATTAACGAAGCTAAACATTATTTAACGTCTAAATTAGCCTTAGAATGTACCTTAGTTATATTGGGAACAAGTGACCGTAAGGCGTAAAGTTTCTCCTTCATCCGACCCCTTCTACTTCGCTCCGAAATCAAAGCTCTTGATCGATCAGGTTTTGTTTTACTACGTGGTGTTGTTGTCATGGTCCCATTCGTTGTTCCTGAAGATTCTTCTTCACCGTCATTTTCTTCTTCCCCACCATCTTCTTCTTCTCCTCCTTTCATGTCCCTAGGGAAACTTGGCAATGTCACTGTGGCAGGATTTGCATCAGACATCATAGTACTAGATGCGTTAAAACCAAATGCATCTTCTGGCGTCTGACCAAACTCGTTTTCCACCAACAAGCCATCGAGAAGGTCACAATCGAAACCACCGAATTGGTCTTCATTTCCACCTCGAATTAAATCGATGAAATGATCAAAGTTGGCTTCGTCAATGAAGTCATGTAACTCGTAATCACTAGTAGTAGTGTTCACCAAGCAATTCCCAGCAGATGCTTCAACAATCCTATTCATTATTGTATCAGTTGGAAACTAAGAGGAGGATCTAGTTGAGTAGAGAATGATTAGACGTGTCTCGTTATAAATAGAAGGTGAGAAATATTGGTTTTTTATTATTAAATTTCAGGTATGAACGGAATAATAAGTCCGTGACGTTGGAATTACTATTAAACTATTAAGTGGCAGAGATTAGCTAAAATAATTGGAACTGGGTGACATTCAATTTGACCTTTCTAATTTTCATATTCTACAATCCCACAACTCGGCTTGGCTGTATCTTAGATTCTCTTTGAAATTAAATTATAGCTTTAAAGATAGAGACATAGCATCAGGAATATAGTTTTTCTTTCTATGTTACGTTCAATATATCTCAACCATCCTACCTCTCATGTCCTGGATTTCTTTACCACTTCCCATGTCAAGCAGATTGACTTCTAAAATTTTGACTTTTTTACTTTTAGGTTAAATTAGTTGAATTTTTCTTGGACTAGACCTTCTACTCTTTCGTAAAAATGAGTACAAAACTATAAATCAATTTCTCATATATGCATCGATAGTTTTGCTTCAAGAATAACTTTTGCTTTGTTTTTGTCTAGTTCAATCCCTCTGTGATAGACCAAGAAATCTATCCAAAAACGCATTTTAAGAGATTTAACTTTAACTTATGTATTATTATCCCTTAAAAGGCTTCCTTTATATTTTGGACATGGTTCATACTCCTGTTTTATTTAACAATAATATAATCTATATAAATTTCAATATACAACTTATTAGATCACGGAAGATAGAATTCATAGCTCTCTCATAAGTGGCTCCTACGTTCTTTAAGCCAAAAAACATCACGATCCATTCAAATATTCATATCGATCTAGGACATCTGAAAGTTGTTTTTGAAATATCATCTTAGCTTAAAAAATCTGATTATAACTAGAAAAATTATCCATAAAAGTAAGCAACCAATGCCTAGCCACTATATGAATTAAAGAATCTACAATTCACATCATGTACACATATTTGGGTATGAATGTATTCAAATCCTTGAGGCCAACGTAGACTCTTAACTTGCGATCCTTCTTTACTATAGATACAATTAGCTAATGACTTAGTATATACGGATGGTCTAATGAAATAAACCTTATATAACTTTTCAATCTCTTCTTTAATATGTAATTTAACTTCTTTGGACTAACGTCTAGGAGGTTGGAGATAAGGACGAAATTCTAAATTTATAAAAGTGTATTTTCTACCAACCTTTTACTCAACACTGACATCTTGGTATAGTCCTAAGTAAAATATCCTTCAATTCCTTCAGGGGCTCGACTAACTGCACTCTTATTTTTGGATCAAGATTCTTGTTAATAACAACCCACGAAATTTTCCTGAATTACTTAAATTTACTTCCTCAAGCGGTTCTTGATTTTAGGCTCTTAAAATAGTCAATCTTATTATGAGCAATTTTCAGAACCTCAACTTGACTCTCGTCCTCTACTGGGAATTCTTCTTCTTCAAATACTAGCTCGACATTTTCACACATTTTTAGTTCCATTGAATTCTCCATGATTTGATGCATTTTGAATTTGACTTTTGCAATTCTCACTAGTACCACTTCCCTCTGTGAAAATCTACTTATTAGGCTCCTTTATAATTGAAACCTTCATCGACTGATCAGTAGGTATGATGAAAATTATTTTTATGAAGATTTATGATTCTAAACTCATCATTTCTTCATCCTTGTTTTTCAAACACTCTCTACGGGATAACTATTAAATTTGAACTGGCTTCACTTGATCTCTATATAATTTTGCCTCCATTGCACCTACTTTAGAGCAGAAAGGCTAATAATTCACCTAAATAATTTCTACCTTGTTGCCTTTCCACAAGAGCAAAAGTTGATGACTTTTATAGGGCGAGGTTCCCCAAAGGTGGTCCCTTGCTTTTTCCAAACCTAGTGACAACTTTTTTCCATTGAAGTCTCCTCTTTAAAGTTTTAATTAACTGTAGCGCCCCCTTACCGTAGGGTATATACCAGGACGTCCGCAGGTCATTCCGGTACATATCCTACGACAAGAAGGAACTATGAACAAACACTACTATATTCCACATAGCATCATAACAATAAACATCAATATAAAATCACAACCTTTTGAAACTAAAATTTTTCCTTACTTCATTTCACCAAAAACAGAAATATATACAATTGTCATTGTTTACTGTCTGTACATCACTCCAAAAACTCTAGTACAATATGCTACTAAAACAAGGATAACATATCAGTCCTAACTAGGTCATCCAAAAATTCCCAGCTGATCGACCTATGAGCCATAATCTTTCTCGTCAAAATGATCTACACGGCTCGAACAGTCCCTCCGGAGCTAGGGATCTACTCTCGATCCTGAAAAATATGTTACAATTTTGGGTGAGTTTGCAAACTCAGTGAGAAATCATCATCGATGGTTCACCCAATTCATATAAGCAAATCACATAATATTTCACAATAGCATATTCAGAAGTACCACATGATTGTATTCAAGCAAATCACAAATGTATAAGGCATTCTTGCCTTTCACCCAATCAAATTACTTAATCAAATGCATATGAAATGCGTATGTGACACTTTCCCGTTTTATTACGGTATTGTGACCGAGCGCCTGAATTGTCCCAATATGGGCGCATTAATCGGTGAGCCTGTGGCTCTGAATCACTGTAGGCTCGAGGCCCTAATACGTTGAGC
>JAOSBP010000008.1:7531872-7552581 GCA_027563825.1 Erythroxylum mucronatum | reverse complement strand
AAAGTTAAGTAATTAGGGACAAATTGAATACAAAATAAATAAAAAATTATCTATTCACAAAAAATAATTAATTAAAACTATTTGAAAAATACTTTACACATATGCAAACTGTTCTAATTTTTCTACTAATATCTTAAGTTCATTTTGTTTCTATATCCATATATTTATGCTAGCAACGACTGAAAAAGATGACTTAAGCATACATTAGCAAGTACAAGAACTGAAATTAATTTGATGTTTAAAAATTACGTAAAGAAAATTTTGCGTGATCTCTCTAAATATTAATTTTTATGTTATTGTGTGAATCACATTAGTTAAATATTCATAAAGACATATTTTTAAATTAAATTGTTCGATATTTAAAATTGTAAATAATTAATTAAAAATTTTGAAAACTTAACATTAAAATAAAAAAGTTTACAACTATATATATTTATTATGCCGAAAATTATTGATATATGACAGTATAAAAGTGAAACCAGATAAGATAAGCTCCACAGCGGAGACCTTACTTGTGAAACTGACACTAGAGCATTGTTGAACATATATTACCTAAGACTAGGAAGACTCAAATCTTGTTCATTCAGCATTGTTGTTATGCTTTTAAGACCATACAAAAGCACTATCTAAATCAGACATTAAAAGAAACGGAGGGCAGAAAGGACCAAACAAGCCAAAAAAAAAAGATTCCACTAAGTCCTGGACCTGCGTTTTAGATATTGAAGTAACTTACCAGTTGGCTTCATGTTGGCTTTCAACACGTCAACTTCGGATGGGGAAAGCGGAAAGCCTATTTGGTTTGCTGTCGTTGGGAAGGCTGGACCTGCGTTTAGAAATCTCACTATTTTCGTAGAAATAGATATTGAATGCAGATATTAAAAAGACAAAAAGACACGAAGTAATATTACTTTAGGTGTTTGTTTTAGGTGTGAGGCTAGGGGAAGAAGCCAAAAAGACACAAAGTAATATGATGAAGAAGTCAAAAGGTAGAAAATTTGAATAAAAAATTTAATTAAGTGTGTAGTTTTTATCTCTCTATTTATGGGCTTTTATTTAAAAAAGTCATGGGCCTAAATAATAGTAGTCTTAATAAAAATAGATGGGCTCATATTTAAATTTTTATTTGATATCTTAATATATCTATAATTATTATTATTATTTTTGTCACCAATTAAATTAATGGAGAGTAAAATTTTAATTTTTTTCAAAAAAAAAATAATTTTTTTCAAAAAAAAATTAATTTTTTATAAAAAAAATTAAAATTAATTTTTTAAAAATACCGCCATTGTGTCCTAAGGTTACTAGTGATATCTCAAGATGTTATTAAAATTTTAATGAATATAATTGGTCCTAATAATGTTAATAAAGATTAAATTATATCCTTGTTAACACTTACGAACAACTTAAAGTCTATATATACTCAATTGAATTAATACCACTCTACTTTATAACATCAATTTGAGGCAAACTTTAAATCAATAGATCAAAAGATGGAGTTGATTTTAAACAATTTAGCTAAACATGAAATTGTAGAAGTTGTTGATAAACCTAAATAGGTTTGATGACATCATTTCACCCCTTACATGAAAATTGAGGTAAATTGAACATACAAGGTAATATAATTGATAGGCCTACCACTAGGATATATGTATGAGGAGTGATTCCAGTTAACCTAGCGAGAGATATCACAATAAGGCTACTAACCTTCTTACAAATTACCCACAAGCATCCAAAAGCTAACGGATAAAGGCCAAGGTTTTTATGGAAACATGGTTAGGGATCATGATAAAACGGATATCATAAAATCGGTTAAGATCACAACTCCTAAATTTAATAGTGTTATGGATGGTAATGTATTTTATGATAGGTTCGTTTTTATTTAAAAAATATTTAGATAGGTATGATATGAGTACTATTGAGCATATTTGGCTTATTAAAATGAAATTAACCAAGTCTGTTAAAATACAACAATAATAACAATATTCTAGTAAAAATTTCGTTGATACATGGGATTTGAAAAGGTTCAATAGTATGCAGCCTTACCCCTAACTGATAGAGATGTTTTTTCGAACGACCTACATGAATAAATAAATAAATAATAAATAAAACATATATAATAAAATAGATAAAACAAATAAATACTTAATAATAAAATATAAAATAAGTAATAAACTAAATAATACGATAAAGATAGACAAGGCATAAATAATAATAATGATGATGATAAGGCTAAGTACGAAAAAACTTGAGCTAAATCTCTAAGAGATAAGTACTACATATTTAAAAGTTTAGGCTAAATATAAGAGGAAAATACTTAAAGACTTATAAGAATGACAAAAATCTCTTTATGAGAGATTCTTTATCTATATCACAGTACGTTAAAGTTTTCTATTGCAGATCATGCTCTCGGTAAGTTATAGCAGTGTCATATCAGTTTTTATCACCTTCCCTCAATTCTTCTTAGGCCTTTCTTTTTGTTCCTTTTACAGTCTTTAAGTATAATCTTCTTGCACCTTCTCACTGAAAAGTCTAGGTGTCTTCTCTTAACATGTTATGTCCAAACCATCTAAGCTTTGTATCTCTTAATTTTTCAATAATATTAGTCACCCTTAATTTGTCTCTTACCATTACATTCCTAACCTTATCTCTTCTAGTAAGATTGCACATCCAACTGAGCATCCTCATCTCTGCCACCATTACCTTATGACTATGCACCTGTTTGATGAGCCAACACTCTGCAACATAGAGCATGGTTGGCCTAATTGCTAAACGATAGAATTTACCCTTAGGCTTGTGTGGTATTTTCCTATCACATAAAACTCCTTATGCACTTCTTCATTTATGTCACCCTGATTTGATCCAATGAACTGTGTCTTATCAATCTCTCCATTGCTCTGGATAATAGATCTTAGATATTTAAAACATTACTTTTATGGTATAACTTCTAAGTCAATCTTTATCTTCACATCAATAGTCATCCTATGCCTTGAAAAGTTACATTATACAATCTTAGTACTACTCAATCTAAAACCCTTCTACTCTAACTTATCCCTCCAAAATTCAAGCTTGACATTGACGTCCTCTTTTGTCTCATTTACTAAAATAATTATATTAACAAATAATATACACCAGGCATATCCCTCTGGATATTCTTGGTAAGCTCATCAATCACTACCGTAAACGTAAGAAGGCTCAAAGAGGAGCCTTTGTGTAGCTCAATATCGATAGAAAAATACTTTGTATCTCCTCTTACCATCTTTACTCTAGTTTTTACACCTTCATACATATCCCTAATAGCCCGTATATAAATTATAAGAACTCCCTTGACTTCTACACACCTCCACATGATTTTCCTAGGTATCATGTCATAAGCCTTCTCCAAATAAAAAAAAACATATTGAGGTTATGTTGTCTTTTTTTGTAATATTCCATTAATCTTCTAAGGAGATGTAAAGCTTCTGTCGTAGATCTTTTTAGTATGAAGTCAAATTGGTTTTTCGAGATAGAAGCATCATATCTTACCCTCTTCTCAATAACCTTATCTCATAACTTCATAGTATGACTACATAATTTGATGCTTTTATAGTTGTTATAGATTTGGATGTCCCTTTTTTCTTGTATGAAGGAATTAATATACTAAATCTTCATTCATCCGACATTTTGGCTAACTTAAGGATCACATTAAAAAACTTGGCTAGTCAAGTAAGATCTCTTTGCTTAGGCTCTTTCACACCTCTATGAGTATTTCATTAGGACCTACTACCCACTCTTCATCTCCTTATCTTTTTTTTTAACTTCTTCCCTTGAAAGTTGTCAGTAACGAGTAAAGGTATGATATTTTTTGAACGTGCTAAGATTACCTAAATAGATGTTATCCCTTACGCCTTCATTAAAAAGGCTATAAAAGTACCTCTGTCGTCGCCACTTGATGTCATTTTAAGCTAAGAGCACTTGCCTTGCTTCATCTTTTGTACAACGTAACTTTATCTAAGTCTCTCACTTTTCATTCCTTAGCTCTCACCAACTTAAAAATATCATTTTTTTCATCTTTAGTTTTGAAATTGTTGGTATAGTTTCTCGTAAGCTCTACTTTTAGCTTTAATAAAATACATTGGCAAAATATGTTACAAGATGTAACTCATTAGGATACACTACCTATCCCTCGGTGAGAGAAAGTGAAATCAAAACTTTAACAAATGCATCCTTAGATCTTATAAAAGTGACTTAGTTTGCTCATACAATAAATTTGAAATAATTATCAATTTGTGTAGTTAAATATTCTCCTGAATTTGAAACGACTAGCCTTTGAGAGTGAATTTCACCCTAAGAAACAATTTTATTACATGTAACTGTTTTATCAATGGTCTTATGTACAACATTCAAAAAGTGGTTAACTTGCTTGCATCAAACGTACTGGAAGGTGCCTACCAAATAGTCTTAGATGTTGATAAATCCAATAAGAGTCATACAAATGATCACATAATTCAAACTAAACCATTATCATAAACTATGTCTCCAAGTAATAATGTTAAATTTCAAATTGTTTGTAATACATGGCAACAAACTAAGTAGAGTTCGAGCCATGTATACACAACCCAAAGGTCGGTCAAGGCTAAAGCATTTGGCCTAAATCCGATCTTAATCAAGATTTCATTTTGATATAATATACAAAACGATGTTATTTTGTTACATATATAAAACGATGTCATTTATATGTAAAAGATGTTTGAGCTTTGAGCTAAGCTCGAGCTCACAATTTTTTTTTAAAAAGGTTTGAGTTTTACCTAATACACAGTTAACTCGGGCTAAGCTAGTTGATTTCAACTAGAGCTCATCTTAGGCTCTTTTCCCATCCATAGTTGGCATAGAGTCTAGAGTTAATAAGTCTAAACATGTTGATTTTGTCATTAAATATAAAGTGAGTAATGCATTTATTATTTGTCATAAATGTCACCAAAAGGGTCATATTGAATTTTTTAATCCTCCACTTGCATTAGCTTTAGAAATTAAATTAAGTTGTTTAAAGATTGAGGAAGACCAAATTGTTGACCATTAGATTATTGTGGTGATGAAGATGATCTTAATGCAAGTTTTAGGATGATGATTGTCTTAGTATTGTTAAATGTATGTTGTCTACTTTTATATCTAATGAAAATTAATGCACTAATATCTTGCTCATTTTTATTCAAAGTAGGAAGCGTAATAGATGGAGGTAGCCTAATAAATGTAATTTTAAAAAATGTTATTAGTTTATTAAAATTGAAAGTAGAACCATATCAACATCCATTTAGGATAACATGGGTGAATATGACTACTTTATCTATCTTAGAAAGATGTATAGTTTTTGTTTTGTTGGACTTTATAAAGATGACATATATTAAGTATTATTAAGACTTATATTAGCTATTAGTATTCTACTATAAGTTATTATTAAAAGTCCTATAAATTATTAGTAATAAAAGTTTATTATAAGTTGTATTTAATATCTTATTGAAGTTTTATGAATAGAGCCTTGTACCAAACTATAGAAATATACATCTTAGATGATTATGAATTGAATACTTTTGAAATTTATTCTTTGCTTATCTTTTTTATGTACTTACCTGAATTGCTTTTTTTTTTACATGTAGACAGCAAAATAATTTTATAAAAAATTTATAAAAACTATTTGAATCAATCTAATCGCTTAATTACGAGTCGTTAGCGCATTAAATAGTTTATTTAAGGCACATTATTTCAACAATTTATAGGTATGTACTCAAAAAATATTTTGACCAAGATGATTAGTCCGAACCAAGTCATGTCCAAGTTATGCAAGTGTCTGATCTTCACCTTCAAGTGGAATTATGGTAAATATCGATGTTACAGAGTTTGGTTGAACCTTGTTTGATTAATGTCTGACTGCATCTGTCTCAATGGCTTTGACATTAGGTAGTACAAAGTTGAAAAGGAAGAACTTTTATGCGAAATGTCTTCGTGCAGTACAAGTAGACGTAGAATTTATAAGAAACATTTAAAATTCGTGTCTTTTTCTTTTTCCGAATTTTATTTCAGTTAAATCAAAGATTTTAATTGTCCGTGTCGTGATCATTTAACGCGGTTTTGTGTCTGAAAGTCCATATAAAACGACAGACTACTTTGTCGTGTTTCGGAGCAAGCATGTGAAGTGATTCTGATTAGTTAATGTTAGTTGGAGATGGCCACTTGACTTGGCCTATGAGAGCCCTTTACTTTGGCATTGATTTGAAAGGGACGTTTTGATTGTTCTTTTGGGATTTGGGAGACACCATATTTTAAAGAGCAGAGCTCCACGAGTTTCTCTATCGGCATTCCAATTCCATATCCATGCCCAGATCCATATGAATATAAAAGATCTTTCTTTTCATGGGTTCATTCCCTAAGAAGCTTGGGCCTTTGCAAGGAAAGCTCCACTTCGGCCACTATCGGCCTATGGGTCTGATCCCCATTACTAAATTAGATGGCAAACTTACAAAACAAACTCGCAGCCAACAATAATAGTATGTATGTCAGCGGTGTTATACATAGAAGAATTACAAACAGCAATTGCACGCAGGTGTCCTATTTGATGTTCTGCATGATGATGATGATAGTTTGTGATCACTCTACTCTGCGCATTTTGACATTAACTGGCACTTCCTTGTAGGATTGCACCTTCACTGCAGCTTTCCGTAATGGTCTTCCTATTGAAGACCTTTGTGTCACTTCTTTTTCATTTCTCTGCTCCCAATTTCCTTCCGTTTCCATAGATGAATTAGACAAAGATGTACCGTCTTGTTTTGGATTATCAGCAAGTGGCTGAGTGTCTAGAAATTTGACATCTTCAATCTCAAACAAGTCCTCTGCAGGTTCCCGCTCTTGAGATTTGAATCTAGCTGATTGCCGTCTCAAACATCGTCTGCATAATATGGCAAAAGCAGGCTTAAGCAACTAAGAGCAATAGATACTATGGCTGAACAATAATTTTGGAATTCTGAAACAGGATAAAAGGTGGCAAAATGTCCTGAAAAGTGTATAGTCTGCTAAAGATGAAGAAGATTCTCAGCAAATTTTAGGCACAACCAATACGCACAGATCTGCGTGAATTAGAAGGAAAGAGGGGGTGTCCCGAGAAACCTTTTATTCTCTACTTTCTCCTTCTCTGTGCCTTGTCGTTGTGTAGTAGAAGGGCCCATGGCTGCAAAATATTTGAAAGGAGATTAGCAGATGTGAAATAAAGAAGCAGTAAACTTTTAGATTTAAGTTTCCAGGTTGGAGTGAATACATTGACTTCTCGCAGTTGGCCTTCTGTTGCGGCTAGAAGTTTTGGCATCATTCTTAACTTTGCGAGAGCAATCTGCTTCTAATTTCTCCCCTTCCTTGAGGCAATAAATGTCAATGAGTTAAGTCCTATAACTTTCAGCTTAACAGAATATCAAGAGACTAACCTGTGTGCAAGATTTTTGACAATTGGCATCTCCTCTTCCCTGCACAGGAAGTATAGCAAATTAGCAAGCCCTTTCTGTTCTCCGATTCTCTCATTTATCTCTAAAGATGCTCTAATCTAAGACTACTGACGAGATTAGTATTCTGTGGGAACATTTCAGACCTGCAGTATATCTTTTTGCTTCAAAGCACACTCTTAGGTTCTTATTCTTATATGCTGTTGAATGAACAACCAGACAAGTTAGGCTCCATTTATCTCCGAGAAATTTACTGGTTAGCCTGTTCCCATCTAATTGATCTGGATGCTTCGAAACAAATTAGCATGGTACACGAGACTCTTGAAAGCACTACCACGTTTTGACAAATGCACTAGGATGATAATACATATATAGTTCCCTAGAAGATTAGTTGGTTCAGATATGCAAAGAACGAGTCAATCAGCTCATTGGTGATCAGTCCATATGGTCATGGTGGTCAATCAGGCAAGACCTGGGCAAGGGCAAGAAGGACACCTACTCAAGACCCACTCTTGACATGCCCCTATTTTGTCTCATTTTGTTTTTTACGAGGACTCACTCTTAACACTCGTAAAGAACAAAAAGAAGCAAAATAGGGGACCTTTTTTTACTTAACCAGGACGCTAATAACCCCCTGTGGTCAATATCTATACATTTTCAGCTTTTGCAAGTTTTGGATGAAATTAAGAAATTTCTTGTATTCAGATAATCATAATGTGAAAACCAAAACTAACCTGTAGTTCCGAGTTCTTGGCTTTTAGTAAGGCATCCTTCAGCGCAAGTTCATGTTGTCGTGCCTTCAGCTGGAACAAAAACAGCAGATATTTGAAATCGGAAAAAGAAGCGAATGATTCCACAAACGGGAAAGACCAAAGGCGCATTGCATTAGACAAGAACGTCTAGTTAATCTAAAACACACCTTTTCTCTGCCTAAGTTAAGCTCCTGAAAAACATAGCAACCCCAATCAGAATCGTTTGGAACAGATTTCAGAAACCAAACCCATAATGAAGTTTCATAGTCAAAGAGAAACATACAGCTAGAATATGGCTATTTGATTGAGCTAGATTCCAGTTCTGCAGCTGCAACTTCTGATAGTTCATCCGCAGGTTCCGCAATTCATTTCCACTCAATTCTATAATCTTACTGTGTCACCAGAATCAAGGAATCCAAGTCCAACCAAATATAAACAGCTAAGTTCCAACTTTAGGAATGTAGCTGAAATTTCCACGAGTGAAAATGAATTGAAATCGATTTCCAATTCTTTCCTTTATCGGGAAAAACACTAAGAAGAAACAAAAATCCAACAGTGGCAGACAATCTAAGGATACTTCCTCTCTTCAATAAGTTTCACCAACGTTGCCTTTTCCTGTTTACCACCACCCACAACAAAATAACAAATAATGCAAGTGTAAGAACAGCCGGGTGTGGATGCAGAAACAAAAGAACACATCTTTTGCACTAAAATTACATAAAACTGCTGAAAGCATAACAAATTTAGATAAACTGCTGAAAGCTTGACAAATTTAGATAAACTTAATTCGCACTATTTGAATAAAAAACCATAATGAAAATTATACCCTGAGAAGCTTATTGATGAAGTCTTCATTCGAATTAGAAACTTGAGTCTCCTTTTCCTCAATTCCACACATTTTGGGCTGCGCCTGAGAGTTGGTTATGTCAGAGAGCCTTTTCCTCACTATGCTACCAAAAGATGATCTCTTTGCCATTCTTTGACCTTTCATGTTTATCAATTCCTATTGGAACTTGGAAGAAAACACAATAACCGTACGCGGTGAATCAAAAAGCAAGTTTCGTGAACACCAAGAATATCAGTGTTGTTGAAGCAAGCGAGAGACTCAACAAAGGGGGGTTTAGGACTAGAAGAAAACTGGGGCTACCTAGAAACCGAAATGATACATTACAAACAGAAAACGCTGAAAACTTGGGAGCAGAAAGTGTTATGTGGAGGGAAATGGACAAAAGAATTGCCGTTGCATTTGAATGAAAAGGTTGATTCAAAGAGAGTTTTGAGAGATATAGACTGAAGGAAAGGAGAAAAAGGGAGGCAAAGAACTAAAGAAGATTCGGACTCGAGGTTTAAAGCGTTAACGGCTTCCCGAAGCTAGGCCCAAGCCTATAGGTCCACCCGAACCTCATTTTAAATTTCCTAACCTAGAAGACTTTTCTTCTTCCTCGTTAAAATTTTCTGGTTTTCTGACACTGGATTTTTCTCCCAAGTTATATATATCTAACAAAGTCAACGTCGTCCAAGCTGTTGCTCATCAGCAGGCAATGTAAATATATATACTTATACATCCACCAATGGGGGATTTCTCGTTATAATGCTCAACTACAATCTCCATTGGCGAATCTTTAGTAAAGGCATACGTGTGTGTATATATATATGTTCCAACTTCCACGAGTGTTATCAGTAGTACATCAGCCAGAGATGGTGGAACCCCAACCACAAGCCAAGTAAAATCTTTGATCGAGAATATATTGTCAGACCCAAAAATAAGGTCAGAAAAGGCAAAGACCAATTTTGTAATGCTACATAGAAATGTCACGTAGGGCACAACATATGCCAGTTCGTAAACGTGACCTGCCAATATGTTTCACTTTTTGTATGTAGTCTTCATTCATTCAACCCAAAAGCGCAGCATTTGGTGGATTTCCCAGAGCACATATTCTCCACTGATTCATCAGTAATCACTTCCTTTCTCAACCTCTGTCATCTACCTTTCGTCTCAGGATCAGAAGAGTTGTACAGCTTAATTAGTGTACATTGCGTACATATTTATCGGGCACCAACACCCAGAAAATGATAATGCTGACTTTATTTGATTTTGTGTACGTACTTTCTACAAAATTCACCTTCTGCTCTCATGTAGACAATATGAAGCTCTAGTGCGAATCTGAAATTTGGTAAGAAATTTTAGCAATAAAAATCAAACCGAGTTGATAAAAGAAAGCATTTGACAGCAAACCTTAGAAGCATAAGGCCGCAAATCTGTGCTTGTGATGTGGGAAGAACATTGCCGCAGATAAACTCCCCACATTTCGAAAATAATTGGCCTCTCTTTTAAAATAGGATTAGACAAGAGCCAATTTTCTGTCAAAACGAGGCAAATATATGCCTTGAAAAGATCACAATTTTTGTCTTTCACATCAATGGAAATGAGAGACCTCAGAACCTCGTCTTCATTCGGAGCCTGGGGAATATAACATAAATCATTCTGAAAGCTGGAATTCAATTTGGATTGAGGCATGCAGGGTTAAAATACAATAGTATAGCTCATGCAATCAGTTCATATTTTGGCTGAAAATAATTAACAAGAACTTCGGATGTGTGCACAATTGTAAGGTTGCATGTTTGATGCCAATAAAATGATGCGAAGGATATAACTTTAATCAGAATAGGAAACACTGAGCAGTATACATCAGTCCATAGAGTTGCCCTCTAATACAACAGTATTAAGTTATGCAGGCAACAAACAATAATTTTCACTGAACCTATAATTCAGTACAATCCATGATTAGATATCAGTAAAAAGATGGAGTTCATGAAACAACAACACATAATAATTAGGAGAAACCATTTTTTCCCTAAACAAACAGTATATCATCCGTGTTATTAGGATCCAAATGATTTGAGAACAATCAATGTTAGTTCACTGAGTTGCATTAGCAGTGCATGCAATTTTCCATACATGCTTACTGAGTTTCTGCACCTATAGCCTATATCTACAAGCTAACTTCTTAAGAATCGTCACTTTTATAATCTTAAGATAACCAAACACTTTTAACCAAAAAGGGTGTCATTTGAAATAGTATTGAAGACAACAATAAGCGTTGCCACTAAACAAGCAGAATTCTGACAATCAGAAGTGAATAGAGAACATATATATGTAAATAAGACACAAGATTAGATCTGCCTACAGAATGAATCTACAACAATAAAGAAAAATGAATCCCAATGTGTGCTAAGGGAGGAATTCCATCTTTTACCTTATTATCCAAACAGACAAGCAGCATATGATACGAAACCACATTTCTCAGGTGATTGCTACGAGGACTTATTTCTGAGATACATTCCACTGCTCGTAAGCAGCTTAAGTCCCTGGGGAGTCTGAACTTGGGCAATAACATGAATAAGATGAGAGAAAGCTGAAGAGTATTTAAGGGATATTAATATAATATGAACTAAAAGCACTAGAGGAGTCTTGAGGTTGGCAGTGGAAAGCTTTGTTTCAATATTTCATTTCCAAGACAAAGATTCTAGATGTTTTCAACAAATTCCTTTCGGTCAACTCTGCTAGGAATCCATCTGACATGACAAAAACTGGACCATTAATTGAGATTGACATATCAGCTGAAGTGAATACCCAGAACTGCAATTGTATTGTTTAAACAATTTTAGGAATCAGAGGAAAGAACTAAAGTATAAGGGTCAAATGGCATTTATCCCTTGAACTATGCTTACGTCCTTCCAACTTTATATGCGCATAACATTTATGTTCAATAAAAGGTTATGATACAAATTGGAAGCAAAACCCATCAAATTCAAACCTGAAGCAAACTGAGCTCCCTTGTGAACAAAACACAAAGAGCAGCACTCCTAGTGGAATACGGAAGAACACATAGAACAAGATGAAAAGGTGTGTAATGGCATAACTAAATCATAATTACCTGCAAGCAAGAGATTTTGCTATGTTTACAGAGCTGGTACTCCACTCCTCATCTGTGAAGCAACTAATAACAGATTGCACGCATTCATACAACTGTATCAGCAGTCCTTGGAGCTGAGTATCTAAATATAGAAAAATAATGATCTCTACTAACTCCTCAGCTTCTGATGCTGAAAAGGTTGGTTGCTTACTCCTGCCAACAGTAAATACACAAAACCTTATTAAAGAGCTTTTTAATCAAGTAGAGTTTTCATAGCATCTACAAGAAAAATAGAAATTACTAAGAACAGCATTTTATAAAAGCAGTAAAAGCTGGCATTCAAATGTTTACATCTCTAAGTTACCTTGCACAACAATACGCAGCGATAAATTTTATCCACGCACAGATGTTTTTAGGTGGTCCCCTGTCACCAGAATCTGAAAGCAAACTTTAAATCTGGTGAGAAAAACATTCCTGTAAATGGTAGATGAATCTTGAGAACATTTGAAAGTAAATGAATATGAAGTATGCATAGGAAATCGTATTATACTAGTCAATCCTTTCTTTGCAATCTGTTTTTCTGAGTCAAAATCAATCAAGATGATAATAATATTGCAACCAAAATGTTACACAGAAGTATGTACATTCATGACGTTGGTATCGTTTCTGACTTTGACAGAACAAAACTGGTAAGTGCATGCGTTGCTGGTAAAAATCTACAAGATTGAAACATGTAGGGCAGCAAATAAAATATAAAAATGTAAGGCTGACATTTTGATATCATCACACAAGTTAGGCCTAAAGCTTTAATTAACAAATTGTGTAATATTTGCCACACCCACCAGGAATCAAAATTGATGCAGTCTTCTTATTATTCCGAAAAAAAATTGATGTAGTCTTGGAACTATATCCAAAACATATTTCTCTGATTAAGAGAAACATATTTTATACAACTGACTGCCACAAACATAAATCTTGTACCATGTCCAACTAAATATAGTGATAATAAAAGATCAAGATTTTCCATGCTGGTGAAATGGCAAAACCTACAAGCATATAAAACATAGATTTGCTTTCCTACCAACAAGTATGGAAAGAGAATTAGTTGCTTGAATTTTCAAAGTGAAGAATGCTACACTAAACTCCAGTATTACTAGAAATATCTAAAGGCCAGATATGGAAACGCAAAATGTCTCCCCTGTAAAAATTCCCTGCATTCCAATCATCACTAATAAATGGCAAGAAGCCATGGGAACTAACTTTTATTTACTGATTCTGCTGGTGAGGATATACTGAATAGAAATCCATATGTTTCAAGAGCTTTTTTCAGTTCAGAATGGCTGGGCACCCACTCAGTTGGTAATTTATGACCCTGATAAAGAAAAATAACAGATTAAACACAAATCATTAGTTGCCATAAAGTAATACAGTCATGATCAGCTTCAGAATGGCAGCAGTATTGTATGATATGACGTGGAAATCACCTCATTCTCAGGCGAAAGAATGGTGCACCAGAAACTACATGCTGCTGCCCTCAACTCATCATTTGGTGAATACAACACTGATATAAAGAAGCATAAGCACATGATGATAATTAAAACAAACAAAATGCATAAGTTATTACTAACACTAACTTAGATGGAAAACCCATTTGGCTATCGACTCTTCTACATGACCATGCAAGGAAACCAATTTTGAGAGCCATTCATTTAGTAATAACCCTTGGAGCAAAATTTCCCCTGCAATAACGTATCAGAGAGGTTAACCGATATTATGTTGGTAAATAATGAGAAAATAAGTAAATAATCATAGAGATATGGAGGTTTAAAGGGAGGAGGGCAGAGAGAGGCCTGTTTCTCCGTTGACTTCCAGTAGAGATTTGAACTTATCACTCTCAATGGACTGCAAAAGTGAACAACTTCTAAGCTCAGGAAAAGCCGCAGGTGGAGCAGTTTTCTGCGACCAAAAGGAGGAAAAGTATCCATAATTCAGGATGTGAATCTGCTATATAAATCTACCAAAATGCTAGAAGCAATCTTTAATTTGTCCTCCAGGCATGAATGTATTCATTCAATTAAACAGTACCCGATTCCCAAAAACTTGTATGCTCGCCGACGAGACCTCTTCCTCATCTCCGATTTTTTTCATCTACAACAAAAAGTTACAAAATTTAGTAAGAGCGCTGAAAGAAAAATAGATATATAGTCAACATAAGGTCTAATCTGGAAGAGCATGATGCCTGATTATGACATTCATCAATTTGTCGAGAGAGTACAGCTTCTTTAGAACAGTCGTCATCATCCGCATCATACTTCTTTCGAACCTTGGCTCGTTTACTCTCCCTCTCCATCACTTTGTTTTGCTCCCTATAGAAATCAGCCACAAGATCGTCCAAGTCCATAACTTTCTTCCTGGCTTGCATATCAAACACAGCAAACAAGTTGAATAAGTTTCAGAGTATTTGAAACTAATGATTTCAGTAGAAGAGGGGTAAAAGAAAGAAAAGACCTCTTCGGGGGAATAACAGGGCAACTGAGAAGCGGATCTTCAGTTTCGAAATCTAGAGGAGCGTCCATGTCAACCATCTTTCCACTTTCAATCTCACCCGAAGCAGTCAGTCCAAGTGCTACTGCAGAATTTGAGCGAAAGAGCGGCAATTTGGAAGCGGGACGAGCGGATATCAATTGGCCGGTGCCGATGGACACCACTTTTAATTATGGCAAATCACATGAAAGAACCGTATGATATAATTAATTATTCATCTTACCTTTGGTGTTTTTTTAATTCGTTCACTTTAATTTTTGTGTTTTTTATTCTCATTTAAAATATTTTAATTGGGTATTTTTGGACAAATTTATCCTTAGAATCAAGAGATTAAAAAAATATATTTCAATAATCTAAGGATAAATTTGTCCGAAAATACCCAATTGAAATATCTTAAATGAGAATAAAAAATACAGAAGTTAAGATGAACGAATTAAAAACGCAAGAGCTAAAATGAATAATCAAGTATATCACAAGAGCTGTGATTTGCCTTTAATTATTGAGGAATATAATAATATGGATATATGCAATAATTTCTTTAGATAATTTATTATTCATTTTCAATGTTTCATTTATAATATTTGTATATTTTATTAACTTGTATTTTTTATAACTATCTAAGTTACTTCTTTCTTGACTCTTAATTACTCTTTGGATGAATAATATATATAATAAACCACAACTTTTTTTATAATTCGTCAAACACTATATATACATATAATGGATTATTTGTAAACTTATGTACAGACGATGGCTTCAATGTATGCACTAAAATAAGTAATTAAATTAACAAAAATTGCACCGGAAGTATGTTGTATTGCTAAAATAAGGGAAACAATATAATCAATAAAAGTTTGTTCAGTTAATGTCTAATAATTACATGCTAGATAAAATTTAGGATCTATTTAGTTGGACGTTAATTAATAAAATGCAATGAGACGTAACGGAATGGAACGGAACGAAATGATTTATAATAGAATGAAATGTAACATGATAAAAAGTTGTTTGGAACAATGAAATGGTTTATAATGTAATGTAATGAAATGTTATTTAAAAAATAGAATTAAATTAAATGAAATATAATGTATAATAAATAACTATTATATCCCTTATATTAAAATGATTGTTACATAAGGTTTAACGCTATAATTTTAAAATAGAAATCGTATTCAATTAAAAAGTCACGGTTGTGACTTGTTCAAGTCACAAATATTTTTTTTATATTTTCTATTTTAAAATAATAGCATTTTATTATTTTATTATTAATTATATACATTTTATTATTAATTATAAAAATATTAGTATTAATTATTTAATAAATTTTATTGTATTGAATTATATTTTATTCTATTATATGTGATTTACATTTAAAAATAATTTATTTTTATTTTTATTTATATAGAAATATATACAAACAATTAAAGAATATATTTATATATTTTTCTATTTACATTAATAAAAATTTATTAAATCTTTTATTTTATTATTAATTATATACAATTTATTATTATTATTATTATAGTATTATTAATTATTTATTAAATATTATTATATTCTATTTAATATAATATTATGACCTGATCACAGTTGGTATTACAAAAAATTATTAAGAGTATATTAGGTAGTATATATTTATTAGTTTACATTCTATCCTAAACCTCTCCTCCCGAGTCGAAGTTTTCTTATTTTCACTAATAGGATGGAATGGAACGTAACATGAAACCTTTCACTTCCATCTCATTCCATTTCATTCTATTATAAAACTTCCTTCCAAATAATAGAAGTGTAAAACGTTTTATCTCGTTCCATTATGAAACCCTCAACCAAATAGATCCTTAGAGATATATTATTTTTATAAATATATATATTACTTTATTTTCTTAAATAATATGTATTAGTAAATTATCATTGAAAATATTATATTTTATTAAAATAAATTATTTATTAAAATTATTTATAAATTAATACTCAATATATTTTGTTAAATTATTAAAATTAGAGCTTGTCCATACAAGCCAAGATTCAAATATCAAATAAGCTTTCTACAAATCACGTATTAATTATCCTTAATATTTTAATCCAATAGCCCTATATTCTTAGGTGCCCAGTTTATATATTTTGTATAGGCAAAAATATCCGATCTTTTAGAATTTTTTCAATTCAGTGCTTAATCTTTTAAAATTTTCAATAAATTTACCAATAATTTATAACCTTAACAATTCAATCTAAATCATTAATTTTGTTAATATTTTACTAATTTGACCGCCGATTTTTTTAATCCATAACACATAGACATCAACGTGAAAAATTAATTTGCACACTTTTGTTCAGTATTTTAGTCTATGTAGATGAGTACTTGACAATTAACTTTTTACATAGGCGCCTACATATCTTGAACAAAAAAATATTATATTAGATAAATTGGTAAAATAATAACAGAATTAAATTTTGAATTAAATTATTAAGGTTATAAAAAATCTGTCAATTAATTAAAAATTTTAAACTTTTTATACGAAATTAAAAAATTTCAAAAAGTTTGTCACTTTTCGTTCGTTTCCCCTTTCGTATATTTTATTTGTCATAATATGTATAATAATATGGACAAGAATATGCTATACACCAACAATCAAATAAATGAGATGGACAATTCAGTGTTAACATAATCAATCAAATAAGTACAACAAAAGAGTAATTAAAAGAGTAAGGGTAAGAAATTGTACCAAAGATTTATAGTAGTTTAATCTTCCTTTACCTATGTTTACTTTTTAATTTAAAAATTATTATATACTACTCAATCAATAGCAGTAGAATAGCATCTGTATATATTTTACCCGAAAGTTCAATATAAGCATGAAATAAATATCTTTCTTCATTTTTACCGAGTTCTCTTACAGTTACGAATAAAAATCTCAAATATTTAAAACTCGATCTTAGGTTTTAGGAATCATCTCATTGCATAGAACTTTTGTCACTAAAATACTAACAACACATCTTTATCCTCTTTTATTATTTGAAGTTTTGACATTTAAAAATTTGCAGTGCTTTTCAATCTTCTACTTATTTTTAGGACAACTCCTTTCAGTGTCTTAACACCTTTAAACCTTTTTGACTTACCCCTTAAAACCAAAATCTTCGAGTAATACTCGAAATCATTGTTTTAAAAATTAGACTAAAAGTTAAATTGGTAAAATAAAATATTTAAAAGTTTAAAATATTTAATCGATATTAGATTATTATAAAATAGGTTAAATATTAAATAAATTTTAAATTTTAAAATATAATTGAAAAAATGTCCTTACTTATAGAAAATTTTTAAGTTTAATTAAAAAATTATTAAATAAAAATAATAGATTTATTTTAATTTATAAAAAATTATTAATTTATAAAAATTGACCGATTAATTAATAAATTGATTAGTTTTTAACGATAAGAATTATTAAAATAAATCGAATTAAAAAATTTAAAACTAAACTAAAAATTAGTTAGTTTTAAATTTCTAAGATTGAACCGGATTAATTTTTTGTTGAAACACTTCAACTAAGCTCCCCAATCGTGAACTCTAATTCTTGAATTATCTGTTCCAAGGCATGTTCATCCAAACAAAATTAAATATAAGAGATAAACAATTATATATAAGCATAATCAACTAAGTAAATAAAACTAAAAGAGTGAGTCTAAAAGATTGTACATAAACATATTTAAAATTGAAGATACATCCAATTGCAAACGAACAAGAAAGAAAACCAACTCCAATAATGTGTCTGTCTATTTGCAATTATACATGACGTTGTGAGATTGAATAGGAAAGGAGGGAGTTGAAAAGTTCTCAACTTGTCAATTTGCCATTATTAGTCCGCACCACTTTGTCAATGTGGATGGATCTCCTTTGTACAAATAACGTGTCTGTCTATTTGCAATTATACATTGCGTTATAAGATTGAGTGTGACACGAGGGAGTTGTTAAGTTCTCAACTTGTTCAATTAGCCATTATTAGTCCGCACCACTATCTCAATGTGGATGTAGCGCTCTTTTGGAGTCCAGGAGCTCCTTCGCTGAGATGCACAAGGCGCAGTATATCCATCTCGGCGCAGTATATTCCAGAGCGATAATTTAGTTTTATATTTCTATTTTGTAAAAAAAAATTAAATTGAAACAACATATTTTCCAAATAGCAAAAATGTCATCCAGGCTATGTTTAAATAGGGAGATTTACACTGTAAAATGCACTTGCTAAAGCTACTTTGCATGAGCATGCATCAATAATTAAATATTAACATCCTAATTAACCTGGTTTTATTTATTTTGTTGACTTTTCAACAAAGTTTTCTATATCTTATGTTAGTATATTCACATAAGCTTTTTAAATATTAATATGCACAAAACTTGATTGCACCCAAGTAAGAGCCTCTGAATTAAATTGATACGCAGAAAAAACGCTCTTAAACAACTCACTTATCTCTAAACACCAGCTGGTTTATGTTCACTTCTTCATTTAAATAAAAGATTGATTTAATTTACACATGTGAACATCTTATGGCCAAACATTATTGGGTTAACAGTAAGACACTAAAGTTGGAAATTTACTTCTACTTTTGGCTTTTGGCTTTCTTCATTTTTAAATTTAATAAAAATTTTAATTTATGTTTTTTATTTCTTCACGTCTTTATAATTTAAAAAACCATAAAATCGATTTTATTTTTTCTCGTAATTTTATTTTATTATTAACTGGTATATATTAGTTATTTATTTAATTTTAGTTACTAATAATTATAATTAATATTTATAATTAGTCAATTTACTATACTTAATTTTAATTTTTAAGTTTTAAACTAACTTTTTTAAATGAAAACATTTTCAAATTTGGTATTTATTAATGAATATATTTTAAACTTAAAATATTTATCTACATATTTTTAAATATCAAATATTTAATTATAAATAATATTAATAGTATAAATATATAATAATAAATAAATAAATACTAATTTATAAGTAAAATTTTACTAAATTACTTATTTGCTTGGTTTTAATAAAGCATAATAAATATCATATAAAAAGTAGTTCCTTAATTAATTTATAAAATTAACTTTTTTAACATGTATTTAATATTTAATTTTTGTCGATATAATTAAACATATTTTTATTTTAAATAAATAAATTAAAAAACACATTAAAAATAGAAATAAAACTAAATGACTCGTAAGATGTGTTGGGCTCTTAAACCACTTATTGAAGCTCTAGGCAATAGCGCTTACAGGATCTTTTTTTTTTGTTTTTAGTTACAAGGGAAAGAAAAATAAAATGACTAGCTCGTAACGTTTAGACCCTTATAAAGGATTCGATTGTACAGGATTTCATTGAGGTCTCGAGAAAGTACATCCAAAATGCTCAGTAGTAGCTCCTGAGCGCTCACAAGATCTTTAAATTTACTATACCAATAGCAAACTAGCCGCGTAGTAAAGATGATTGAAAGATAACACATACATGATTTTAACATAGAAAACTCTCCGGTGTAAAAGTAAAAATTATGTTGTAAGTTCATAATAAAATTCAATCTAGTAGGATCATTGTTGCGAATTCTGTTCCGTATCGGCCCAAATCTGGTACCGGATTTAAATATTGGTCGGTATCGGCCAATTTTAGCTGTACCGATTGATATTCAAAATACTGGTCAAATACCGGTCGGTACCGAAAATTTTAAAAAATTGGGGGATATTTTTGCAAAATTTTCAAAATTTTCCTCCGGGCTTCCTACCTCTCCTTCCCCCCTTTTTTTCAAAGTTTTTAAAATAATAATCAATATTTTATTACTAATAATAATTATAAATTAAATAAAACTTAAAAATAAATTATTTTTATTTTTATTACTAATATTTTTTTTAATTTTTATTACTAATAAATTTTTTTATTTAAATTTTTTTTAATATTTTATATAATATTTATTAATAAATACTAATGAATTAGTTTATAAATAATAATTTTAAAATTATTTATTTCTTAAAATAAATAATTTTAAAATTATTATTTATAAACTA